>CM014273.1:65323218-65352767 GCA_004135705.1 Alloteropsis semialata
TTGCGGCAGGGCGGCCGGCTGGGCAGCGCTCCTGCGGCGGCGCGCAGTAGGGTCCCGGACGATGGCCCATGGGGCCTTCATCTCATCCTGCGTCTTGTCGAGCCGAGCACCCGCGGCTTCTGCCAACGCCCACAGCATCGTCACCTCACCTGATAGCATCCTTTTCATATGCTGTCTCTATATGTCCCTGGTTTATACTGTGAAACTCACCTGCAGTCTGCTGCTGCAGATTCAGAATGATCTATTTCGAAGAAAAAACATTCAGGGTGTGTTTAGATGTTGTTATGCATAGTATTTTTATGTATTGGGTCGCGTGTTACAGAGAGGAAAAAGTGTATTGAGAAGCACGTATTATACAAAATAGAGGAGAGAGAGGGTGAACTAAACACCCCCTCAGAATGAGCTGGAATCAAACTGAAACTCCGAGGAACGGCGATTAGCGATCCTGTCCAGTTTCGTCTGTTCGTCCTCTGCAGCAGACCGGCGAGGCCGCGCGCCCGCAACTGCGTGCCCCGCGGCGGGCGGGACGGCATGCGACCCCCGCCGGCAGTGGCATGGGAATATGGGATGGGCCATGGGGCTACCTACACAGAAAGGCCCGGATTCTCGGAAGTAGCTGAGGCAGGGAGAGGAATCTACCGAGGGAGGGGAAAGGGGAAAAAAAGGGTTTTATTCTTCCAGTCACCGACACGTGGGATCCACAACCGGATTCACAGCGACTAACGTGAGAATGTAACTGGCAGGAGGGATGGAAAATTAAATCCAATGGCAATGAAGTGATCTTCAATTTTTCAGTGGCATATAAGGGATGTTTATAATTTCCAATGGCATACAGAGAATTGGCTCGAAAAACAACTCCTTCAGTAACCATGAAAGAGATATTAGGATGGTTTCCATGGCATTAATTAGACTGCCACATAGGATGTTTAGCTTATGTGGCACTATATTAAATAAGAGAGAGAGTGGAGAGAGGAAGAAACTGGGTCTCATGCAAGACCCAGTGTCAACACGAGAACCAATGCACTATACACCACTAAATTATGCATTGGAAGAGGGTAGTGTCCTCATGATAATTAAACAATAACTATGATTGGTAGAGAGGAAAGAGAATAGTTGAGTGAGTATTAATTATGGACCCATATGAAGAAACTATGCATTGAGGGATGTGGTGTCTAAACATAGTGTCTTGCTTATTTGGCAACATAGACACTGTCTATGGACACTATGGGTTGCGGATGGCCTTAAAGATGATTATTGAGAAACTGCGGGAGATGCTCTAATAACTTACTGAGACGATGTACCGGACACGTCAGCAAGAGTAATGAGCCTAGCTTGGAGTCGCGTGAACGACCAAAAGCTAGACCGTGCCATGCGCCTCTTGGTGAAAAACAAATCGGTCGCTCTCCACGCTGGATCCCGTTGGTGGTAGGGATTCAGGGAAAGGGACGCCGGCCCCGGACGAGGTGATTCAGTGATGCCCCAGCGGCCAGCGCCCCCGCGCGTGCAGCGAAATCCCACGAGATAACGCCGTGCCGCGCGCGCGCGCGTGTGGTGTCGCGGGACTTCGGGTCCCCCGCGGCGCCCGCTAGCTTTTGTCCGCCTAGATCGCGCATGTGCCTGCCGGTGGCCGGCGACGACGAATCCCGAGCCCCGGGCCGCATCTCCCTGCCCCGGGTTGCGGCCTCCCCCGGCCTCGAACGTTGCTGGACTAGTACGTGATCACAAGCCGACAGCCACCGCGGTCGACGACTCGGGGCTCAGGGTATGCAGCGAGGTGTGTGGCTCCATGCTCCACAGCCTTGTCCGTCCACCTGTCCACCAGGAGGCTGCTACCAAATGCAATTTCCGTTCCAGGCCAACGAGCAGGCCCCTGTCATGGACCGACGGCAGCCGCCTAGCTTTGCTTTACGTCTTCTTCTACCCAAATGCAGCTTTCGCTACCTCCTCCTCACCACCTACGCCGCGCACGGAATATCTCTGCTATCTCTGTTACAAAGCATGTACATAGAATGTAGTAGGCCGGCGTATGGATGGGGCTCGACTCCACCAGTAGTAGTGGGGACACTACTGCACGTTTCCTTGACGCAGAATACATCTCCTTTATCATGCAGTACTACTCTACACTACAGAGCAGCATATACCAGTACGGTATGTTGCGTACAAAAGTGTGCATCGGAGTGTGGCATACGTTGACGTTGACGACACTGATATTTCCTCTTCTACTCGGTTGACAGCAACCAAAGATCGATATTCATGTAACTAGGAATAGATACGTCGAACTTTGCAATTTCGTAGTTGCAAAAAAAATTCTGATATACTAGATTACAGAATTATTCCCAATATATACAAACTCTCTGGTGTAAAGTTGTTGCCTCTGGATATTAACACCTAACCTTGCGGCCAAGGCCTAATCCACGTTAACCTAGCTACTCCGTCATGGAGACACGTTTCTCTTTGTACAATTCTATGCTAACAGAGCCCTGTCATTGAATCTAATCAACGAGATCGATCAGAGTTCCGGTGACACGCTAGCCATTAGATCGAGACGACCGACGACGTGGAAGAGAAACTAGGACGATAGAGTCTCATGCTGAGCAGGATGACGCTTGAAATTGACAGTGTTCGATTACGGGCGCATTTGGTTCATGCTTTCACTTTGCCTAAGCTCATCACGCCGCAGCTCCGGCGTCCTTGGGCTGATGTTTGGATGCTGCCGTAGCTTAGGCATGCCGCGCAACTGCCGAAGCGTACTAGTTCATTTTAGCTGCCGCAGGTGCGGCGAACGAAACGTCCGCCCCAGGTTAGGCACAGCCGTCTCTTCGGCGCGGCAGGTTCACAGCATAAGCCAAACAGACCCGTAAACTGGACCGACCTCGAAGAAGATCGAGCAGCTAACTTTACTTAACTTTGTCCACCATCGTAACACACATCCAGCCATCCACGGCCACCGTGCGCGAACTACGCCAAAGCGATGGTCTGAATGCGACGTGAACCGGAGAAAAATTGCATGCGGCGGAGGAGACCTCACTGTATAGTGCTGGCCGCGCATCGATCGGCGAAGAGCGGCCTAGCTAGTGCCCGGCCGTTCACTCGCCGGATCGGACCGTGCCGATGCCGGCCGGTCCAGCCAGCGACGAGTCCAAATCCACCGGCGCCCGGAACGAGATCGCAAAAATCTCGATATTTCCGGACGCGTCCCCGCGCTATCAAAAGGGCAGAAGTTTGAGCCCTGATGACCCCGGGGCCGGCCGGGGTTGAGGTCACGGCCGACGCATCCGCGTCACCCTTCTTCCTTGGCCTCCTCGGCACGGCACGCGACCAAAGCAAAGCTAGCAAAGCGGAGCGGATTTGATTCTAGAGGCGAGGAGCGGCGGACGCGACGCGACGCGAGCGCCAGGGGACGACGGACCCGTAGGGCGTAGGCGAGAGAGAGACTCCGGTGTGGGCCCGGACCCACCTGCAGCCACGCGGCGTCCCGACGCGGTCCTGCCGCGGATCCCGTGCGGATTCCGTGACGCGCGAGCCCATACAGGAGGCCTGGCCCGGCCCCCGATTCGTTTCCTTTCCAGAAGCCGACGACGCCATCGCTTCCAAAAAGCGGCAGCAAGCGGGGCCCGGCGGGCCGGCCATTGCATGGGCCCCGGACTAACCACCGCCTGCACCTCAGAACAAGCCACAGCAACTAGAGCCAGGGCCTGTTTAGTTCCTTGCCCATTTTGCAAAATGAGAGCATTTTGCATTCTGCACGCTTCCCAATGCATTTTTTTCTCTGTGTGCACGCACTCCAACACACCCAAAATGCATAACGTTTTGCATTCTGGTGCAACTAAACAGGCCCCCAGTTTTGCGCGCGGCCCCTCGTCAGGCCTTCTAATCACACGTCGTCGTTTGACGACGTGCTTTTCGAATTGGGCCCTGAGTTTTTTTTTCCCGTTAAAACAGCTGACTGGCCGGTCCTCCCTTTTTCTCTCATGCGACAAACTGCCGCCCTACCGCCAGGACACGAGATCTCTGTGGACCATGGACGACGTTTCATGCGGATCGCACGCCATGACACGTTCGTGCGATGCTCCCCGGCCCGTCGTCATTGTTTAATTTTAGCAGTGTATTTTTATTTTGCATGGCTCTTGTGGATTCCTACGACACGGAAAACATTTTTTGTGGTTGGCCTCAAATTCAGTTCACGCAACACTTGTGCACCGTAGTAACGGAGCATGCCCGATGGTGGAGGGCGGCATGGCAACAGGGAGAGGATGGAGGTGAGACCTGAGCGTTTTGCGGGCCGGGCAAAAAAAAGCCCGGATTTTTCGGGTCTTAAAAACCTTGTCCACGCCTATCCCATGGGCGGCTGCGGGCCTCAATTTCGGGCCGAACTCGGGCCGGGCCCGGGCCGGGCTCGGGCTTCCCGCTCTTTTTTAGTGTAAAAGTAATTCATTTAAATAGTTCGGGCCGGCTCGGGCTAAGAAAAAATTATTCGGACTTCCTTTGCTCTGTCCGTGCCCATTCCATTAAGGACCGTGGGCGGGCCAAAACCCATCGGACTCGGGCCGGGCCATCAGGCCGGACCTGGCCGGGCCACAAATGCTCAGGTCTAGAGGTGAGGTAGAGAATGAAACCCCCATTTGGGCGAGACAAGCCAAGACCAGCGAGATGTTACTGAAAGACCAAACAAGAGACAACCTAGTACGTGCCCCATGGCCCCACGTCAAAGCACGTGGATGTCAATACGTGCATAGAGAAAATTATTGCTCGGAAATGTAACTGTAGACGTTTTTCCAAGTAATAAATCTCTCTTTTTTCTTGAAAAAAGGCGATAACGTGCTTTTGACCTAGGCCTTTTGTTTTCTGTTACTACAAAGCAAAGCAATCCCTTTTAGTTCTGGTAGCCCAGAAAAAAAATTCTACAGTTCAAAACCTCCGAGGCCCTGAGACGTTTCATGCATGCATGGTTGCATATTTGATTGGTCATTACTTTTTTGCTGGCACCCAACATATTTGTTTAAGTTAGTAAAGCCATATATAGCATGGCTCTTGAGGACTCCTACACGTAACTTTTGTGTGGTCGTAAAAGTGGCCTAAAGATTAGGTCATGGCTTACGCATGTTCACCTTGGTGACCAAGGAAGTGATGGAAAATGAAGTGATCCATGGAGTCAACCAATCGGTGGGGGAGAGCCGTGCATATGTAGCGTCGGGCGATCAGTGACAGAGGGTGATATATATGAAGGGAACAAGCATGTTATTCCAACTATGCTATTGTAGGGAGATGTGAGGAAGCTAGAAGTAGGGAACAAGCTTCAGCGTCGCCATTGAGATGTGAGGAAGCTAAAAGTATGGAAGAGTATGTATGGCTAGAGAATGGATGGCCTCTATGAGTTGAAATGCGTGTAACTCAAGCTAGTGCAGGAGAAAAAACAGAAAGAAGAATATATTCGAAGCACTTAGTCAGAATTCTATGTAAATCTAATATCGTGTTTACACATGAGCACACCCCTTTATTTTCCCCGTAAACTCTATGTGCGAAAATCAGCAAAAAAAAGATTGAATTTCCCTGGACAGAGCGAGAGAAAATAATCTCCCCGCGGTTCAAAGCACCTGGATGACGGATAACGCCACGGCCACGCCATTCCTTCATTCCCCGCCGACGGAAAAAGGCGCCGCGGCGAGCGAAGCGAGGCAGCAAAGCACGGGCCAAACGAGTTTCGTCTCGCCGCGCCAGGAAATCCTGGAATCCGCCGGGGGCCGAGGGCTCACGTGAATCCATCGCCCGCGCGCCTCACGCCCCCCGCGCGCCCCCGCGCGTTTGAATCCGCTGCCGCTCGGGGGCGCAGGCTCTGCATCTGCCGCCGCCGCCGCAGCGAATCCCAGATGCGCGCACGGCAGCACGAGTGAACCGCATACAAAACCCCGCCCAGGGCCGATCTCGCGCGATCCCCCGCCGCCCGATGGCCGATCCGACGGCCGCAGCGCGGCGCCATCTACCGCCCGGGCGCAACGGAACAAGGGGGGGATCAAAGAACGTGACCCCCCGAGCCCCGAGCACCACAGAATTGCCCCTGGAGAAGCTGCAGGCATGTGGCCGCGCGGCGCGGGCCGCCTTGCCCTCGCTCGCTCCTAGGGCCGCCGCGACTGCGGAGCGAGCGGACCGAGAGAAGGCCGGGTCGCAATTCACGGGCCCTGCGCACGACCCAACAACCCAAAGACCCATCAAGCAAGCCAGCCACGAGGCTTCTTCCGCTGAACCCACCACACACACACACAGAGAAACACCCGGTCATACTACGAACCCTCCGCCACTGACACGTGGGCCCGCGTGGCCGCGGTCAAACCTCGCCGCGACCGCACCTACCCCAGAGAGGAGAGAGACCGAGAGTTGTCCTCTCGCTGGCCTGTTGGCTTGGCTTATCAGGCAGAGCCGGCAATACTTCAGCCTCAGAATGGTTCTGTTTGGATCTAGGGGTTAGAGCTAGTTTTGGCTAGTTGATGCTCAACTAATCCCAAAGTATCCAAACTATAGAGGTTAGAGTGGGGCTAGTTGCATCTAACCAACAAAAAAACTATCCCACCCAAGAGGTGCTTATTGAGGCTAGAGTGAGCTGGAAAGAAGATTTAAATGAGCCAAATGATTGAAAAAGTGCTTTTTTGGTCAATCTAATCATGTCATCCAAACACCTCTTTAGCAAGAGTTAGTTTGAGGCTAGAGTTAGAGTTAGAATCTAACTCTAGCTCTAGCTGAGCTAAAGTATTCAAACAGGACCAATAAATCAGCATCAGTCACCAGCCAACCGAACAACACCGTTAACAAAAAGGGGCTGGCTGGGCCGCGCGGCGAGGGGGGCCCACGGGAGGCGCGGGCCGCTATAAAAGGGACCTCGGCGCCCGGCCGTAACCCTCGCCTCGGTCACGACGCGCAGACGCCAATACCGCATCTCGCCTCCCCGACCTCCTCCGATTGGCCGCCGCCGTCGCGCCCGTCCCCACCGCGCGCGCCCTCGCCTCCTCGTCACACACACCAGCCAGAGCCAGGGCTCCTCCCTCCCACCCCGACGCGACCACCTCCCTCCCTCCCGCCCGCCCCCTCCTGACCGCCGGCGTGGGGTGCCCGGGCTCCACCACCGGCGACGACTCCCTCCCCGCCGCGCGCGCCCCCACCGCCTGCTCCGTTTGCGGGGGTAGCCGGGGCTCCGGCCTCGGCGGCTTTCAAAGCCCCCTTCCTCACAACAGGATCCAAAATCCCGTCCTAGAGTTCTTCTACCTCCCCTTCCAGAACTTCCTCTTTTGGCATCCCTGACAAATCGATCTCGAACCCCTTCGATTTCGATTGTTTTCTTCTTTCATTTCTTTTCATTTCTATCCCCCTAGCTGATCGATCCAACCCAGCCTTTTGTTCAGTTCATCTGATTCTGTTCAGTCCCAGCTAACACCACCATCACCCTTCCAACAACAGCAATTTTACAGCACATAAAACCAGCCAAATCCCCCCAAAAAAGGCCGACTCTTTTTTCTTGTGGACTCTAGCGTTCTCCGGTTGTGTTTGATTTGATTTGACGAGATGCCTGCGCTCGCCGTCGACGCCGCGACACCTGTGGCGCACGCCTTCGCGTCCTGCGACGCGGCGCGCTTCCCGGCCCCGCTCATGGCGGGGCCCACAGCCGCCGCCGCTGACAAGCCCGAGGCGGCCGCGTGGTCCGCCGACCTCTCCGCGGCGCTCTACAACGTGGACGGCTGGGGCGCCCCCTACTTCTTCGTCAACGACGACGGCGACGTCGCCGTGCGCCCCCACGGCGCCGCCACGCTCCCCGGCCAGGAGATCGACCTGGCCAAGGTCGTCGCCAAGGCCGCGGGCCCCCGCGCCGCCGGCGGCCTCGGCCTGCCGCTGCCCCTGCTCGTCCGCTTCCCCGACGTCCTGCGCCACCGCGTCGAGACCCTCAACGCCGCCTTCGACTACGCCGTCCGCTCCACCGGCTACGGCTCCAGGTACCAGGGCGTGTACCCGGTCAAGTGCAACCAGGACAGGTACGTCGTCGAGGACATTGTCGAGTTCGGCGAGCCCTTCCGCTTCGGCCTCGAGGCCGGCTCCAAGCCCGAGCTGCTGCTCGCCATGAGCTGCCTCGCCGCGCGCGGCAACCCTGACGCCCTCCTCGTCTGCAACGGCTACAAGGACGACGGCTACGTCTCCCTCGCGCTCATGGCGCGCACCATGGGCCTCAACACCGTCATCGTGCTCGAGCAGGAGGAGGAGCTCGACATTGTCATCGAAGCCAGCCGCCGCCTCGGCGTGCGCCCGGTCGTCGGCATGCGCGCCAAGCTGCGCACCAAGCACGCCGGCCACTTCGGCTCCACGTCCGGGGAGAAGGGCAAGTTCGGCCTCAACGCCGCCCAGATACTCTCCGTGGTCACCAAGCTCAAGGCCATTGGTATGCTCGACTGCCTACAGCTCCTGCACTTCCACATTGGGTCCCAGATCCCCACCACCGCCCTCCTCTCCGATGGCGTGGGCGAGGCCGCGCAGATCTACTGCGAGCTCGCCCGCCTCGGCGCCGGCATGCGCGTCATTGACGTGGGCGGCGGCCTCGGCATCGACTACGACGGAACCCACTCGGCGCAGACCGACATGTCAGTGGCCTACAGCATGGAGGAGTACGCGGTGGCCGTGGTGGCCGCCGTCGGCCGCGTCTGCGACCGCAAGGGGGTGCAGCACCCCATCGTCTGCAGCGAGAGCGGCCGCGCGCTGGTGTCGCACCACTCCGTCCTGGTGTTCGAGGCCTTCTCGGCCACGGCGCCCGGGCAGCTTGATGCGGCCACGGCCTACCTGCTGGACGAGCTCACCGATGACTGCCGCGCCGACTACCGCAACGTCATGGCCGCCGCCGTGCGCGGCGACTACGACACCTGTGGCCTGTACGCCGACCAGCTGAAGCGGCGCTCCGCGGAACAGTTCAAGGAGGGCGTTCTTGGCCTGGAGCACCTCGCCGCGGTGGACGCCTTTTGCGAGATCGTCGCCCGTGGCATGGGCGCCCCCGAGGCGCCGCGCACCTACCACATCAACCTGTCCGTGTTCACCTCCCTGCCGGACATGTGGGCCATCGGGCAGCAGTTCCCGATCATCCCGATCCAGCGCCTGCAGGAGCGCCCAGCCGTCGACGGCGTCCTCTCCGACCTGACCTGCGACAGCGACGGCAAGGTGTGCGAGTTCATCGGCGGGAGGCACAGCCTGCCGCTGCACGAGCTCCCCACCCACGCCACCCGCGGCTACTACCTGGGCATGTTCCTCGGGGGCGCCTACCAGGAGGCCCTCGGCGGCCTGCACAACCTCTTCGGCGGGCCCAGCGTGGTGCGCGTGACGCAGAGCGACGGCCCCCACTGCTTCGCGGTGACGCGCGCGGCGGCGGGGCCCTCGTGCGCCGACGTGCTCCGCGCGATGCAGCACGAGCCCGAGGTGATGTTCGAGGTGCTGAAGCAGAGGACCGACGACGCCACGGCCGCGTCCATCGCCAGGGCGTTCGGCGCAATGCCGTACCTGGTGTTCGACCCGGATGCCGCGGTGATGTCCAGCGGGGAGAGCAGCGGCATGAGCAGCGACTCGGAGGGGTCGGCCGTTGGCGCCGCCGAGGAAGATGATGAGGAGTGGGAGTTCATGCGCGGCCTCACCGTCTGACGATGAAGCAGCAAGTTGTCAGTCGCCGGCGTTGGTAACCTGACCCTCCGCCCGGTGTTGTATCGTGTCGTGGCCGTAGTCGTCGGGTGTCTCGTCGCCGCCGGAGTTCTTGGCGCCACTTTTTTATTCCGAATGCGTCAGTGTCCACTGTTCGCCTTTTTTTTCATGGGAATAAGCAGGAACTGTTCTTAGGTTTCTCTGCAACTGTTGTCTATCTTTTTTCATTTTTCGATTATTCAGCCGTGTCAATGGGATGTCCATTGTTGTTTCTTTCTTCTCGGACAATAATTCAGAAAAAAAGAAGTTGCTCAAAATCTTGTCTGTGGCTGTGATTCTTCCTCACTTTATATTGCTTTGAAAATGCTACCGGCAATCTACTGGAAACCTCGAGCGGTGCTTCCATTTGTCCCCGAGAGGAAAAGAAGGAAAGGTGCTTTCCGAGATTCTGTTTGGGCCCGAGCAAGACAAAAGTCTAGGCAACAGACAAGACGGGCACGGCGGCGACCGCGACGTCGTCCTGGAGCCCATCGGGGATTGTATCATCGGAGACATGTGGCCGGGAAAGGAACGGCTAGTCGGCGCTCGCCGTCTCCGTCGCCGCCTCGGCTGCTCTCTCGTATCCTACCGTGCATCTTCCTCTGTGCCTCCTCGCCTCTCGTTGCTTTCTCCGGCCGTCCGGGCAGGTGTCGCGGCCGCCAGCGTCGGAATCTCTGGATAAACCCAAGATATTCGGACCTCACGCGGCGGGCTCCTGCGGATTTCAACGCGGCTCTGGGAAGCAGGATGAGGCTACCGCGCGCTACACCTGTTGCTGCGTCGCTGCCAGCTTCAGGTGGCAGGTGGCGTGAACTTTGCGATGTCGCGAGATCGAACCGGTCGCAAGGAATTTATGAGAGGAGTTTTGGATTTGGTGTCCGTCGATGCGGGGCTGGGATCCTCCGGGCTGCGTGGAACGGGGTAGGTGACGACTGAGGAGCGGCTCTCCGGGCGGCGCCGCTCGGGCATGTGTTAAACTATGACCTCCTCTGTCGCCGCCGGCGACGTTCATGGACTCCGGACACCTGTTTCTGTAGAATATGATGAGAACACCAATCGGTGGTCTAGCTGTTGGAAAATTGCTATGCACATTCATACGTGTACTGATTGATATACACAAGGTTCGGCTTACTCTGCCGTTGTGGCCACAAGGGTTGCTATCCTCTGCATCTTTTTTCACATGCCACATGATCAGGTTCATCTACACAAATCTCTGCAACCATCTCCTATCATGGACAGGAGGAACAGTGGGAAGTAGTACATGGTCCTCGCACACAGCTTAGATTCGGCCCCCTATTGGCCTTAGAACGATTCTTGAATACCAGAGAGCATATGGCGTTCTCTACTGAAGCACAAGAATCTCATCGCCACCTGCGCGCGATCTGGGCCGTCCGTTTCGCGATCAGGTTCGGCGGCAGCCCTCCATGAGCATGTGGTGTGTTCCCAGCCGGAGCCGGGGGAGGATCATCCACCAGATCTAGCTGACTAGCTCCAAGAAGATGGTTGGCACAGGCAGCAGGCTGGGGCAGGGAGGAGGATAGGGGTCAGGTGACCCTCTCGCCTTTCGGCGGCCAACGCCCATCTCCCTCCTCCATGATTCCGGTCGCCCATTTGCGCTTGTGAGATTCCAGATCCAACACCTGCCGATCCCTGTCCTCATCATGCCCAGGCAAAGCAGAAAACATGTCAAGCTCCCAGCCAGAGACCCAAGTCTCTCTCCCAGTCCGTCCAGCTGCTTGCTGTCTGCAGTGTGAGCTAGCTAGTGGCTCGGTGTCGAACGAACTGCAATGCACTCCACCGCTCTGCACAGATGTTGTGTCCATATTCGATGTGTCTGTCTTTCAGCATCTATCTGGGGTAAAGCTTGAAAGACTTTGAGGGATGGCTGACTATCTAAAGAATCTTCTTTGCCCTTCTCAACACTTATACGGGTGTCCATCAGCTGCTAATCACCGGATCATCGTGTCGCTGTAATGCTTCCGCTGTTGGGGTTATTCGATTCGTTTTCGTCGGAGATTATATGTCGAGCACTATCACTTTGGTTCATCGAACGGAAGGATTGGCTGAACCGTTGACGCTGATCGAACAAGTTCACGTAGTTCAGTAGTGTGGTCATGGATGCAAACAGATTTTAGCTAGGTGATGGTAAAAAGCTTATACAACACACATATTCCCCACTTTTCCCATTAGAATACTACTGCAACACTTTTTTTTTGTTTCTTTTGAATTACTGTGCTAGTTTACCTTCACATGAACTGCAATCATTAGGAGATTTAATACAATGACACCTCCTTCTTGTAAAATGAGAAGGATTCTTTTGATAAGGAAAATGGAAAGGATTGGGTTTGTGTATCTATAACAGAAGAAGAAAGGGTGAGAGAAAAAAGGCACCGATGGGACTTGGTTAAAAGTGCAAACGGGAGGAGGATCAGAGGGAAGCAGCGGTTCAGTTCAAAAGAACTCAAGACAAAAACGTAATCTGTGATATTCCCTCTCTTTCAGCAATCAGTGGCAGCAGCATCCTATACTGGGAGCTATACCTTTCATGCTTAGGTGAATAATCTTCTGGTGCTTTTCTTCAGGAAGAAGAGAAACTCCTCATTCAGTTGTTTCTTCAGAAATCTGAATTCTTTGGAACATTTCTATGATAGGCATGCCTGTAAAAGGAATGGTTCGCGCAATTGTGCTTGCTGCTTCCAAATTGGAGACTTGCACTACTGATGGTGCATGGTCAGGATTTCCTCAGATGTTCCATGATCACAATTTCCTCTGATGTTGCACGGTCAGCATTTCTGCAAAATGTTGCATTGTCAGAGGCAGCTCGACACGAGGCAGATTGCAGGTCATCCAGGCATGTATCAAGCTGATCAGATAGAGAAGTCTCACCTTAATGTTATTATGCCAGAGCTCCTGGATGTTCTCCAAGAGTGAGCAGATAAAATTTTAGTAAGGCTGGACTTACTTAGAACAAGAACAGATCAGCTCTGGTCTAAGCTTAGGACTCAGTGACAAGGTCAAAGGGAATGAAGGATGTCCATAACCAAAGTGCAAATGCAAGATCAAGTCGTCAAGAATGCCATAGAATTGAGTGAGTCTTGTCCACTCTACCTTTTCAAGTCATGTTCAAGCCGGCAGCTGAAACAGTTTTTCTGCATACCAAATGCAGAGTAACCATTGGCAGGCGCACCTCATCACGATTAGTTTATGAACTGATAGTCAGGAACTGTAACACAATGCCTATCACTCTGGGATATGGATACAAAATTCAGATAGCAAAGCTGCAGGAACCGATGCGTTCCAGCTCCTTACAACACAAATCAAAATTGTCCTTCTTCTGTTTCAAACTTTTCAAACTGCGTTATCCGGTTGTTGAAAAAGTTCAGCATCCGGTCCAATTCGACAAACGGTGATGACTCAAAAACTCAACCTGGGCAGCAAAGATCAGTACGTTTCCGGACAGAGGACATGGCGAGCGAAACGGTTGGTGAGCAGTTTTTGCTGATCTGAATCCGATGCGACTTCAGGAATGTTTGGTAGTCCTTGAAAACAGCACGAGTATGTTTGAACCTAGACACTGCCACCAGTCAACCGAGATCATAAGCAGTTGTTGAGACGCCATGGACTGGCGACTTTGGGGGCAGAATTCGTCCAAAAGAGCAGCGAGCTTTCAGTCCCTGAGACGCTCATATGCGACATTGCAGCAGCAGCATGTCTGCGTGACTGAAAGCCTTGGACTCGATCGCCTAAGACTGTTGAGATTGCATTTGACCATTTATGATTGGCCGGCTTCCTAATCCGAGACTATTCGATACAAATTCTACTCGAGTTGCGAGAAACGGCTGGACTGGTGAAGCACTGAAGCTTCGCAGGTTGCATCTCGTACACTTGGAGATTTTGCAGTGGCACGTGTGTAGTTGTTTACTAGATGGTTGGTAGCAGTGTTGAATTCGGGATAGTGAAATGATGGTCTTATGAAGGCTGGTGAGTCTGTCTGACTGTAAGCCATGACATTTGTCCAGCCAATTCAAGTTGAATGATTCATACTAATAAGTGACATTGTTTCAAAGCAAAAATGTGACATGTCTGCATCTTGTTGTGCTATTACAAAATTTGGCAATGTGAATGTTCCCTTGGAATAAAAGAATCTGCATGCAGGAACTCGGTCAGGGTATAACTTTTACTGGACTGGGTGTAGCCTTTAGATAGTTGAAAATGAGCTAACAGTGCATTACTGTGTCATCAACGATGTTTTAAAATACTTAACACTGCATAATTATTTTTTGAAAGACCATTGACACTGCATTATTGATTATCCTATTTTTTTATAGGAGTAGGTAAGATGATTACTGGATTAGCATGGTTAAGATTGATAGAGACTTGAACACCATGTTTTCAGAATTTGCTGTCTTTGTTGCACACCTGTGTGTACCTACCGACTGCTGAAGCAAGCAAATGGACATTTGCTAGGTTTGGTCTGAATTTTACCCATGGAATTATGGGATGACGAATTGACGAATATAAGTGGGGAAAGAGTGAAAAGTGTGAACTCACATGCACATCGACTGACCGTAATTTCAATCAAATTCAATTTAACTCCGACATGTTGGAATGAAGAGGATGCGGCTTGCATTTGACCGATAACTCGGGGCTGTTTTTCTCTGCCTTTACATCATGTTTGGAAATCAGGTCCATATCTTCCTCTTTATTCTATTCTATTTTATTTTATAATATTTTTGTTCAAGACCATTTCTTTTGCAGGGAAATTGGAAATATTTTAAAACAAGAAACTCTACAGCGTCGACAGAACACAGCTGATTGGAAACATAGGTGCATTCGTGTTGCATGGGTGATGGGTGTAAGTGCCTATGTCTGCACTGTCTTTTGAGAAAAAGGAAAAGAGAGGCAACATGAAAAGTTTGTCTGCCTATATTTCACCTTGACACCATGACCAATAAGAAAACATTGCTTATCTAACTAATCAAATCATCAAATACTCCTCGTTTTAAGCGAAAGCTACTCAGTATTGATGTTTTCATATGCATTCACTATTGCTTATCTAACTTACAAAGAAGTTAATCTGTACGGAAACCGAAACATGTTAGATCTAAGACTACAACTCAGATAGAACTGTCAAAATGAAAATTTCAATTTTATTTAGAAATAAAATTATCAAAAGGGGACGGAGGGAGTAAATAAATAGTACAGTAAATAAACAAAACGGGCTCGCAGCTCGCAGCTCGACGCGACTGCGTCCGCCCTCTACTGTGAGAAGTGAGAACGCAAGGATCTGGATCATCTACGACGCTGCGGGTGCGTGCAGCTTTTTTTTTTTAAGGTATGTTACACACTCTAGACAGCTAAGGTCAAATTGTTACAAACGCCCGGAGGCGGACTAAGGAGCCATACATGTCTATCTACTGGATCGAAGAGGGCGCTTCGAGGCAGGCTGTGAGCATCGTGGTTTGCTTCACGTCGCTCGTGGACGAACTCCGTCCTTTGGAAGTTCCCCGCCCGAGCTTTAATCTCCTGAACGATGTGGCCATAGACACCCAGCGTACCATCGTGAATACTCCGAATCACATTGGAGCAATCGCTGGCAACTCGCACTTTGCGGAGGAGAGTGTCGCTGGCCAGGGCCAGACCTTCCCGGCACGCCATGGCCTCCAGGGCTTCTGGGTCCGTAATTCCATAGGAAACCACGGTAGACGCCCCGATGAAAGTACCATCAATATCCCGAGCAATGGCTGCAATTGACGCTCGACCTGAATTCTTTGAGACAGCTGCATCAACATTAATCTTTGCAAAACCTTGGGGAGGAGGGATCCAACTCGGGATAGAGATAGGTCGCCCTCGGTGTTTCTCCTCGCCCTGCATAGGTAGCGCCATTCCAAGCTCAGCGACGAACCTGTCGATGAAAGGGTGTGTGCAGCTGAAGAAAGGCTAGCGTTGGTGGGAGAAAATCCGTCGGCCCAGGACGGGATCCGTGGGCCGGCCCAGACAAGAACCAGGCGTCAGATGCGCTGCTGCTCTCCGGACTTTTCGTCCAAAGCGAATATAACTGGGCCAAACAGGACGGAGCCGAAAAGACAAAATCACGAGATGGCATAGCACGCGAAGGCTGTCACAAAGAGTGAAAGGTGAATGGCGTTGAAACAACATACAAACGTGCGTGCTGCCAAAGCCGTAGCCGATTTCTCAGGAACAGTCTTTGAAGCTCGTGATGCAGTGATAATGTTTCCTTGATGAACTGACTGCACCTTATTCTTCTTCCTCTTGTTCTTGAAGCAGCAAGACGCATTATCTCTCCTCGATAAAAAAGAGAAAGACGTTACTGTACTAGGTAAATGATTTTCCCGGGGGGTGTTGATGTTCTTTTGCTCTTTCTTGTCGGTATTTTGATGTGCAGAGCTGCAGGCATGCCTGTTCGCTTGGCTTATCAGCCACTAGCCAGCAGTACTTTTCTCTCACAACAAATCAGCATCAGCCATCAGCCACCAGCCAGCCAGCAGTACTTTTCTCTCACAACAAATCAGCACCAGCCACCAGCCGCCAGCCAACCGAACAGAGCCAGGAGAAAACTGATACTGAAACTTTACTCCCGAGGACTGAAGCCGCCGCTGATCTGGATCAGAAAGAGGGCGCGCGCCGGGCGCAATCGCCATGGCCGGAGTGCTTGGTAGTTGGGTGGCGATCCAGTGAGATGGCGCGGCGGTGGGTCCTTGCGAGCGTTCGGAACGAACGCTGAGAACCACCGGCTCTGCTTTGCAGGCTAAGCGGAGCAGAGCAGGATGGATTTTTTTGAGCGAGTTAGATGGTCTCATGGACAATTCCTTGGTTGTATGTAACCTGCGATACTGAACTCATCATGCCAGCTGAAGAAAGGAATGGGCCAAGTACAAAGCTCCAGCTCATGCGCTCTAAGAACTTATCAAGAGCTACATCAATGACAGGCAACACGTGCTCGGTGTCGACGTGCATCCCATTTGGAGTTCTTCGTCTCCCTAGCGTTGTGCCGAGACGACATGGATTCTGTCTTCCATGACAATCGTTGAGGGCATCTCTGGGAGAAATACAACAAAAAGTTGAGCAAAGACATGTTAGTGCATGTAACTCTGCACTTCCTCAAAATAGGATCAAAGTTCACTAGAATCCAGGTAGGGGTAAAGCTGCTAATGGTTTGGTCTCAAACCGGTTTTTATGGTTTGATTTTTGATTGAATTAGCTTGGTTTGGTGAATAATGGGTTGCAACACATAATGGTTTGATTTGGTTTGGTTTAATAGTTACAACGGTCTAGAATGGTTTGCAATTGTAATGGTTATGTGTGTAAATAATATCTCGCGTTCACACGTGCAAATTTTAACGAATTTGACTGAAATTTGTTAGAAATGTCTCAGAATTACAATCCGCTACTTTGTGCAAATCGGTGTAGCCATATCTATATGTGGGGCCCACGTCCAAAGCCGGACCCTAAAATTAAAAGATCGCGTGTTCACACCTTAAAATTTTAGCGGATTTTACTGAAATTTATTGGAGACATCTTCGAGTCACGGTCCGCTACCCCGTGCAAATCAATGTAGCCAAATTTGCATGTGGGTCCGACGTGTAAAATCGGACCCTAGAATTAAAAGCTTGCGTTCACACTTTAAAATTTTAGCAGATTTGACCGAAACTTGTTGGAGGTTTCTCAGAACCACAGCCCGCTACTCTGTGCAAATCGGTGTAGCCATATCAATAAGTGGGCCCTAGTCCAAAGCTACACCTAATAAAACTGTAGAATCGAACCGATTTAATTTGTTTTGGCAAACTAGTTTAAGTGGTTTGGATTGGTTTGGGGGAAGAAGCAAATGGATAGGGTTGGATTGGATTATGAAGTGTAGTATAGTCTAAATAGTGATGTGGATTTGGTTTGGTTTTTGAACCATTAACAGCTTTGGGTAGGGGCATGTGCCCTTTTTGGTCTCTCTTTGGACTGTCTCCAACAGATGACCTACAAGGGCACCCAAACTCAAAATGAGTCTGCGATAATACTGTTTTAGTCTCCAACAGAGTATCTATACATGAGACCCATTTTAAGTGTCAGCACTGGCACAACCTAATTTTGAATACCATCTCTTCTTAAGACCCATTCGTAGAAAGAGTTTTCTTTTGGGTCTTATTGTCAGAGAAGACAAAAATGGGTATTGAACCTTTTGTCTATAGCGCTATCCAAACGTGAAATAAGTCTTGTGAGATGTCTTACCCGTCTGTCGACGGCTGTTTGCCAATTGCCATAGGCCCTGTTTGTATTCGCTTTTTTGGATCTCGCTTATCTGGAGAGCAGGCTTTTCTGGTAAGTCTGCTGTCTAGAGAATCTGCTGACCAAATAAATTGAGTGTTTGGCAATTCTGATTATTTTTTGTCGATTGTCTGTCCTGATTGGTAAAATAACTTGAATGCCCCTAAGGCTGATAATAGCTCATTTTTATTGTGAATACAAAAAGAAGTCAATAATTCTATAATACATTTTGAGTTTCTTAAATAGACACTATATCACAATAATTTCAAACATATGTATAAATAAAGATAATAAATTAACCAAAATCACTGAAAGAAATAATGACAACGTGTACAACTAATGGATTGTCAATGGTGTACAACTAATTTGTAGATCAAACATGGAATACCAATTGATTATTTATCAATTCATCTAATCGATAGTCATCAACTCATCATGTATTCTTGAATTGGTGAGCGTTACTGCATTAGGATAGCTCTCCTCCTGGTTTTGTTGCCGATTGTGGAGGGCCTTGCAGTCGAGCTTTGCTAGCGTAGCGGGTGGAGAAAGAGCCGAGGCAGCGCAATCACTCCCAGACATGCGCAAGCCCTCTTGCCGGCCGGCGGCGCGGATCTCCGGCCGTGGCGCAGCTCGCCGGGGACGCAGGAAGCACGGAGGCGTGGGCCCGTGGAGCAGGACTGCACGAGCAGGCCCGGCTTATAGGGGGGCAGGCAGGGCGATCGCCCTGGGCCCAGGAAACAAGGGGGCCCAACATCTAAACTCTAGTATGTACTGCTATTAGGCCCAAAATGGATCAGAAGCACGGCAGCGACAGGCGCACGCGCTGCCTTCGGCCTTCCGCGACCGCCGCCAGACGCGATCACGCGAGTAGCCGAGTATGCAATTCCTTTCATCCTTTGACCTTTCTGTTTCTGCCGCCGTGGACTCGCCTCCTCACGGTCCTCGCTCCAGACAGATCGCCGGCGATCGCCGATCGAGCCATCGAGGCACATCATCGGCGCATCGGCATCGCAACTCCAAGTCTCCAACTACAGCCGCAGTGCCGCACGCAGGTAGCCCTCCGGCCTTCCCCTTCCTTCTGTGTTTTGTCTATTGATCCGAATGTTTAATTTTTTAATTGCTAGAGGCCTAGAGCTAGGGCTACTCTACAATTTATAAATTGCTAGTTCCTATAATTTGTTTAATTGTTAGATCGTATTTGTTTAATTGTTAGATCGTATTTGTTTACTTGCTAGGGCTATATCATGTTGCCTCCAAAGCAATCGTCTGGTGCTAAGAAAAGAAAAAAAAGAAAACAAGAAGAAGCATTCATTGAGTCGCAAAGGGGTCCTCTACATAGATTTTTTCCGGTTACGAGTAATGTTGAAGTCACTCAAGATCAGGGGCAAGAACTTGATGCAGAAGTTGATCCCAATGAAGGTGCTACAGGGGACCAAAATTTAGATGATGATGCTGATGTCGATGAGCATAATGAGGCTCCGGGAGGTGAACCTGGTGTCGATGAGCATAATGAGGCTCCGGGAGGTGAAGCTGTACCACCTTCAGATGGTATTGAAACTGTGAGTATTGATGAACAAGAAGAATCACTTTTGAGTATCTTTGATCCTAGAACATGGGGAAATCTTGACAACAGAAAAAGAGATATCTTGATTGAGAAAGGTCCAGTGAGAGAAATGAATCTAGAATTCCCTTGTGATGCACTTGGAAGACATTTTTCTTATGCTTACTACACCAGAAAATTATCCAATGGTGAGTTTGTCGATAGAAAGTGGTTGGTTTATTCTAAACATGTGAACAAGGTTTATTGTTTTTGCTGCAAGTTGTTCAAATCAGATCAGAACAAATCTTTATTAGCATCTGATGGATTAAAGGATTGGAAGCATCTCAGTGAGAAACTAAAAACACATGAGAACAGTAAGGAGCATATGACAAACATGAGTACATGGAATGAGCTTCGTCATAGATTAAGGACAAATCAAACAATTGATGATGACATGCAGCGAGAGATTGTAAATGAAAAGGAACGATGGAGGAAGGTTTTGGTAAGAATAGTGGCTGCTATCAAGTTTCTTGCTAAAAATAACTTGGCCTTCCGTGGATCAAATGAGAAGCTCTATCAAGCTAATAATGGTAATTTTCTTGGCACCGTTGAAATGATGGCTGAATTTGATCCTGTGATACAAGAACACATTAGGCGCATTCAGAATAATGAAATTTATCATCATTATCTTGGCCACAATATTCAAAATGAGTTAATATCTCTTCTTGCTGAAGCTGTGAAAAGCCAAATATTAAGAGTCATCAAGGATGCAAAGTATTTCTCTGTTATCTTGGATTGTACCCCAGATGTGAGCCATGAAGAGCAAATGACTTTAATTGTGCGTTGTGTCAATATGTCAAGTAAAATTCCAAGAGTGGAGGAGTTTTTTCTAGAATTCTTAAAGGTTGATGACACATCTGGAGAGGGACTATTTACTGTATTGTTGGATGCATTGGCCAAGAATGATTTGAATGTTGCTGATGTGAGAGGTCAAGGCTATGATAATGGCTCCAATATGAAGGGGAAGAACAAAGGTGTTCAGAATCGTTTACTGAAAATTAACCCCAAAGCATTATATATGCCATGCGCATGTCATAGTCTGAATCTCACTCTTTCTGATATGGCAAAATCCAACAGATATGCTCTTTCATTCTTTGGAATTATACAGCGGATATATGTATTATTTGCAGGTTCTACCAAAAGGTGGAAGATTTTGCTTGACAATGTTCCAAAGCTAACTGTCAAACCTTTATCCAATACTCGCTGGGAGAGTCGAATAAAGAGTGTGCAACCTATTAGGTACCAAACTCCACAAATAAGGAAAGCTTTGCAGGAATTGGAGAAGTCTGCTATTGATGACCGTGACGGAGCAACAGTAACTGATGCTCAATCTTTGTTTAGTGCACTTGGGAATTTTGAAGTCATTGCTGGTATGGTTATTTGGAATGATATTTTATTTTCTGTAAATATGGTGAGCAAAAAGTTGCAATCTAAGATTGTGTGCCTAGATGCTACTCTCAAACAAATTGAAGGACTCATATCATATTTTCAGAAGTACAGAAATGAAGGCTTTGATTCTAGTATTGAGATTGCTAAAGATATTGCATCTGATATGGATATAGAGCCAAAATTTCCCACAAAGAGACAAGGAAAGAGGAAGAAGCAATTTGATGAAATAAATGATGAAGATGAAGAAGTACAGCGATCAGCTATGGAATCCTTCAGAGTTGATTACTTTCTAGTCATTGTTGATGTTGCTATTGCTTCGTTGACTAGTCGATTTGAGCAGCTGATGACATTTGAAAAGGTGTTTGGTTTCTTATTCAACTCAGAAAATCTGAAGTCCTTAGATGACAATGATCTGCGAAAGTGTTGCACTACTTTTGCTGATGTATTTACTCATGACAACTCATCTGATGTTGACCTAGATGATTTTTTCTCAGAATGGAAAGTATTGCAAGTCACTTTGCCAGATAAATTGATGTCAGCATCGGAGATTCTTCAATTTGTTGCAGATGTAGATTGCTATCCAAATGTCTCTATTGCCTATCGGATCCTCTTAACTGTACTTGTTACTGTAGCATCGGCTGAAAGAAGTTTCTCCAAATTGAAGATATTGAAAAATTGCTTGAGGTCAACAATGTTACAGGATAGACTGAATGGCTTGGCTATGTGCTCCATTGAGAAGGAGATATTGGACATTATTGATCTTGATGTTGTCCTTAATGATTTTGCATCAAGAAATGCCCGTAGAACTTTCTTTAAGAAGAACTGAAGGATTATTATGCATGGAGTCATTAGATTTTGGTTCTTATTTGAGGTAATTATAATTTATATCATCGTAATTTTAGTTTAATTTTTCAATCATTTTAGATTGTAATGTGACATTATTCTTCATAAATTACGCATCCTATTAGATTTTTTATCTTCCTTTTAATTACGGTTTCAATAAAAAAAAAGTTGGACTAAAGGGCCCAAGTATATCTTGCTCGCCCTGGGGCCCTTGAAAACTATGAGCCGGCCCTGTGCACGAGGCACGGTGAAGCGGAGCGCAGCGGCAGCGGCGGCGTGGGGAGAGTCTGATGCGGAGGTGGGAGACATCGGAGTAGAGGAGGGTAGCGACGGGAATAAAGGCATGCTGTTCTCACAAGCGCCGCTCGGGCCGGGCCGCGTAGGAAATAATCGGCCTCCACGTTCATTCTTCGTTTTTCTCCTAAGCCGCTTCTGTACTAAGCGAGAAATAATCGGAACGTTTGGGTGGGATTTTCACTTATTTCCGCTGGTAATCGAGAAACAAGCGGAAACAAACGGGGTAAGCTGGCGGAAGTGGTAGGAACGGATCTCTTCGGGGCCTCAAAAGGGTTGCACCAGGCCAGGACACCGACTCCAATTCGCAGACGCCCTCTGCCTTCCATCCCAGCACGAACTCGACTATACACGGGCACTCATATAGGAGTAACAACGCCGCCCCGCGGTTGATATGATCGATTCCCGGCCAAAAGCCAGGCGATCGAAACCAAATCCTTCTTCCCAATTCCCATGATGGCGGCGTCGGTGGAGAGGCTCGTGCCCATGATGGCCTTCTGCGAGGCGCCGTTCGACGGCATCCTGGACGGCACCTCGGCCCCGTCGTCCTCGCCGCCCGCCGCCGGGGACAGCGCCCCCACCGCCTCCGGCGACGACGCGGCGACGAGACGCGGCGAGCTGATGAAGAAAGTCGCGAAGCAGTTCCCGCTGACGTCGCAGCGGCGGGAACAGGCGCAGCAGGAGAAGGTCGTCGATGGCCTGGCCATCTTCGAGACCATCGCGCTGCAGTGACCAAGGAGCTAGCTAGGCTGCACTTGTCCGTCCCACTCGTTTTCTTTCCTGATGTTCACGAACAATTTCGGCGAGCTGTAAGAACGTACTACTAGGTGTCTCGTTTATCGTGGGTTTGTAGCCTGTCGAAGCTTATTGCTATGGCAGCCATTGCGGTTCTTTTTGCTAAAGTTTGGTAAACTAATCGGGAGTGCTCGAGTGTCAACCTTCGATTACCTTTATGTGTTGTTTATGCTCTCGAGAATTATAGCGGTGATACCTTAAACACTTTTACCAGGTTACAGATTTACAGATCTTTCTTTTTCTTCACTCGGGTTGTTGCCTGTTCTCATATCATAATTAACTGTTTTATATTGTATGAGGAGTTATACTGAGATCAATCAACAAGCTAGGATAGGAAATTCAGAGGGAGTTCAGAGAGCAAGGATGAGAACGAGACAGAGAGATGTTGGCCCGCTGGGGACGAGATCTCATCTGAAGTCTGAACAACGCCGGGTCCTATGCTGTGTTCAGACAGAGGGACAAATTTTTTGCACCTTACTTTGACCACTAATTAGGAGTATTAAATAAAGTCAGTTTACAAAACTACCTCCACAACCCCCCGCAAATTCGCGAGACGAATCTAATGAGGGCTTTAACCGCACGATTAGAGGATGGTTACTGTAGCATTACTGCAGCAAATCATGGATTAGTTAGGCTCGTTAGATTCGTCGCGCAAAGTTGCACTCATCTGTGAAGAGATTTTGTAAATAGACTTCATTTAGTACTCCATGCATGCAAGATTTTTTGAGAACAATTTTTTGTTCCCAACCATCCGAACACGTTGTTTAATATGGACTGGGCCTAAATCACACGACACTGACACTGTCCAGTGCATAACCCAAATACTAGACTCGGCGCACGACTTTTATTTTTCTGTTCTTCCTGCCTTTATTCTGAATTTTTTTTTAATTTTTTTACCATTTTTCAAAAAGAACGGTCGGAAGACAGAATTTGCAATTCTGTCATCCAACCGCCGTATCATATGGCTGCCGACATATGAAATGGCGGTAAGAGAATCTAACCGCCGGATGAAACGGCGGTTAGAGAAACCGCCGTTTGAATTAGTGATTTAAATTTAAAATTATAAATTTGAAATTTTTGCCGAACCTAACCGCCGAATGGTTTGGCGGTAGGTGTCGGCACCTGGGCCCAGGACCCTATCCACCAAATGATTCGGCGGTAGGGGGATCCCGCCCCTTGCCGCGCCGTTCGATCCGGCGGGAAGCGTCCCGCCGTCGGATCCACGGCGGTAGCCCCTTACCGCCGAATGATTCGGCGGTTAGGGTGCTGCCCTCTATATAAGCCGAAATCCAGTTGAAAAATTCATTCTAAATCAGAAAAAAGAAAAACTAGGGTTAGAGAGGAGGGTTAGGGAGAGGAAGAATCAGCGGCGAAGCCCTGCCGGTTCAGCGCTTCGTTTCAGGTAAAATCCGATCTCGTAGTTGTAGCTTCAATTTGGTAGATGTATGACTTTGTAGTTATTTTAGTATTTAGTTTACACGGTATGAAATCGTAATATTATTTTTGAGTTACTGATATTAGACTTAGTTACTGAAATAACTATTAGAGACAGTTACTGATATTAGATTTAGTGACATTAGTTTGAGTTACCTTATATTTAGTGACATTAGAGATAGTTAGAGTCATCACTTATATTGATATTAGATCTTTATTAATATATCTTTTTATATTTGATGCACTGATATTCGAGTTTAAATTAGAGTTTATATTAGAGTAATGACTTTATATTAGAGTTTATATTAGAGTAATGACTTTATATTAGACTTTATATTAGAGTAATGACTTTATATTAGAGTTTATATTAGACTTTATATTAGAGTTTATAGTAGAGTTTACAGTAGAGTTTTATTGATATTAGATTCTATATACGAGTTTATATTATAGTTTATAGTAGAGTATTACGCATAAGTCCTTTCATGAGTACAAAATCGTATTAATTCTTCTTATTGTCCTGGTTTGGTTTTAGGCATGTCTGAACCGTTATGGATTCAATTGTACTATGGATCAGGGGAAGTTAGATATGGTCCTGAAGGGGTAGACCTGTCGGAATTTAGTTGTACCACCAGAAAAGTAGCTAGAGCAGCAGAGAGAAATTGGGTTTCCATAACAAAGTGGTTTTATCATTCATTTGGACTTGATGAGGCCTAGCATGACCTGTTAGTGATGGCACTGATGAACAGAAGTTCAACAACGTATTGGGAACTTGTTGCGCTTCAAGGAACCAAGAACTGAAGGTCATTTGTGAGACTTTGTACGCAGCATGGTATGCCGCTGGTGTTGCTTGTGCGAGCCTTCCACAAGGCTGGGTCCAGCAGTGAAGTGCACGAAGAAGTTGAAGATGCTGGAGGGGAAACCTTCAAGATGCTACTGGGGAGGAAGGTGAAGAAGTGGAAGAAGGTGCAGCCGGACAAGATTATTACGCACCCCCTGAACCATCGGGGGAGCTTGATGAAGCAGAAAATTTTCCTGAGATGGTTTTGGAGGCAGAGAGGGAGGGCACAGAGCATGAGCAGTACTTTGAGGAGGATTTGTCGGATGATGACGACGGCAAGGAGGTGCAGGTGCCAAGAAACCGGGACAACTATGACTTCTCAAAGTTTACGATAAATGAAGGCCAACAAGTCCCCTGGGAGTACAGGTGCAACGAGGTTGGCGACTAACGTTTTATGTGATAGGGCAACCAGCGATGACCACAGGCGGCGCGTCCACGTCGGCAGGGCACACCGTCCACGGCTTAGGTACGTAATTGATCAAACGATATGACTATATACTTTTACTTGCGTACTAACGTGATTGCGTATAATGCAGCGTATGTTTCAGGCGGGACACCCGACGACCCAGTCGAGGAGCAGCACCCAGCGGCGACCCAATGGACGGTCCCCTCCGAGATTGAGACCTGGTACCGACAGGGGCAGGGGTCGCAGGATGAGGTTGGTGGTTCGCAGTTAGGTAGCACCCCTGTACCTACTACTCAGTTCTCGCAGCAGCCACCGTTCGCGACACCGCCTCCTGCGGATGCAGGGCGCCCGAGTCGGCAGGCACCGCAACCTGACCCCCTCACGTACTCCGCGCACCACACGAGGGCCGCGCAGCAGGCGGCTAGGAGGGTGAGGCCTAAGGTGGTCAAGCGAGGCCGCATTTAGTTTTTTACTTTTTACGCTCGAGTGATTATGTGTACTTTCTTGTTTGTGATATTATTCCGTTCGATATTATAATTTTCCTTCATTCGCAAGTATTTTAAAAAATTTACGGTTACACATACAAACTACACCACTTTTTCAATACAAAAATGAAAAAAAAATATAAAACCACTTACCGCCATTCCATTTGGCGGTAAGGGTAACCGCCGTTTCATTCGACGGTTACTTCAACCGCAGGCCGGCAGTTCGGAGGAACCGCCGGTTAAAATGGCTGTTAGGATTAACCGCCGAATGAACTGACGGTTAACACTAACCGCCGGTTTATTTGGCGGTTTCTCTAACCGCCGTTTCATCCGGCGGTTAGATTCTCTTACCGTCGTATCATATGGCGGCAGCCATATGATTGCAAATTCTGTCATCCGACCGTTCTTTTTGAAAAATTGTAAAAAAATAAAAAAATTCCTTTATTCTTGACTTCTTCTTCAGCCCAGCCCGTGCCAGTGCCACTGGATCGGCATCAGCCATGAGCCCATGACAGACAATCCCATCAGCCCAATTCCATTGCGATAGCATCAGATTTTTCGCCGCACCCACGGGCCACGCACCAAAATTACAGTAGGCGGAAGCAACGTGCTTAGCGAGACAAAACTCCCCAAATAACTCCTCCATTAACATACAAGCATAACCGACAAAACTCCCCAAATAACTCCTCCATTAACATACAAGCATAACCGCTAATCTTACTCTTCAGAAGTAATAAAGGCCTAATAACTAAATTAACAGGAGACCTCGTCCGTTTTTATTATGTCTAATTTGCTCTGGGGTTTTGGAGGATATAGCTCCCATAAAGCAACAGTGGTATCCATCGAGCAGGAAGCCATCAGCTTGCAGTCAGATGAGAATGTCACAGCATTGCACTGCAAGCAAAAAAAAGGAGCATTAGACTTGCATTATCTGCAGAAATTGGGCAAGTGAATGTGAAGGAGTAACTGGATAGGATATGATTCTAGCACCAAGCAGGAACAAAGGCAAATATATTTTGGATCTGATAGATGAGAGAATGGTAATGTTCTACATTTTTAACCAAAAAATAGGGAATAGCTCATGGAGGTAACATCCATTCAATTGGCTAAGTTACGCAAGACGTATCAAATATGAAAAGAAAGTCAAGATCATGAACAGATGAACAAGTTGCATACCGAATCACTGTGATATTTTAACACAGCTAGAGCATTTCCTTTGTTGTAGTTATAAACTCGAATCCTGCAAGAATAAAGCCACTGAAAGGGTCACACAAATGCAACAATTGCAAACGTATGCCAACAACTAGAAGAGAAAACAGTATGAAGTCATCCACATTATTTAAGTTACATCCATTCCAGGCTAGGATCACCGGAAATCCATGCTAAGATTAATGTCAATAATCATTAACAAGTTGATACAGGAAAGACATTAAAAAAGGTTAAATTGCCACCCCTAATCAACAGTAAATTGTGAAATATAAGAATGCGGAAATACCTGTGATCCCAACCAGCGGTTGCAGCGATCTTGTTATCTGGACGAATAGCTGTACCAGCTATACCTGGTCGCTCAAGTTCTATTTCTTTCCTAAGAGTAAATGCACCCTGTAATTAGAAGGAAATATCATGTCAACACACTGAGGCAACAAAACTTATGAAGGGAATAAGGGATTCAAAAGTTGCTTCACTGTGCAGTTGCATGCACTCCTATGTAACCAAAAAATAAAACACACTCAAGTCAGGATGATGTTTATAATAATCTGCAGAACATTTTAATCCCTATCACTGGAATACAAAACTGCAACATCATTTATAATGTTACAGCACTGTAAAAAAGACTAACACATACTACTTTTGTTTTAAATTACAAGGCTTACTTCATTTCATTAGGGCAGACCATTGACAAACAATTACTCTATTATTCTTGACACAAAACTAATATTTTTATATTCGTATTTGAAAAAGTTACTATAATTTTGTATCACCTAAATGATGTATTAATGGACTAATTGTTGGTCAAAGTCCTAACAAAACGAAATATGCATTATAGGAAAATGGAGGGAATAGTACATAATATTGCATGTTCATTTGATACAGAAATTTATCAATAGAATTTTAGCTAGCCCCAAAACATTTTTATCCTATGCCAAGATAAATTCTTGTAGGCCTTTATGTATTATGACATTTGCATAAACTTGGGACAAGATAACTAACAATGCATTGACAAAGATAAATTTGGAAACCTGCAAGAAATACAAGGTACACATGGACTTGTAGTAAACAAGTATAAAAGGAAGACCATTACTCACAGTATGTGACTTGTCAAGGATAAAGCTTCATCAATAGCAAGGAAAGAAAAGGAATAATCAACGGCAAACCTTTGGATGATCGAGCGTGAAAATGACTACTTTATCATCAGCGCCTCCTGAGATTCCACCCGTGCAAGACCCATCGATAGCAATGGATAAAGCTGCACACCTGCACCTTATTAGATCATGTCTAGACCATTTCAACGGAAGAGGAATGTAACAAATATTGAAAAATAGAAGTTAAACAGCTAAATGTAAAACTGAGAGCGGTCAAGACAAGACCTGATTCTGAATGATACTTTACTGACGATAAAGGTAACCCAGGCTTTCGTACATCCCACCAAAGAGTGCTTCCATCTTCATAACTGATTTCAATAGAACACAAAGCTTTGTTAAGAACACATTAGTAAACTGGAAACAAACTTCAGAATTCAACTGAAGTCCAGCAAAAATAAAAGTTAAAAAATGAAGGTGCAAATATAAAGGTTGCAATAACCAGCCCAGAACCATATGACAGGATTCTTTTTTAGACCAAGCAGTTAGTAGGTGGCCAAAGAAATGAATAGCGGCAGTGGATAGAGGCCAAGATAACTTGTTTAATCCTCAACAAATTAAGATCATAACAGAGCCAGACAATGAAGGGGGCAAATTGGGTTGCAAAAGCTTGATCTGAATATTAACCTTGACAAAATGTTCACGTAGCCTGCAGATTCATAGGGGATGAAAGCTTGCACAGCCATGCACAATCCTACAATCAACAGAATAAGTTACCATCAATCAGTTAAAGCACAAACACTAACATTGAACATTTTAAAGGGAGTTTAATGTCTGTCCTTCAGATATAGAGCACTATACCCCATTCTAGCGTCATGTTATTGAAGAGGGATCCATCCTAGATCATATCTATATGCATCCTTGTTCCAGAGCCCAGTGACGCCAAAGGGGTTAGGCTCCACAGAACAAGTTTAAGGGCCACTAGTGCCCTACAAACAACAGGTTTCTGGGATAAGGGCAGGAGTTAATATCCACTGTCCAATGAGAGGTTATAAGCTTGCATATACCCCATAAAACAGAAGCAAGAAAAACAGTGTCATAACCCTTCTTTTTTTTTTTGTGGTGGTGGTGGTCTCAAAACAGTAATTTTTTTTCATAACTTTTCTTTTTGTGTGTGTGTGTGTTGTGGTGGTGG
>CM014273.1:65353767-65430550 GCA_004135705.1 Alloteropsis semialata
CCCGTCCCACTGCCGCTTCCCTCGCCGGCTCGCCCTCCCCTCCGCAGGTGCTCTCCGCCGAGCCATACGGGCGGTCGTGCTTGTCCTTCTCGATGGGAGGCGGTAGAAGGACCCTCGGCTGCTGATAGTGTACGGTAACCCATCTATCTGTTGGTTCAATAACCGGGAAGCGATTTCCCCAAAATGTTTCCTGTTTTGTCCGCGCGGGAGGCCGCATTGGGGCTGCGGGTTAGGTTATCTACCAAAGGAAGATTTTGCCGGCGCTGGCGCTGGCGGATTGGCTGATCTAGGGTTTTACTGCCTTTGATTTGGTTCTGTTTTTGTATGTTATTGTGAGTTGATGGCTGGATTAGAACCGCGGGAATAGGGCCAGTTGAGTTTCTTTGGACGGTTTAGTGGCAGCAGTACTGCTAGTTTGCAGCGTTGGTGCGTGATGTGGTCGTCTGGTGGTGTGATTCGGTCACCGTGCATTGGGGTTACGAATGCCATGCTGCTTTTGGAGTTGGTAGGGTGGGAATTTGGTGCCACGCTGGGATGCTAATCGCAAACATGTTTTTTTGTCAGTATGGCATGGTCATTGACTCATTAGATGCTTCACTATCTGGTAGGGTTGTCAGGCCCCACGCTGAACCACCTGCAAAATGTTGAAAGCAGCTGGGAATTGTGTGTCCTGCTTCAGCTTGCGAGTTCTCTGTGCTTTAAGCCTGTGAAGTTCAGAACCTCAGATTCAGAGTCATGCCAATAGTTCAGAAGTTAATCGCTTAATTGACTGGTGTTGGTATACAACTAACATTATTTTGCATGTACACTTGCCGTATCTGACTGCTTCCTGCAGTGATCGCATTTATGTTACTTCATGAAACCAGTTGCTGTTGCGAAATAGGGTTTGTAAGAAGCTCCAATGCCTTAACAAACTCTTCTAGAGATTGCATTCTGTCTTGCTGTTATAGGGAGTATGCACTGCATGGAATTGTTCACGCATCCTGTCACATGATGTATACAACTGACTTTTGGTGCTAGCATACTTTTCTGAAAAATTTATGTGACGATTCATTAAGGCTATGTTTCAGTTAATAGAGCTCAGGATCTGTAGTCCATCCACCACCATCCTCTTCTACTAATATTTTGGAGCCATAACTCAATAGTCAACTTGATAAATGTTATCTTTCTCACCCATCAAGCTATACCCTGGTGAAAAATGGGGCTGGATCCATACACGTAGCTTGTTGTTTGCCCTTTGCCCCCAATTTAACTGTGGCCTTCTGTTCCCATACATCCTCTTTGATGAACTTGCTGCTCTTGAGATATTATGCAGTCCTCCATTCAGTAGTGAAACCTGTTTGCATTTCCTCTCTTCATCTGTTGTTTCAGATCTCTCTAGAACAGTAAACTTGCAAAGATATAATCTCTTTGGAAAACAGTTTCCTGTATTTTTCTGCTGTTTCATTTATTTTGTTACTTTTGTTTTGCAGGTCATCTACTGATCCATAGCTGTCCTACTTCTCTGGCTGCAAGCAGATGTAAAATGGACAACCTTGGGCATAGAGAAAATGGCAGGCAAAGGCCTGACCAATATAAAGCAGTTCATACTCAGGTTTGTGTATTTCATCGTCAAAAGTTCTTATGCAGCACTGGTCCAGCTTAATTAGAAAGCTGAAAGTCTGATTACTAAAACAGAGAAAGATAAAGGCTGGTACCAGCTTGTCCATCTTTGCAATTGCAATATCTAATGTTAACAAATCAAAGAGCAAAACATCTTCTACAGAATTATTTAAACCAAAATGTTCATAGCCCGATCAGTTACAAATGTATCGATTTTTGTTTGATTTATTGCTGTCTCTGGATAGGCAGCCAGACGTTCAGTTCTTATGAGTAAAGGAGTTTATTTCTTGGCCAACATATCCAAACAGCTCCACTGTTTATTCAGTGTTTATATCTGCTAACTGCTATATTTTATTGAAGTTTTGTTGTTAGAACCTGTGATGCATATGCTGTTCCTCATTTTGGAATGAACTATTATGGATGCATTTATGCAACTATCTGTACCTTAATGTTCAATGAGAGAACTCTTGAACTCCTGAGCAATTGGTGTGCATTTTTGCACAGTCGTTTTCTAGATTAGACTGTGTCTAACTTTCATTTCCTAAGTGATATAGTTCATTGCTTTTGGCTAGTTTCCTCAGGTGTTCCTTTATCGTCTGCCACATCTATTCTAATGAGGAATGCTGAAACTTGATTTGCAAATTTGACATGATTATAGATGTTACCTTGGTTACCCTAAAACAAGAAAGATGGTGTAGACTGTTTTCATTTCATGTTCAAGTATATCCTATATAACCGTGACCGTGCAACTTTGGAAGTTTGGATGCTTATTCAATTAGCTTCTCTTTGGTTATGTTCTATAGCTTTCTATAAGTAGGCGGAGGAACTGTGCAGTGTGGAACTTGCGTGTATTTTGTACCAGCATCAGTTAGAATTTCCATAGTATGAATCCGTGTCTTGCATAGGTGATTTATCCTAGGACATTGGACTTACGATGCATATTCTGTGTTTTCAGTGGATGTTGCCTCAACTAAAGGACCATCATAGTATGAATCTCCTGGCACTGATGAATGAGAAGGACAGTGCCATCCGAGAAAGGGACCATGCTCTCGCTGAGAAGAAAGCTGCTATAGCTGAGCGAGATATGGCGTTTGCCCAGCGGGATGCTGCAATGGCTGAACGGAATGCTGCGATCGTAGAAAGGGACAATGCCCTTGCTGCACTTGAACTTGCCCGTACAAATGGATTTAATATGAATAATGGGAATGGGTTTCACCAAGGGCCTCCTCTTAATGGTACAAAGAACATCCACCACCATGATCAGCTATCTCATGTACAAACATCCCCATTGCAGCTGGCCGATTCTCCATATGACCATGCCAGAGAAATGCACATATCAGAAGCATACCCTATTGCAACAGCTCCGGGAAATATTGGAAAGGGGAAGAAACCAAGGAAGAATAACTCCCAGGCCTCTCCATTGAAGAGGCCATCAGGTGTGCTCCGAAAAACCAAGAAACCAGCCAGTCAGTGGAAGAGTGGGGGCATGTCCGTAGGCGGTGAAGATTCAGCACGTGCTTCTGTAATGAAGAACGAGTGGAAAGACCAAGATCTTGGGCTGAACCAAGTCCCATTCGATGAGTCAACCATGCCCACACCTGCCTGCTCCTGCACAGGGGAGCTTCGTCAGTGCTACAAGTGGGGCAATGGTGGGTGGCAGTCTTCATGCTGTACCATGAGCATGTCCATGTACCCACTTCCTGTGATGCCCAACAGGCGCCATGCCCGAATGGGGGGAAGGAAGATGAGCGGGAGTGCGTTCACAAAGCTGCTCAGCCGGCTGGCTGCTGAAGGCCACGATCTCGCAACGGCAGTGGATCTCAAGGACCATTGGGCCAAGCATGGCACAAACCGGTACATCACTATCCGGTAGCACTGGCGGCCATTGTTGGATCTGCCATTCAAGCTGAAAAGGGGAGATTTCGCTAATGTTGCTTCTCCTGCATCTCTAGAGCAGCCTTACTGGTGTCATATTTTGTAATGTCATTGGTTTCTAGCGGATGTGGGTAGAGTTTTGTGTTCACAGGGCTTTAGGTTCTCCCCTTTCTGAACTGTTAATTGTGCTCGTGGTGCTGTAATGCTGCAGCCCACGAGTATGTAAGTGTAATTGTAGTTCCCAGATATTCATCGTGAGATCGTTGTATAGCTGTGATATCTGGATTAAGCTGGTAGTTGTGGAAGGTGGACTATAATTAGCTTTAATATCATGACATCCAAATGTCTAAGATCTCGGCCACTTGGTGATGGATCTAAAGCTGTCGTGAACAGCGTTTCTTTCCGTTGTTCAGTAATATTGAGCAGCGTTTATGAAAACGCCCTGCAACAAATCCAGACACTATGATTAGGGTTCAAAGGAATGTCGCCAGAAAGTGTAAATCTCTTGAATTCCCATATAGACAAGCAAGAAGATAGAAAAGCTGACAACGGCGAAGGCTAAGAATCAGTATGGTTTACAAATTTCAGAAGCCAGAACAGGCAACACCAGTGCCAACTCTGAACTGCAGACAGAAAGAACCAAGCAAACATTTGGAGTGTCATTACACACAGAAGCTTAATAGTTGATACCGAGCGTCCTGCCATAACATTCTGGGCTGGCCATATATAGCTCAGAAGCACTGTTTGATTCCTCAAACAGCATGGCACCGAGAGCAATTCTTGAGGAATCCAGCCAGTGCAGATACAAACGGACACCAAACAATAATCATATCAGGGGAGAACCAGCACTCCAAATATTACATCATCAGAGTTACGCACAACAGATTTTGATGATTTGTCCTGTAAAATTACACTGCATATCACAATTCACAATTCAGGATGGGCAAGAAATTGCTACGCAATTGCAGTATGATGTGCGTGCAATAACAGGAGATTCAGGCAGACCATAACCATGGATTAACAGCCAAATTAAGATGCAGAATGAGTTCCGTGTACTGGATCAGCCGGCGAGTGGGTTCGCGTGGATGGTGACGCGGTTGAGCCTGATCTCGGCGAGCGGCCTGTCCCCTGGGCCGGTCTGCGCCTTCTCCATGAGGTCGAGGACCTCGAATCCGTGGATGACCTTGGCGAAGATGGTGTAGTGGCCGTTGAGGTGCGGCTGCTTGGCGTAGGTGATGAAGAACTGGCTGCCGTTGGTGTTGGGCCCGCTGTTGGCCATCGACATGATCCCCCTCGCGTTGTGCTGCCGACCAATCAGCCAATCCAGCAGTCAGGAAGCAGTGAGGGTTGGGTTCGTCAGGGGAATCAGTAAGCGAGGGTTCGTCAGAGGAAGGAACCAATCAATCGCGGCGTGAGAGAAGACCGAAGAGAGATCGAGGTACCTTGAGGGACTCCCTGAACTCGTCGGCGAACTTGGTGCCCCAGATGGAGGTGCCGCCCTTGCCGGTGCCGGTGGGGTCGCCGCCCTGGATCATGAAGCCCTTGATGTTGCGGTGGAAGACGGTGCCGTCGTAGTAGCCGCTGGCGCAGAGGGCCAGGAAGTTCTCCGCCGTGCGGGGTACCTGGTCGCAGAACACCTCGCACTTGATGTCCCCCAGGTTCGTGTGCAGCGTCACCGACTGCAACCCACCCGTCCGTCCGTCGATTCAGTCAGTACGGGGTGGGAATCGAGCGAGCGAGCGAGAGAGAGAGAGAGGGAGCGGGGGAAGGGAGGGAGGCTCACCATGGCGCCGGGGCGGAGCGGGAGAGGCGGCGGGGGCCGGCCGGCGCGGAGAGAGAGGGGACAGGCGGTGGGCCGGGGTTTAGGAGGCGGCGAGCCGGCGAGGTAGACGACGGGGACGGGTGGTACTCTTGTCTGTGCTGTTCGGCTTGCGAGCAGCGGCGTGCGGGCCGAAAAAGGCGTAGAAGAGGCTGGGAAGGGAGGAAGGCGGTGTGCGCGTGTTGGGCTCTTGGGCTGGGCCACCATTAATGTGGGCCTGGATTCCTTTCGTTCCCAAACATCTTCAAACCGCGGGAGTGAAGAACTCTCTGGAAATGAACGAAGCGCCCCCGGCGCCGCCGCCCTTGAGTAGCTCCGTTCCGTGTCGACCTTCGGGGGACGGCCACCGCTCCGCGCACCGGGCGCCCCGTCCGTGTCCGTCGGCACAGATTTCACACCCCGTGGCCCGATCAGCCGCCGTCCCTACGCGTCCCCGCATGTCGCCTCCCAGGCTCCCACGGACGCCCGCAACGCCGTGGTGCCCAGCCAGCCAGCCTTGCGCACCGCTCGCCGCAGGGCGGCGTGAAGCGGCGCAGCAGCGGAGGAAAGAGGAAACGAAGCGGGATGACGAGAAAGCAGGACGTGCGCTTCATCGCTGGCTGATCTCTCCGCACTGGCCTACACTGAAGACCGGCGCCATCATCACCAACTCCTCGTCGGCACGGTGGCTGATGCTCGCGACGTGTTCGACAAAATGCTCACTGCGTGGTTGGTAAGGGTTTTTCCCCTATCCCCCTACAGTCTAGGGCATGAGATAAGGCAGAGACTTGCATATGCGAGGCCCAACAGATATCAAGTGGATGCCTCACTGGATCAAGTAGCAGCCGCTCCACCTGGGGATGGTGGCTGTTCAGGGCCTTTGCCATCAGGCACAGGTGAGTACAGAGATCAAATTAATCTCTTGTGCATGTATATGAAAAATGTTATATTGTTGTCAGACCACATTTAGTCAAAATGGGCATATGCATGTAAGCTGCGAGAAATTTCGACTGCGCCACAAGCCAAGCATAGAATTTATTCTTTCCTTCCTCTCCTTATCGTATAACATTGGAATGTGCTGTAAGTATCGAGCATTTAAATACTTGGTTGTACCGCGTTGCAGAGCAACACAGACTCAAACCATTTCTACAGCAGTGGACATTCTCGCCAAAGCCCTCAGGTTCGTTTCTGATTCATGGCAGCCACCCTCACCTTTTCCATTAACATTCACGTTAATTTGGCCTGCCACTTCTCCCTACATCTCAAACGTGGACTAGTTTGGAGAACCTGCAGACACCGGAAAAGCTATGGGGATCAAGAACTCCACCACAACATTTGCGCAGAGCTGGGGCAGCATTCAAGGCCGGCTGGTGCGCGTGGAAGTCCTCGTCCTCTTCAGCGCCTTCATCTGGATCCTCGTCGAGTTGTTTGGTTCACTCCGGCGGCGGTATAGCCATGGGTTTTTCCGCTTCTTCGTGTGGGCGGTATACACGCTCTTCACCGTGCTGGGGCCCTACACCATCGGATTGTTGCAGGATGGTCCCTTCCGTGACCAGGTGTTTGTCCTGTGGGGCACCATCCTCCTCCTCCTCCAAGTGCCAATTCCCTCTCAGTTTACAGCATCCATGACATTGAGCAGAGGAAGAGGATGCTTGTGCAGCACATGTTACATATCATTCTCGTGCTATGGCTGATTGCGAATTGCAAAGGTAATAACATAAGCTACACTGCAACCATCTGGGTGTTCTGGATTCAGAGCATCGTTTTGACATATAGAAAGTTTGGAGCTTTAAGCAACGCAAGCAAAAAGGAAGGTTTGCTGAAGCAGTCTAAAGTGGTTGCTGATTACATGATGATTGAGCATGAGCAAATACCTCAGGACTTCAATCCTGAAACCATGGAAGGGTACAAGTACATATTCCACGGTGAAGAAGAAGTAGCTTCCCTGCTTCCCACCGCACCTGAATATAGAGTTGAATTTAAAGAGGGGGCAAGGACGAGGATCAACATGTTCTTCAGGACGGTGTCCAGAAAATGCACTACCATTGATTCCGTATGGCGTATGATCGAGAGCCAGAGCATTTTCACCACGGAAGCTAAGGAAATAATGAAGGATGTTGCACTCTCCTTCTCATTGTTTAAATTGTTGAAGTGGAGATTGTGTGGATACCAGATTGGTGAAGCTGGCCTCGCCAAGACATTAGATTTCGTGCTTAAAGGGCTCATCTCTGAAGAAGGTAACTATGTCCGTGCTTTTGGAGTTATAGAGATGGAGTTGGCATTCCTATATGATTTCCTCTATACAAGGTTCGGCATGAAGTCTTATGGGTATCAGGGTCAGGAAATTGTTTTTGTTGTAGTACCTGTTACTGTTTGGAATATTATCTCTGGAGCATTTAGCAGACACTACCATCATAGTAATTTCGAAGAGAGAGTTAATGGCACTGATGTTACTCACTGGGTAACCATTGTGCTGCTTATCACTGTATTAGCATGGCCCTTTTTATTTGGTGGCTGGGACATTAGGTGGACCATAGTGGACAAATTCCGGAGTCATAGTCTCATCACAATTCCCAGGGGGAGTTCACAAGAGTCTATTGTTTCTACGGTAAAACGTGAAGCAAAACATTGCTGGCAGAGAGCGCTTGGGCAGTATTCCCTGTTACTAGACTTCAACTACCACCCATGGAATGTACTACCGTTTTTGTCACTGGGTTTGATCGACGCAACCAGGGAAGGGCAGAAGGCTAGGGAAAAGATCATGCTGACAGATGAAGTCATCGTGCGCGTCCTTTCTTGGTTCAAAGAGAGCAATGGACGGCTACAAGATGGCCAGTCGGCTCTAGCCAGAAATCAGCTGGGAAACCAATTCTCATTCTCATGGGCCTGCACCCTACCCACACATATCCAAAAGATACTCATATGGCACTTTGGGACGATCATCGCCATGGATGGGAATCCGGTTCCCCAAACCGGTGACCAACATATCGCCAAGACCCTGTCGGACTACTGCGCCTACCTGGTAGCTTTTGTTCCGGACATGCTGCCTGGCCATGGCTATGACACCCAACGGATCTTTGACACTGTGATCATGGAAGCTCGGGAAAGCCTCACCGGGTGTGATACTGTGAGCAGCAGGTGTGAGAAGCTGGTGATGATGGTCCTGCCGAGTGACAGCAGCTGCACAATCCTGGAGCTGGGGGGCAAGCTCGGGAGAGAGCTCAGAGGCGTTCCAGAGGCGGATAGGTGGAGGCTGCTTGCTGACTTCTGGACCGAGTACATACTCTTCTTGGCGCCGTCAAACAATGCCGAGATCCACGCTGAGAAGCTTGCCGCTGGCGGTGAGTTCATGACCCATCTCTGGGCATTGCTCACACATGCCGGCATTCTGGAGCGCCCATCTATGCCCGACGGTGCGGGAGGTAACAGTGGTGCCCCTGCACATGATTGTCCTGTTTGAGCAATCAGAACATTCTTCATCCTCGCCCTTTTTCCAGTCTGAACTCTGAGGCATACTGATTCATTATGAATCTTTGTTCGTCAGATTTGAAGTTAATTTGTATGCAGGCTGAATCTTTTGTTTTCACCTGGCCATGTTTGTAACTTAGCAGTGTGCTGTTGTGTACGAATAAAGCCGAGTTTGTTGTTTGATTTACTATTATGTGGTTGGTTTCTCATGAACGTGCCTTGGTTGGACGAGTTTTGGTGGAATAAGCAACAGCTGTTGCACTAATATCCCCGACGCTCGCCTTCGCTGATCCCGCCAGAAAACCAGGGCTCAAGGGCAGCTCCACTGCTTCGTAGGCGATAGGGGGGCTCGAGCCCTCCGCTCCGATGTTGAATCCGCCCTGTTGTTTGGCCTTTTTTCTGTTACAACGCAACATTTCTCTTTGTAGATTCCGTCAAGTAGGAACTAGGAAGCACTATGCTAGATCTCCACAAACGAGATTTGACAGATGGCGTCAAACGTTAATTTGGATTGCTTCTTTCTTAATTTCTCCCTCCACCTCTAGTAGCGTGAGCTAGTTTGGAGAGCCCACAGACACCGGAGCAGCTAGCCATGGGGATCAAGAACTCCACCACAACGTTCGCCCAAAGCTGGGGAAGCATTCAAGGCCGGCTGGTGCGAGTGGAAATCCTCGTCCTCTTCAGCGCCTTGATCTGGATCCTCGTCGAGTTGTTCGGCTCGCTCCGGCGGCGGTTTTCCCATGGCTTCTTCCGCTTCTTCATCTGGGCAGTGTACACGCTCTTCACCGTGCTGGGCCCCTACACCATGGGATTGCTGCAGGACGGTCCCTTCCGTGACCAGACGTTCGTCCTGTGGGGCACCATCCTCCTCCTCATCCAAGTGAGTGTCGAATCCCTCTCGGTCTACAACATCCGTGACATTGAGCAGAGGAAGAGGATGCTTGTTCAGCACGCGCTACAGATCATACTCGTGCTGTGGCTGATTGCGAATAGCAAAGGTGACAACACCGCCTACGCTGCGACCATCTGGATATTCTGGTTCCATAGCGTCAATTCGACATACAGAAAGTCTGGGATTTTAAGGAACGCAAGCAAGAAGGGTGGTTTGCTGAAGCAATCGAAAGTGGTTGCTGATTACATGATGACTGAGCATGAGCAAGTACCTATGGACTCGATCAGTCTGAATCCGAAAACCATGGAAGGGTACAGGTACATATTCTGCGGCGAGGAAAGAGTAGCTTCCCTGCTTCCCACCGCACCTGAATATAGAATTAACGTTGAATTAGAAGCCGTGGCAACGGAGGCGGCCAAAAAATGCATCACCATCGATTCCGTGTGGCGATGGATCGAGACTCAGAGCGGTTACACCGATCAAGCTGTGGACCGAACAGTTAAGGACATTGCACTGTCGTTCACATTGTTCAAATTGTTGAAGCGGAGATTGTGCGGATACCGGATTGGCGAAGCTGGCCTCGCCAAGACACTAGATTTCATGCTCAATGGGCTCATCTCTGAACGAGGTAATAACTATGTTCATGCTTTTGGAGTTATCGAGATGGAGTTAGCATTCCTGTATGATTTCCTCTACACAAGGTTTGATACGAATTCTGGCGCGCACAAGGGTGGGACAGTTATCTTTGTGGTAACTGTTACTGTTTGGAATCTCATCTCTGGAGCATTTAGCAGGCACTACCATCGTAGTGATCTGGAACAGAGAGTTCATGGAACCGACGTTGTTCACTTGGTAACCATGGTCCTGCTCAACATCGTGTTAGCGTTGACCTTTTCACGTTCCGATGATAGGTGGGCGATATTGAAAGACGTCCTCGACGGCATGGCTGGCGATACCAGGTCAGCACAGGTCTGCAGGACATGGAAAGATGAAGTTGCTAGAGCAAAACGTCAAGCGAAAAATTCCTGGCAGAGAGCGCTTGGGCAGTACTCCCTGTTACAGAGCTTCGACTACCACCCACGGAACATGCTACGGGTGCTGTCACTGGGCCTGGTCGACGCAACAAGAGAAGGGCAGAAGGCTGGGAAGAACATCATGCTGAGAGATGAAGTCATCAAGCGCGTGCTTTCTGGGTTCAAAGAGAGCAACGGGCGGCTACAAGATGGGCAGCCGGCTCTAGCCAGAAATCATCTTGGAAACGAATTCTCATGGACCTGCACCCTGCCCACATGCATCCACAAGATCCTCGTGTGGCACATCGGGACGACCATCGCCATGGATGGGCACCTCTTGGTTCCCCGAACCGGCGACCAATTTGTCGCCAAGACCCTGTCGGACTACTGCGCCTACCTGGTAGCTTTTGTTCCGGACATGCTGCCTGGCCATGGCTACGACACCCAGCGCATCTTCGACGCTGTGGTCATGGAAGCTCGGGGAAGCCTCACCGGGTGTGACACTGTGAGCAGCAGGTGTGAGAAGCTGGTGACGATGGTCTTGCCGAGCGACAGCAGGTGCACGATCCTAGAGCTTGGGGGCAAGCTCGGGAGAGAGCTCAGAGGCGTGGCTCCAGAGGAGCGGAGGTGGAAGGTGCTGGCTGATTTCTGGGCCGAGTACATACTCTTCCTGGCGCCATCTGACAATGCCGAGATCCACGCTGAGAAGCTTGCCGCTGGCGGTGAGTTCATGACCCATCTCTGGGCACTGCTCACACACGCCGGCATTCTGGAGCGTCCCTCTACGACCAACAGTGCAGGAGGTAACAATGGTGCCCCTGCACAAGATTCTCCTGTTTGAGCAATCAGAACATTCTTCATGCCGCTTCTGTCTGAGTAACTGATTTATAATGAATGTTCGTTTGTCGGATTTGAAGATAATTTGTATGCTGATGGCTGAATCTTGTTTTCACATGGCTGTTATTTGTGTAACAATAAAGCAGAGTAGTCTTGTCTGATTTACTATTACGTGGTTGGTTTCTCATGAACGTTTGCTCATTAGGTTTGAAGTTACTTTGGGTAGAGTGAATCTTGTTTCCACATGGGCTGCAAGTCATGATGAGTGCATGCTCATTCTACAAGCAGGAGTAAGAAACAAGTAAAAATTATCCCACAGAATTCTTCTCATTTCCCCACCATCGGTTGACTGACTTGTTCTGTTCAAATGAACCCCCATAAAAAATTTACTCAGTGACAACGTATAAACAGCGTCAAAAACCCTGGCACAAGCAGGAACCATTGCTTTACAGAACCTGAACACTAACTTATGTAACCAAAGAACCAAAAAAAAATAAAGGATAAATAACAAGACCAGATCCAGATAAAAGGATTGCCTGGGCACCTCAACCTCATCACCAGATGGGCAATTTGTCATATGAATGTGTACCTACAGCGCTACAAGGGAAGCAGCTGAGAGCAACAGGTTACAACCATCCAGAGTGCTGCAGCATTACGGTTCATCAGAAACAGCAGGCATTTGACCGATATGAACAAAGTTTCCAGAGCTGCATTCATCCGTCAACCAGCCAAGGGGCTTCTTGCAATTGCCCGGTCCCGTAGCAAGACACTGAATTTCTATGACCCAAAATAAATGGACTGTGCAATTTTTTCCTGAGCGCCCCTGCATTCAATTGTGGAGCACCCGGCAAGATATGGTTATTTCAATACCACAAGGGTTCATAAAAAAAACTAGCTTTTCAACTGTTTGATTTGTGGCTATCTGTAACCCTCCTCAGCCTTTCCACCAAGACAGGAATGTCCTCCTCTTTCAATGCTGTGAAGCAGCACCTGAACCATCCAGGCTCGATGCAATGGCAAGATGAACCTGGAGTGGCATTGACCTTTGCCTCCTCCAACAGCCTGTCCCAGAGCTTGCGCTCTCCTTTCTCGCTGTATGACCGGATGTACCTGCTCATGTCTGCCCAACAATAGAACCCTCCACTGCTCTTGAAACACTCAATCCCAACTTGTTTCAAAGCACTGACGAACAAATGGTACATTTTCTGGAGCCTCTCTCTGTTAACTTTTAGGTATTCTGAAATGAACTTTTGGTCTGAAAGCATGGAAACAAGTAAGCGCTGTGTTGGAGTTGACACTGATGAGAATCTAGCAATCTTAGCAGCAGCAGCCACAATGTGCTCATTGTAGGAATATATCACTCCAACTCGAAACCCAGCAAGAGACAGGTCTTTAGAGAGTCCATATATGATGTGAACCCTGCCTTTGTCATAGTCTTCTAGCTCATCCACAACCTCTGCCACACTAACAAATTTGTCACTTCCATACGTTGAACCAGCAAATATTTCATCAGAAATGAAGTGTATGTTCTTCTCTGCAGCAAACTCTAGAAGATCATGCAGTGTTTCCCTTGGCACAATGCCTCCAGTTGGATTGGAAGGGTTAGATATGAGAACCCCACGAACCCTTACTCCTCGCTTCTTTGCCTGTTTGTAAGCTATTTCGAGAGCAGTGATACTAATGTTAAAGTTATCAGTGCTACGGCAAGGAACAGGTATCAACTCAACACCAGTTCGCCATTTTATGTCCCTATCCCAACTGCAGAAACGAAGTGGCAAAATCAGTTCATCAATTCAAAATAAAAAACATGGACAGAAATGCACCAAGAGAGTGAGACAAAATTACCCCGGGTAGTAAGGCGATGGGACAAGAAATGCATTTCCTGGATCAGCAATACAGAAACTCAGTATTTCCATTGCAGGAGTTGCACCAGATGTAATCACCATTTGAGATGGATCAAAGGGTACAGATTCATGCATGATTTGCCTCATGAATCCAGCAAGAGCCTGAAACAGAAACCAAGGAGTTCAAACTTGGAAATTATCACACCAAAAGACAAAACAAATAGGAATTCATGGAAGTAGAGCCCTAAAACGTGTATGTAGTAGTTCCAGTTTCCATGAAGCACTCGCAATTCCTAGACTCCCTGAATCAATCAGTTGGAATTAAGATCAAGTTTCCATGAAGCACTCACAATTCACAACAGGTTAATTAGACTCCCTGAATCAATCAGTTGAAATTAAGTTCACTAAAAGCAATGAAGAAAAATGGAGAATAGCTAAAAGTGAAAATATAAATGCTTCCAATCCAATAAACAGAACCATATTTACCAGCTTTAGTTGTGAACTAGGTGTTTAGCAGCATAACGTTCAACAGTAAACAATTTTGTATGAAGCGTAATAATACAATTCAAAAATTTAACGTCAAATTCATAAATATTTCACAGCAGCAGAAGGCACAAAACATGTAAATAAGGCTTGAAATCCTCACAGCTATAGGAACTCGCTGACACAAAAGACAAGGTCTACTCAAGTCGAGTCAGGATTTGACAAATGGTGCAATTCCAACCACCCTATAGATCCATATACCTAGAATGACAACCACGAAAAAAACAGAGCTATAATGGTGACTCTTTGTCGCACCTGCTTCAGATAACGTATATATGGCTACAAAAAATCCATCCAAAGGGGAAAAAAGAAACAGACAAAATTGCACAACACCATGAGAATGGAGAACAATGATACCCCACATCAGGCCTAGACGCTAACTCCAGTTGCCTCTACTCAATGATTAATCAATACTGTCATCTCTGATGGAGGTGCAAAGTCCAACACTGTGTCTAGGATAATCCATAGAATCAAAACAGGAACGTAAAAAGTTCCAATACCGCAGAAACTTTTTCTGAAAGAGGAAAGAAAACCTAAAATGATCTATATACATGAGAAACAATACATCAGACTACTCCACAGGTCGAATGAAGCAGTATGACATCATATATTCTTAAGACTGGCAAACTTGTTTGGAGGATCGATGGAACCGAGATGACCAATTTCAACACAAAGCAAATTTTGGCCAGACATAGAACGCATCTGTAGCAGATAGAATCATGGAATGGAACGTTTTATGGACGGAAGGACAGGAAGGGAATCATGGCGGATTCCGTTAGCGTGTACCATCTTCAAGGCAAGTATCCCGTCGTACGGCTGGTAGGTGGCGAGCCCGCGGATGGTGAGGTCCCTGACCTCCTCCCCGGCTCCCGCCAGCCCGTCCAGCATCGCCGCCCCCGCGTGCTCCTCCATCCAGCGGCCGACCAAATCCAGCGACAGCTGCACGCACGCACGCGCGGTCATCCATCAATATCTCTGCACGGATTCCTCGGAGGGAGGAAAAAGCAAGGGGGATAGGATAGCACGAGGATCCCTACGTGATTCTCGGCGAGGCCGAGGTTGATGATGCCGTTTGGATTGGACGCCGGGTGGTAGGGGTCGTGGGAGCAGCGGCGGAGGCCGGCGTAGTAGAGCGAGTCCTCGTCCCCGTTCCGCACGAAGGCGCCGCGGGCGGAGAGCGCGGGGAGCGCGGCGCGCGGGGTGAGGAGGCCCCGCGAGAGCGAGCGGTGGATCGGGGATGCGGAGGTGGCGTTGGCGCTCCCGGCGGCGGCGGCGGCGGACGCGGAGCCCGGCGGGGACCCCGGCGCGGGCGGGGGGCGGTTGCGCTTGATGTAGAGCTGGAGGAAGTAGAAGAGCGCGCAGGGGATGAGGGAGCCGAGCACGAGGCCGCCGCGGCCCTGCACCACCCCCTGCAGCGGCACGACGATGCGCATCCCGCCGTCGGCGCGCGGCCGCGCCCCGTCGCGCGACGGCGAGGGCTTCTTCTTCCTGCGGGATGTGGTGGGGACGAAGTCGTCGTCGTCGTCCCTCATAGGCGCGGGCGCGGGCGCGGCGGCGGAAGTCCGTGCCGCGGCGTCGTGGGGGGCGCGCGGCGGCGCCGGGGCAGCATAGGCGGGGGGGCGGNAGGCGGAGTGCGGAAGCTCCCTCGCCGGGGAGTGGCGGTGCTGGGCTGAGGTGAGCTCGTCCGCGGGAGCGCCTCGCCGCCGTCGTCTACGGGCGCACCTTGCCGTCGTCGTCCGCGGGCCCGCTTGGCAGCGCCGATCGCGCATTTGGGTCGAGGAGAGAGACGGACGCAGAATTGAGTGCCCTCCCACCTTGGACGCAAAATGGGTGCCGGCTTTGCCTAGTCCGTTGGAGGACGTTTTTCTTCTATGAACTACCCATTTTGGGTATGGGTAACGTGATGCATAGCTTGTTGAAGATAGTCTAAGGTCCTGTTCAATTCCACAAAATTTTTCATCAAACGGAATCTTACATGCATGGAGTAGTAAACGGGTGTTAATGACAAACCCATTCCATAACCCCTGGGTAAATTTGCGAGACGAATCAAATGAGCCTAATTAGGCCATGATTTGCAACAGTGAGGCTACAGTAACCATTCATTAATCATCCACTAATCATGGATTAATTACCATCATTAAATTCGTCTCGCGATTTTCAGACGAGATCTATAATTAGTTTTATTATTAGTCTACATTTAGCACTCCTAAATGGTAAGATTCTCTTCGCAAAATTTTTCACCAAAATTTTTCGCCGGAATTAAACACCCCCTAAGCCTTGCTCTTAGCTCGCTGGCCCGCGGGTCCTGTAACTTGCCTGGCTCGGACGGTCAGGCCATATGTTAAGCGATACAGAAGGGGTGTTCAATTGGGTGAAAAAATTTTGGTAAAAATTTTGCAAGAGAATCTTACCATTTAGGAGTACTAAATATAGACTAATAATAAAACTAATTATAGATTTCGTCTGGAAATCGTGAGACCAATCTAATGATGGTAATTAATTCATGATTAGTGGATGTTTAGCTGATGGTTACTGTAGCATCACTGTTGCAAATCATGGCCAAATTAGACTCATTAGATTCGTCTCGAAAAGTTACCTAGGGGTTATGAAATGAGTTTTGTCATTAACACACGTTTACTATTTCATACATGTAAAATTCTCTTAGAAAAAATTTTGATGAAAATTTTTTTGAGGAATTGAACACGATGGAAAGGGGAACAGAGAGATGTGACGTGAGCGGGGTTGGTCCTCTGTGCCTCCGTCAGCGGCGCGTCAGGTCACGTCGGCACAGTGCCGAACGGCGCAGTCCCGCGCCGTACGCGCGCATGCGCGGCTGCTCCTCTCTCACAAAGTCACAATGGCCGAGGAGTCACGGCCCCAAATTCCTCTCTCACACAGTCACACTCCCTGCAGCCTCGCGACGGTCGCAGTTCTGGCTGCCTCCATAGTCCATCAACGCGAGGCCAGGGCCGAGGAAGTGAGCCAGCGGTGTCCGGCGTGGAGGGCGGCATGGCATGGTCGAAGTGCACGGCTACATACAAGGCTACAATTACGCCGGCCTGCCGCCATCTCGCTCGTCCGCAGATCTGCGCCGACCCGACATCCTACCTCGTCCATGGGAACCTCGCTCTTTGCTGCCGCGCCGTGGGCTGCTGCTTCCTCGACTTCATCTGGCTCGCCGACCTACAAATGATGTGGTGCGCGCACGCGCAGCTACGCACGCGCGGCCGGACCGCACGATGGGCTGTAATTTTCGGGCAAACGGATTGCGTCTCCGTCTGCTTGCCGTTTCTTGTTCGTTTCCGTTAACGTCCATCGTTGGCACGTTCACACGTTGTCGGTTTATCCGGTCGTCAGCGTGTGGTGGTCCTCTTCCAGCTCTTGCGTTTTCAGCTCTTGCGTATGTGGATAGGAGTTCATTGGATTGTCGGGTTGCCTCAGCGAGTTCTTCGATTCTGCTTCCCGTCTCGCTTGTCTTCCCTTTCCCTGTGCTTGCCGTGTCGGCTCATCCGGATCCCCTCTCAATCCGCTCTTGCTGACCTCGCTGTGCTTGCCGTCTCGGCTCATCCGGATCCCCTCTCAATCCGCTCTTGCTGACCTTGTTGTTTTGATTCTAATCGAGGAAGGATAGGTATGCAGGGGTCTTAGGCGTCAAGATTGTTGAATCTTTAGGGTTGGTTAATCTGGAGCCGCTGTTGTGGATCTGCTCATCCGCATCGCCTCGTGACCATCCTCTCCGCTGTTTTTTCAATTCGCTATTGGTGAGTTCGGCAAGCCTCGATGAATCCGTGGATTTTTGGTTTGTATCTTTCGATTCTTGAGAAATCTAAGCCCATTAGTTGTGTTTCGTATCAGATCCAACTGCCTATTGAGGCTACGCTGTTTGCGAAGAAGGAAACAGAAACGATTCGTCCAACTTGGTTCGTTGTTCCCGGGCGATTGTGTTGGTTGTTGCCCGAGCTGAGCCTCTTGCTGCATCTGTATCGTCAGGTACGAATGCCGTTTTTTTATCAATGAGTTCCATATTACGAATTTTTCCAGGATTTGATGTCCAATTCTGTATCAACCGGAATGCCTTATTGTTTGCCCAATTAGTTGTATATTTAAAGATTCATACATAATTACGGCCCAACCTGTTCTTTGTGTTGTAAGTACTGAAATATCATTCTTTTTATTGGGTTATATTATTTCAGGTCCTATAATATAATTATTGTTCATCCTGAGATTCAGAGTGGTATGGACATTTCTGTAAAAGAAGGAGACACTGTTTTGTCCAATGCTCTTATAGCAACACCCATGGTAGGAGATAATGAAATTTGTTCAGTTAAGGATATCTACCTGGCTATTGCACACAAATGTTCAGTGTCTGCAATACCATCCAAGATTTACAATGATTCTGCACAGTACATACTTTGCTTTGATTCAGCTGAAGAAATGAATGTGGTTGAGCGACTTCAGACAATAGAAGGAGATACGTTCGGGCTAGTGTTAAGCCCCTGGACCAAGTATTATAAAAATCATAGCAAGCCTTGGAATAAGGAAGTAGAAATTGAGATGTCTGGGATTCCAGCTAGTTGGTGCAGATCAGAGTATGTGGCTCCTATAGTATCTCCATATTGTGATATTCAGACATTGGACTTCAGTCCAGATGATGGTACTTGCATCATGGTTGCGTTGGCCTGCACATATTTGGCAATCCCAACAAGTGGAGTCATTGGTTTAAGGTGTATGTATGGAGGAATTAGTGAAGTAACTACAGTGAATGTATCTGTGTTCGCTCGTCCACGGGTTACTGAAGAGGATATAATGAGGATAGTGGAAGATTATAGCGTTTATGGCTACCATCCAGGCATGTTGCATACAGGTTCACAATCTGACTTCTCAGTGAAATTCTGAACCTATATGACAAATGGAACAATATATTGTAAACTTTGTAATGACGTATGTTTGTGCTGTTCTTTTACTTCAGCTGCACAGTTTGGCGTGGATTTGGAAGTTCTTGCTGATCATTACAGGTTTATGGAGGAAGGTAAGGCATGTGGCGATAATACAGTGTTTCTGTTTCATTTGACATCACCATTTTTTGGCTGTGCTTGCTGAATTCTCACTATTTATTTATCAATATGCATACTGAATCACAAAAGAGGAAGATATAATGAATGGAGTAACGAACACATATGACTGCGGCAACGGAAATGGAATTACAGATGATGAGTATGAAGGTTCGTATTCAAGTTTTATTGTTATTTGAGAATATAAGTAAAGGTCAGGTACATAGTCTGTTAGTTTTAAGTATTGAAGCTTAATTTTCCAGAGTTCTATCTGGGTTCTCAATTCAGCAGCGACACTGATTAATAATGCATCTCTGAGGCTGAACTGTTTTCGAGGAATCAGCCACGTACCTGATTGTTGAAGAGTGTATGGGGGATTCTCGGATTCATTTGAGAATGAAGTTATTAAGCAATATATGGTTTATGTCTCTTATATTAGTTGTTGCATATGCTATGATAAGACTTGTGCTAATATTTTCGGTCTGTTATGATGTCCCATTCGACCTGTTTTATTGAAGAGGTGAACGTGTGAAGTTCGTGTAATATTCAGGCATACTATGACGCACATACTATGTGTTCATGTTTAAATTTACGTGTGCTGTGTTTGTTTTTTTATGTTTGTATGTAACCAGTTTTTGTGTTGGATATGTGCTTCAGCAATTATGCAGTTCAATTGTGTTACCAAATTAAGGTGATATTTAAATGAAACGTGATTTCTGAAATTCTCATACCATATTTTACCTAGTATACGTTGTTAGTCATGCAGTTAATAAAAGTTAATTTTGAAATACCTAGTAAATTTTCACAAATATTAAAAATTACACAGTACCATAATCTTCAGTAGTAGTTCACACATGATCGGTCATTGCATGACACTATTACAGTAATGGTTATTTCATAATTATTACAAATAGTGAACAAGCATTACTTATTACAAACTTTTGATCATTGCGAAGTCGCATCACGTCTACTGTTTTGCTTTTTGTGCCATGGTTTCATGCTCATTCGGTGTCCAGGGCCAATTTCTCTAGTTTTCAGTTGTCGGCGAGCTTGAAGTGTTCTTCTCCAATCGTGTTGTAGATTGTTCCTTCGTCTATAAGCTCCTTCAATAGCTTGCTGCATGCAGTCGTACAATATTTTCTGTTACATGATGTACGTACCTTACGACGGTCATATCATGTTTCTAGAGTATGTAGTTTCACCTTAGGTTTTGCTGGTCCATCTTCAGTGTCTGCATCATGTACTTAACGGATGCGCCTTCTTCTGAGTTTCTGATAGATATAGAGTAAGGCAATACGTTACTGTATTTTTCGTAATGTTACATAGTTCAAAAGTAAACCAAGACAAGTTACCTGATTGCGTCCGTTGCTAGAAAGCATATGAGCGCTTCTTTGTCCATTGTCATTGTAGCTTGAGATGATTCATTGATTTGAACATTTGGTTTTCGGACTGGTTCTTTCAGATCCAAAAACTGCTTTATGACCGTGAGGAAGTGCACATTTATTTCGTTGAAGTCTTCTACTTTCCTGATAATAAGATTAGCTTTACAAGCCTTTGTATGAATTGGTATAGTATAATTTCCTCACATTGGAATTATTTATGCTTACCTAGCTATGATTGTGTCGATTCGAACTGTCTCATTGATTTCACTTAATGTCCCATAAACTATGTAGTATGTCTGCAATCTGCTTGAGATGGTCATACCAGAAATTGTTTCGTGAACAAAAAATTTCAGTGAACATGTTTCTGTATGTATACGTTAATGTGTTTATAAGTAGCTGCAATTTACTTACTTGGCTGTTTTTATCTGTTGCTGTCCAATTTCTATGTTTGGCCTGTCAGTAAAGGATGCATGTCAGTAATGTATAATAGATGTTGGTTTCTTTGTTTTCTCCATGCATTCCTTTTAAATGCACATTTACTTTTTAGGATTATATACTTTAAATTGACTGATCATTGTACACAACTTTACCAGATTCTGCAGTCTATGTTTCCAGTGCCGTCGAATATAGTGAAGTCGGTAAATCTTTCTTCGTCCTTGATGTTTATTATCATTCCACAGATTTTTACCTGCATCCATTGCATTATTTATTACTCTATATGTTATGCATATTTTTTTATATGTCATATGTTAAATTATTTATCATGACATACCTTATTCACCTCAGTATGGTGGATAACAAGTCTGCCTCTATGCCTTGCTCTCTGGGCAGCTTCATGTATCAGCTTAATTGTAAGTGTGAGGATATTTGCAGCAGTCCTAACACATGAATGTTCTGCTAGGGTTCTAGCAGTTGTTTTGTGGGTGTCTACAAATGGGGTGATAGGCAGCTCCTTTTCTGAGCCTGGGTTCTCCATGTTCTCTTCACTCATGTCTGTATATGTCAAATGTGACTGTGCAGTTTGTTCCATCCTATCTTCCCTTTTATGAGCCTCAGCAAACCGACCTTGCACTGCTCACTTGTCTGTGCGTTCTGACTTTCTTACCGTGTGTAGCAAGCCTGGGCAACCCAATTCGTATTTAGTGGCGGGAGTGGATGTCGGTTGTGAATTTTTTGATTCAAACCCACCTGATCTCACTGGCGGGAACACTGGATCTGCTAGCTCTGATAGGTTTTAGTGTTTATGTGTCACCTGTGCTTTCATATACTGTGCAAATCCAACTCTACTCTGTGTCAGTCCTCTAAGAAGTTGATTGGTTTCTGTATAAGCTGGGATTAATTAGTTTTACATATTTACATTTCCAACTGATGATAGCATTGCCGTAATTCATCTGGTGATGCCAGAGTTATTGATGCCCAATTGTATGGTTATAATAAGTGTGCTAGTGACACTATTGCACTGTGTAAATTTTTGGCCGGCATTTTTTTTGCGTTCCTCTGTTTTCACCGTGTCCACACCGAGCACAGCAGGACAGCAAGCGGGCGCCGTATAAAGCCTGCGTGCAGCCCCCCGGGTGAGATATTTCCGCTTCCTTCCTTCCTTCCTCTGTAAGGTCCGGTCTCTCTCCATTGCAACTGTAGCCCTTGCTTGCGCGCCTTCTTCCTCCTACGCGCCATGGCGTCTTCTGGCCAGTCCGCTCGTGGTGCGAGCTCCTCTAGCAAGGGGGCCAGTGGATCTGCAACCCCTCTTGTTCCTGACCTCTCGGCCTCGGATGCTCGTCGCCAGCACGAATCCGCTAGGATGGAGGTTCGGATGGAGTGCTCCCATTCCGAATCGATGGTGATGTCCGCGTGCCTTATTCGTCCGTGTCAAGCAACCCCGCCTTCGGTTTCTTCCATGAGGCATGCTTCGGCTGGATCTGCTGGAATCGCATCTCCTCAGCTGACGGTACACGATTACTTCTCTCTTTGCTCGCTTACCCTTGATTCTTTCTTCGATTCTCTGTGGCAGTTCCTTAATTTCGGTTTTCTTAACTACGATTCCCCTATCTTTGTTTGTCAGGCCACTAAGCGCAAATCCCCTCTGCATTTTCCCCATCCTGGTACTGCTACAAGGCCGTCATCTTCGGACATGGATGCTAGGCCGGGAGCGTCGCGCAGTGCTGGTTCTGGGAAAGGTTCGGGTCAAGTGTTCCCGTCTTCGGGAGACGCGGGCTCACTTGCCATGGAGGTGCGGGTTTTGCTTTATGTGGTACTCAGTGCTGTTGGCTAGGCTGTTCATTTTTGTATGTATAACGATGTTTTTCCATTTGTCATACTAACCAGTTTTGTATCCCTGCAGGATGGGGCTGCAGTATGTTCTGGTCCTCACCGTCCTGGCCTACTGCCCTTTTATGGAACTGGACAGTCTTTCATTATGCCTTTCACCGAGCAATATCTTACTGAATCAGTAAGCATTGGTGTCTACTCCACTTTCATTATTAACTCTGCCTTGTGTACTTGTGTGTTATTAAAACATATGGGGGGCATGGGACTAGCTTACTTAGTTCAATATTTGACATGTCTCTGATATGCACTATGCTTTCATTTGCCGTAGCAAATACCACGTCGTCTTGCTATGCGCTTTATGGGTGGCCGCCAGCCCCAAGTGGTGATGTCCGGTTTAATGAAGTTGAAGTTGGTTGTCAAGTTGATTGAAAGGGATGATGGATCCATTGTTTTTGGTCCTGGCTGGCGTGACTTTGTCGCCATTGAACGTGTTGAGGTAGGCGATGTTGGGTTATTTGTTCTTGGTTCTGATGAGTGTGTGTACATGCATCTGTACGATGGAGTTGGCCGTGACAAGCTGCTCATCCATCGTCCATCTGTTTGGGTGCCTCCGGTTGCTGTGCCACCACCTGCTGCTCCTGCTGCTGAGTTTGTTCCTCCGGTGGCTGCTGCACCCCCTAATCAGCAGCCGCATCCAATGCTAGATGAGCGTGTGATTGACGCTTTTGGGCCTAACCATTTACTCTGTATGTACCTCTTTTCTCTTTTCACAATGGTATATGTTACATGCAACTGTATATTTAATCTAATCGTGTAACTGTAATTTGCTATGACTTATATGTTGTTTATATTCCGCAGTGCCTAACCATGTCCTCGATGTCGACTATGTACTTGGCCCTCGACTCAGGATTTCAGCTAATCTGATGCAGTTCATGAGCGATATATGGATCAACTTTGATAGTCAGTATGCGCTCTATGCGGTCAGGCTGAATCGAAGCCAGGCTTACCGTGGAGTTTTTGTGAGTACCAACTTCTTTCCAGCCCCTTTGAAACTTTCCATTTTGTTTCATATTTTGGCTGCATTTGACTAATATGTTATATGTACGTGTGTACTGTTCATATCTTAATCTTACTGGTTTCTATTATTCTGTTTTTTTTTGTAGTACTTCAACACTGAGTACTCTCGCCACTTCAACCGTGGCTCAGTTCCGGTGTTCCTGTTCTTTGGTGAGGACGGTGATCCCTACTATGCCAGCTTGTACAAGTGTCAGCCTGGTGGTCTGGCCCATGATGAGGAGCTTGCCAAGATCAGAGGTTCATACGGGAGATTTGCTCGTGACCACGGTTTCATGCACAATCAGACCTTTGTTCTCAGGCTTCACAGGCACCACAATGTGCTTCATATAAGCTTCTACAGGCTGCCAGCATGAATGCCCCGTGATCTTCGCTGATGGCATGGCTCATCACGTTTCGCACTAATTTTGGCAGGTGTCAACGTGTGTTGACGCCTGCGTAATAAACCACTGTGTTGTCGTATGTTGTAATGAAGTGTTAATGTGTTAATCTGCTCTCTTTGCGTGGATACACGCTATTTAGATGTTTGACGCTGCTACTGAACAGAAGTGTGTATGCTATGTTTGTGCAATGTTTGCACAAACTTGATGTCTATTATAATCATGGACCGCAGCTTTGACTCTATTAACTTGTTTATTACCTTGTTTTATACTCTATTCTGCTTCGTGCTTCTTTACCTTGCATGTACATGTATCTGATGTATGAGCGTTTTATTGTTGCCACACATGAGTTTTTAGCCATTTACATTCAACTGTTACATTTTGGAGTAGCAGTTGCATTCTTTTGTGGGTACTGAGCTACATAGGTTGTTATGCTCTATGCCTGTATTGCAACGTGCAAATAAGGAAACGAATGAATGTAAACAATTTCACAAATGGTTTATTTATTGTGTACGGTTCATGGTTTTGGGTTTGGGTTGTAGGGTTTCGGGTTTAGGGTAGTGGGTTTAGGGTTTAGTGTTGAGGGTTTATGGTTTGGGGTATTGATATATTAGTTCATTGTAATAATTATTTGTTTATTTACGGGTTTAGGGTTTTGGGGGTTTCGGGTTTTCATATGTTAGTTCATTGTATCCCTTTTTTATTATTAATATATTTTAGGGTTTAGGGTTTAGGGTTTTTGGGGTTTTCATATAATAGTTTATTGTATTCTTATTTTGTATCTTTTTTCAATTAGTCTTTAGGGTTTAGGGCTTACGGTTTAGGGTTTACGGTATTGGGTTTAGGGTTTAGTGTTGAGGGTTTACGTTTTTGGGTTTTTATATATTAGTTCATTGTAATATTTGTTTCGTTTATTTACGGGTTTAGGGTTTTTTAGGATTTCGGGTTTTCATATGTTATTTCATTCTATCAGTTTTTTATTATTATTTAATTTTAGGGTTTAGGGTTTCGGGTTTTTGGGGTTTTCATATATTAGTTCATTCTATTCTTATTTTGTTTATTTCTTGGGGTTTAGTGTTTTTGGGGTTTAGGGTTTAGGGTGTAGGGTTTAGGGTTTAGGGATTAGGGTTTAGGGTTTATGGTTTTGGGTATTTAGGGTTTAGTTCAATGTAATATTTTTTTGTTTATTTACGGGTTTAGGGTTTTGGGGGTTTTGGGTTTTCATATGTTAGTTCATTGTATGCCTTTTTTATTATTAATATATTTTAGGGTCTAGGGTTTAGGGTTTTTGGGGTTTTCATATAATAGTTTATTGTATTCTTATTTAGTATCTTTCTTCAATTAGTCTTTAGTGTTTAGGGCTTACGGTTTAGGGTTTATGGTATTGGGTTTATTATTTATATATTTTAGGGTTTAGGGTTGTTGGGGTTTTGATATAATAGTTTATTGTATTCTTATTTTGTATCTTTCTTCAATTATTCTTTAGGGTTTAGGGCTTACGGTTTAGGGTTTACGGTATTGGGTTTAGGGTTTAGGGTTTACGTTTTTGGGTTTTTATATATTAGTTCATTGTAATATTTGTTTTGTTTATTTACGGGTTTAGGGTTTTTTAGGATTTCGGGTTTTCATATGTTAGTTCATTCTATCAGTTTTTTATTATTATGTTAGGGTTTAGGGTTTAGGGTTTTGGGTTTTTGGGGTTTTCATATATTAGTTCATTGTATTCTTATTTTCTATATTCCTTTATTTTGTGTTTAGGGTTTAGGGTTTACGGAGTAGGGTTTAGGGATTAGGGATTAGGGTTTAGGGTTTATGGTTTGGGGTATTCATATATTAGTTTAATGTAATATTTTTTTTGTTTATTTATGGGTTTAGGGTTTTGGGGGTTTCGGGTTCTCATATGTTAGTTCATTCTATCCCTTTTTTATTATTAATATATCTTAGGGTTTAGGGTTTAGGGTTTTTGGGGTTTTCATATAATAGTTTATTGTATTCTTATTTTGTATCTTTCTTCAATTTGTCTTTAGGGTTTAGGGCTTATGGTTTAGGGTTTACGGTATTGGGTTTATGGTTTAGTGTTGAGTGTTTACGTTTTTGGGTTTTTATATATTAGTTCATTGTAATATTTGTTTCGTTTATTTAGGGTTTAGGGTTTTTTAGGGTTTGGGGTTTTCATATGTTAGTTCATTGTATCAGTTTTTTTGTAGTATTTTATTTTAGGGTTTAGGGTTTCGGGTTTTTGGGGTTTTCATATATTAGGGTCTAGGGTTCTTATTTTGTATATTTCTTGATTTAGTGTTTAGGCTTTAGGGTATTCCGTTCACCTATTTGTTTCTTTGGAAACATATTATTTTTAACATTGCTTATGAAACTTTACATTTTTGGGTTTATTGATGACAGGCACACTGCAAAGATCCAGAGCAATATTTTGGTGTTTACGAATATGTCACATATATATTGGATTCAATTCCTAGCACAGATTGGACACATATATAGTACTCAGGGTTTACCATCAACCATTGCTTTTTACAGCCATCAACCATCATTATTTATTGGGATGAAGCATGACACTACCATGACACCAACACCAAATGGGAGCGTTCCATTCTAAATCACTAGCATAAAGACCAATTGGAAAACGAGGGGGGTTCCATCAGTTGGCTCTGAGAGAGGTTCCACCAAAATTCAAAACAATCACCTACATTCTCCATGCATTCAGTACTTCTTTGATGACTTCTTGTTTGCTTCAAGAAGTGCACGCTGTGTTGCCCTCCTATTTGTCTTTTCGATCTCCAGCTGACCAACAAGCATACTTATCCTGGCGTCACTTTCTGCTAGCTGATGCTGCAACGAGCGGATGTTGTGAAGTGCCACCTGCAAGTTTCAGAGCAACATTCAGAGCTTAAGGAACAGGCACAAATCCGAGCAGCTCCATTCCATTAATAATTAAGAGCGTAGTTCTAAAACTTGTAATGTTCGATTCAGGGCAAGTTTGCAATGAGGATCCCATGTGACCACTTTTTGCAACGAAAATGAAGTGCATATTGTAAAAGAAAGTCACAGTTTCGGTTCACCTCATCCATCGCCTTCTGTTTCCCCTTGTGCTTCAGCTCCTCTTGGTTAATGCGGCCCGATCCGTGTCTGCGCAGCGATGAGGACGCCATGCCCTGCTTCACCGGATCGTCGTCACTGCTTGCGCTTGTCAAATCGATGAGCTCAATGCCTACCTTGTGAGCACTGCTTCCCGATGAATAGTACGCGCGGCGGCCCCGTGGAGCCGACGCCCCCTTCTTCCTCACGCCGCTGTCGCCGCTTTCTGAGGAGGTTGAAACGCAGTATTTGTGACCGCATTTCTTTACCACCGCTCCGTCGCCCCTGCCATCGCTGTCGCCGCCGTTGGTGTTCTCGGAGGACGTGGAAGACGCGCGCTTGAACTGCCCAAGGTCATCTCGCTCTTGGCGGCGAGCTTGGGCAGAGCGCTTGCGACTTACCATCTTCGCTCGGATCTTCCGCGAAGTCTACCTTGGGGGGGGGCGGCCAAGGGGAAGAAGCTCAAGGGGAAGAGGATGAGGTGGATCCGGTGAGGAAGATGAGACGGACGGGGTAGGTGCGTGTTGTGAAGAACCAGATTCGGAAGGTAACGAAACAAAATTAAATCATATTGCATTCCCAACCGAATTACTTGTTTGGTGTAGTGGTGTGCCTCGGTGGACCTCGGGTTGGAGGTCGGTGGTTCGATTCTCCCCGGTGCCACCATTTTTTTCCCTGTGATTTTCTGAAATTTTTTTGCCTTTTTTTCTCGTAGGTTCGTTTGGATTTTCTGAATTTTTTTCCCTTTTTTTATCGTAGGCTCGTTTGGTAAAAGTTATGTAACTTTAACAAACCTAATACGAAATCTATTAAAACACGGAGAGTACCTGCAATGCTATGAGCACGTGCATTTATGTGGTTACGATCCTATACAACAAATGCTATTATTTTGACATAGGCATAAATGAAATTTCTGTTGAAACAAAAGCAAGTATTTGGGTCTCTACGGCTTTACAAGGCCAAGTAAAATACCAACCCAATATAAGTTGGTTGATAGCACAATTCACTTGAACGTTAGATGCGGCTATCACACATATTGTGAATTTGTACTCTCACATTTTATTTGGGTTGTAGGCTACTCATATATCCGTTCATAGTACAATTTTTTTAGGTTTTTGGTTTTAGGGAACACCTTGTTCTGGAAGCTTTAGGTCATCTTGCATGACAAGACTACTGTTTGAGGTGTACCCACATTGTAGTATATGGGACATGTACTTTTTGACTTTGTTGAGGTTGTTTTTGTAAGAAACGTTGCAGCCTGTCTCCACTTTAGTTCGCTTTCTTCCTGAGTTCCCCTACCTTGTCCTGTTGGAGTCCGGCATTCTCTTCATTCCAGATTCCCTACTGTGCTTCGGTTGCCCCTGGAAGGGCGCTGCGGCGATTGTGTTATGGCGGACCGCAAGCGATCTGTGGCTGCGCGCGATCCGAATCAGGTTCAACGCGGTCGGAATCGTCGCCGTTTGGAGGTCGCCGCCGCCTCTTCTTTTGGGATGCACGACGCGGCTGCAGATTTCAGGAGCTCGTCGGAGCTGTCGGGCCCTAGGTTTGGCAAGGTAAATATAGATCTCGTACCCGCGCAGCATCCATCGCAGGAACCTCTTCAGTACGGGCCTCTGTACCGTCGGCTGGTCGCGGCTTCTGTTACAGACGGATCGCCTGAAAGGGGCGATGTGTCCCCTCCGTCAGAACATTCAGGCGGCTCCATTCGGAGCAAGCGTGAGATTCAACCTGGGGAGCTCGAGGTTTCCAATATCAGGGTTAGTATCTGTTTTCAAGTATATACAGCTTCTACTATTTTTGTTATCCTACACTGAACTTTTATTGTGACGGCTGCAATTATTTCATTCGTTTATATCAGTACCTGCTATTGTGCAAACCACTCTAAATTGGTGACCATATCATCAGTTGTTTGTTTGCTTATATATGTTTGGTCACATAGTATACTCCACCTCTGTTTTTTTATCACTCTGCAAAAATTGGCATCGGTTCATTCCCACATTTGTGTAACATATATCTGATTTGTTATTACCTTTGTTGACCTCTTTATCACTTGCATATAACATTGTACGGAGCTTGTCTTTTAATTCTCTGGCTCTTGGTATTGTTTAGGCCATTGCTGAAATGTTTCATGAGTTGCGTGGAAGCATGGCACAAGTCCGTGACGAGCTGTTTAAGACAAGGGCCAGTGTCGATGCGTTGAATCAAAAGGTTCTTGGTGGACTCAGTGATCTCAACGGTTCTGTAGCTGATGGATTGTATCTGCTTAAACAAGAGCTGCTTCAGAAGTATGATGGAATTGGTGAGGATTGTAAGAAGATTGCAAGTGCCATTGCACTTGTCGCAGAAACCGAAGCTGCTCGCCGGCCTGTCCATTCTCAGCAGCCTGTCAACAGCTCAGCTACGACCACGGCGTAGCTGTGTTGTTCCTATCGCATACACTGCTGTGCAATTATGTAGTGTTTGTGGTCATGCTATATTCGTGAGCACAAATATAAAATGTATCGCTTCTTGTTAGTTGCTTGTAACTTTGCAGTTCTGAACTACTCCATTTTTGTTTTACCTAGTGATGTTCAATTTTTTACATCGGATTGTGTTTATTGTAACGTGTACCTGTTAATAACGATGCAATGCAATGTTATCCTGTTCGATATGAAGCTGTGTCAGTGCTGTGCTTATTATGTCAGTTCATCTTTGTGCCTCAAAGCGCTTATCATTGTTGCACGTATGTGACGCATACAGTACAATGAATGAAAAATAAGACAAATACCATTCTTATGTGCATTACATATTCGTACAGTTTTGAAATTCTGAAATGAAATATTACATTACTCATGTTTCTCCAACACACGTAGAAGCGCCTCATTTTTTCTTTTCTTTATTCTGTAATGATATCCATGATTTCATATTACTGTTTGGAGGCCTTCCTCCAGTGTAAGCTCTCTCGGGACATAATTTGGGAATCTCTGTGTCCCCAAGAGATACCGTTTGTGTCTCATTGTCCTGCAATGCCGCATCCTTAGTGGTCTCTGCTATATGTGCATTCATTGCATCCATGGCGATGATGAAGTTTTCTTTAGATACCTCCTTTTCGCCATTAGCAATTTGTAGAACCTTCATGACAAGCATCTTTTTCCTTATTCGGTCTGTGCTGTCGAATGTCATATGATTTAGCTTGTCAACTGATTGATCTATGACACCATTTTTTGCATCTTTTGTCCATCGTTTCATGATATTTTTAGGCGGTATGTTCTTCTTGTCTAGATGAACAAGGACCTGTATGAAACGTGATTATTTCAATTGCATTTACTTACTGACTTTGCAGAAAATTGAGGGCACACAGATGGATCTTCTTACCTTAAGTGCATGTCTGCATAGTATTCCCATGTGGTTGTACATGCCACAGCTGCACCATATCAGCTCATCTTCGTAGTATATGACACGATACGTCCTTGCATTTTCTTGTTCAGCGTATTGTGAGTGCACCACGTCATACTCCTCATCATTTACCTTTTGTCTAATGGCGTATTTGCCAGCCTTGTACAGCTCAAATGTGAACCTCTCGTACAAACTCAAAGTGTAAATTGACATGGCATGCTCCTCAATGGGCACGTTGATCTTTAGCCTCTTTGTTATCTGTACACATAGTAAACCAATGTTGGTGTTAATAAATGATACATGGCTTTACATTCATGTTGTCAATCTATGTAAAACTCAGACATTAAATTGGAAAATTAACAGCTTGCCTGTTTTGAAACATGTATTTGTTTGCCTTCATCATCCAATCTATTGCTTAGCAATTCATTGAATTTACTGACAAACAAATGCATAGGAGCTGCTCTTTGTATGATTTCCTTCAACATGTGATTTGCGCTTTCACTTCTCTGCGTGCTTGTCATTCCAGCACAAAAAATTCCCATGAAGTACGGCTTTGCCCATTTTTGTCTATGTTTGAACAATCTTAGCATGAAACTGTTCTCCTCTAAATGGTATGTTTTTACTAGGGCTTCCCATTTTTCCTCAAATTCCACTCTATTAGTCTCGAATGTTATGAGCTTGTTAAACTCTTTCTTAAAACCACTATACTTAGTATAGACATGTCCCAACCTTTTCTTCCCATCTTTGAGGACATGCCACCTGCACCAACGATGCCTTGTACTCGTTAGCGTACTTCTTATAGCTTTTGCCATGGCTGCACATTGATCTGCGTGTGACATGAAGAAAATGGCGATGTTAATATCACATTTCATTCAACATAAATGGTCTATAGTAAATAGTAAACAAGTTCTAATTGTTGGAAACTCTAAGATGTAACCTGTGAGCATTGTGATTGGTGCATTCCCGCCCATAATCTTGACAAATGTTGAGAATGCCCACTCAAAGTCGGCAGTTGTCTCTGATGTGAGCAAAACCCCACCAAAAATTACAGATTGGAAATGATTGTTAACTCCGATAAATAGGCCAAAAGGAAGCTTGTACAGATTAGTGCGGTATGTTGTGTCGAATGTGACAACATCTCCGAAATGTGTGTAATCCACTCTGTTTTTCCCAGTGCACCATAACATAGATTTCATTCGCCCTTCTGCATCTACTTGGAATTTGATCTCCATTGTTGGGTCATTATCTTTCATTTGTTGCAGCAGTGTGAGTGTCTTTCCTATATCATCCCTCATGTTTTCTTGAGCAATTTGTGCGCATATTGACCTTATTGCTTCTTTCCGCATGGGTGCAGCCGAAGTGTTGGTGCTAACTCCAAGTATACTACATACTCTACCAATACTGACATTGTTTTGCCGTAGAGTCTTTATGAAGTCTTTGGTTGCTGCATCTATGTGGTTATGTGACTTCCACTGCTTATTTTCTGCATATGACTCTGAGAGCTGATGGTTGTGATTATCATGCATGCTCTTGATATACCAGCCATGGTCGCCGGTTCTGAGAAGTGTGATCATTGCTCTACAACCACTTCGAGATGATGATGTTGCTTCCTCGTTCTTGCCCTGTGCAAGTTACATGTAAAGCTTTATGCACTGCAACTTACATCAAAAAAGAAACAACATTGTGTCCAATTTGTTATGAGTTAGGCATACCTCACATGAGCAGACTATGTCAACCCTTGTTCGGTAGTTTTCGGAGTTTGTTCTGCTACGTCCAAATCGAATTCCAAACCCTTTCTCCCAGGAATACATATTGTAGAACTCATGTGCCTCTTGACATGAGTTGAATGAGGTTCCGGTGAACGGGAAGAAAATGGCTTCGCCCGGACGTTCAGGAGCAAGACGCAGTGCTCTACTAATTGCACTTTCTTCGCATGGAGCATTTCTGAAATCAGGTCCTGATTTTGCTATTTTTCTGCATTGATGACAGAATACATAAACACACATTTTGTTTTCATGCCAAATAAGTTAACTGAAGGCTTGTTCAGTGAACTGCCTTCATATTTACGGAATTCAACTTACCGTCTCTTCGCTGAATAGGTAGTAACAGCTAATGTTGAACATCTGTTGCTGCTAAGAGCAGGTAACCATGCTGGGGTTGTAGCCATTGAAGGGTTTGTTGGAGGTATAGTTGAAATTGGCAATGAAATATTTGTATTAGGCGTCACAGAATTGCGAATCACCAGGGCTTCAGATAAAGAGTTCATGACACTGCACAGGAAGAAGAACATTATATTGGGTTAACACTGTATTTCGTGTCAGTGCTAGGTAACATAGTATGAGGCATTAAGTGTGCTGCTAAATACATGGATTATGATTTAAATCGATGTTGTATGAAAGGGATGCATCAGTATCACTTCATATGGAAAATCAAAACACGAAATTGAGCACAATCATCTACCTCCTGTTGGTGGATTCCCCGGTGCTGCTCCTTGACGACTGGTGCGTTGGGATTTCCTGATCATCCTTGTCCTGCTCCTCAACACATGATGAAACGAGCCGGTGGATAATGCATGAATCCGCGGATGCCTGTACCGCCATTATCACTGGTTCACCTTCATACAGGGTTCCCAATTTCATTCATACCACATCCCCGTATATCACTGCGACACAGAGCGACTGAGAAATCGGCCGTACCTTCGTCTTCCCTGCATTCACTCCCCGGACCCTTCCCGTCGCTCTGCATCGGAGGCTCCGGATTGGGACGCCGCAGAAGGTGAGGGGCGGCCGAATGTGTTCGTGTTCGAGGTCCCCGACTGGAATGGTGCGGGAGCAAGCTTGCCGTCGTCGCCGGAGGACAGCGAGCTGAGGGAGATGTGGGAGATGCCGGCGGCGCCGTCGCCACCGATGCCAGGCGGAAGCTTGGGACGCCGCAGAAATTCAGGGGCGGGCGAATCTTAGCGTGTTCGAGGTCCCCGACTGGAATGGTGGGGGACCAAGCTTGCCGTCGGCGGCGGAGGCCATCGAGCTGAGGGAGGCGACGGAGATGTGCGAGCTGAGGCGGAAGCTTGCGAGATACGACCGGTGAGATCGACCGGAGCACGCAATCCATTCGAACGGACATACCGCCTTTCGCACGCGCGTTGCAGTTCCAAATGTTCACCGTCGAACTTGACGGCCGGTGTGGAGACGGCGTGGCCATCGCGAATCTTGGCGCGTGCTGCCGTTCGTGACCCCAGCCGTCGATGCACCGTGCGTACCGACCGGTATGCGCACAAAAACCGGGTTAATCTGCTGCCTGCCCTGCCGCGTAATGCTCAGAGCCGAGGCGAGTGACCAGCGCGCGCTGAGCTGAGCTAACAAGGGACAAGAAGGAGCGCACAACTGTTGCGGAAAATGACCGCGTTGGCGCCTAGAACTAGAAGCCGTGGCGGGCTCGACAAGAGAAACGGCGAGGCAGCAGCTGTCCGAAGCTGGCCGGGACGTACTCGTGCGGTCGTGCCCTCTGCGTCCCTCCGTTTCTCGTCGGGTTGGCGGTCGGTGACGTCACAGGTGGGATAGCTGACTCATGGAACGCAAAACCTGAATCTCTTTACGTGCAGCCGTGCAGGTAGTTTTAAACATTTGTTTCCTACGTAGGAGTACGTATTAGATAGAGATAAATATTCATCGGATATAAAGGAGTAAGATGGCGGTGCCTCTCTGAGGCCCTGTTTGGAATGCGGGAATTTTTCTCTATTTCTGCGTTTTTTCTGTGAAATTGAACTGTTTTCTGTGAAATTCCTGCATGATTCCTGCAAAAGTCCTGCGTTGAAGCACCAGTGCGAAGGCAGCAAAGGGCGTAGACGCGTGAAGGAGAACTGGAGCGAAAGGAAAGAAACGACAACTTGACAAGGGAGAGGAAAATAGCACTAGTACTCGTATCGTGGGTAGGTTCCCTGAACCTGCTGTGTACATGTACGTGAGGAAAAGATCGTCTAATCTCTTCCCTTCTGCACCTGCCATAAAAATACAAATTTCATATGGGAAAAAAAAATGCCTCCGTCTACACGGCCATCTGAACTTCTGAAGGACTTCCCCAACTCCGGTCGTTGCTTTTTCTTCTAGTTTTGTTCACGTAGAGCCGGCACAACACAAGATTAATAACAAATAAACAACCACGGTGGCCTGTGCTCTTCGCCTGCCCTGCCCAGCCGCGATATCTCGGCTGATCGACCGTACGTAAATTTAAAGGTTTGATACTAATTAATTAAGGAGTAAATTTGATCGCCCGTGGCTTTGTTTAGTTCGATGAGATAAGTTTTGCTACAGTAAATTTGAATGTTTGAATACTAATTAGGAGTATTAAATGTGAATAACTGTAACTTTGTGAGACGAATCTAATGAGCCTAATTAGGCCACGAGTAGACAACGTCGTGCTACAGTAAACAATCTCTAATGATGGATTAATTAGACTTAATAGATTTGTCTCGCGATTTCCCGTCCATCCGTATAATTAGTTTTATAATTAGATCATGTTTAGTCTTTCTAATTTTCGATTTAATTTTGCTACAGTAAATTTCTCAAAATTTTTTGTCAATCTAGACGGGCCACAGTCCGGATGCGCGTGCCGTGCCTCCTGTGGCCTCCGACTCCGATCGATTTCCAGCGGCATGGCACGCAACTGGGCACTGACACGGGCTCCACGGTGTGGATGGTGGAAGACCGGACTATGGGGGTGTTTACTTACCCCCCATTTTGTATTCTACCTACTGTTTTGCATTCTACGTGTTTCTCAATGCACTTTTTTCTCTCTGCGTGCGCTTCCCAATACAGCTCATTTTGCATTCTACGTTTTGCATTCTGTATCTAAACACCCCTTATGTGTCTGTGTGTTGTCCATTTGACTGGGATTTTAACCCCCTTTTTTCTGTTTCGGTTCGATATAGAAGTCGCGAATGGAACCTGAGTTGCTGCAATTGAGCAGTGAACGGAAAAGGCGAAAGGCGAGCTCTGTCCAGGAAATTATGCGGCGTACGTCATCCAGTGGCGCTCCGCCCCTTTTGCTTTCTCTTTGGCAAAAGTGAAAGACCATTAGACCAACGAAACAAGCATCCAGTCCGGTGCGTGTCTGTCGTCTGATGGCGCGTTTCCTTTTGGCTTCTAGCGTCCTCGTGTAAAAGGTGCCACGGAGGCGCCGGGGATTAAGCTGCTCTCTTTTTTCTTTGTGTGTGTAATCCATCTTCAGGGGTATTTAGATATTGTTATGTATAGTGTTTTTATGCATTGGATCACGTGCTACAGAGAAAAAAAATACATTGAAAAACACGTATTATGTAAAATGGAGAAGAGAGGGGTGAACTAAACACCCCCTCAGTTCTCCACTCCACCAGAAGCAGAAACAGCTTTGCCTGCGCCTCGAAACTGAAATCGACCATGCGTCGTCGCTCCCTCCCCTGTCGGCAGCTCAAGTGGGCTCGCTCAGTCAAGACCACACTACACTCGTCAGCCCATCAGTAGGTAGATGAGCTCTGCTGACCGAGAGACCCACGGATGGGCCTGGACCCATATAACCGACGGATTCGGCCCAACTAACGAGCTAGGCCGCCACGCCGTCCAAGCTGTCTCTCGCTCTCTCCCTCACTTGATCATCAAGATCAAGCCTGATCGAAGCAATCTCGGGGCCTGTGTCGTGTCTGCAGGCCTAGTCCGGTCCAGTCACACAGGCCCAGCGTGTGCGTGTGAGCGGCGGGGGGCTACAACCAATACATTTAGGGTATACATTTATACAGCTAGAGAGAGAGAGAGGCGCGCCACGCCGCGCAGATTTGGTCCAGTCCAATCAGGAATCAGCGCAGCAGCGGCAGGGGCTGTGGCCTCGGCAGTCGGCACTGTGGAGACGATAACGATCGCCGTGCACATCTGCGCTGCGCGTATCTTAGGGGGTGTTCAATTCCTCAAAAATTTTTCACCAAAATTTTTTTCAAAGAAATCTTACATGCATAGAGTAGTAAACGTGTGTTAATGACAAAACCCATTCCATAACCTCAGGTAACTTTTCGAGACGAATCTAATGAGCCTAATTAGACCATGGTTTGCAATAGTGATGCTACAGTAATCATCCGCTAAATATCCACTAATCATGGATTAATTACCATCATTAGATTCGTCTCGTGATTTTCAGGCGAGATCTATAATTTGTTTTATTATTAGTCTACATTTAGTACTCCTAAATGGTAAGATTCTCTTGCAAAATTTTTCACCAAATTTTTTTCACCCAATTGAACACCCCCTTAAGGCCCCGTTTAGATACCGCGTTCTGCAGAACAGAATGCAGAATGAGGTCCCGTTGGAAAGTGCGCGCAGAGAGAAAAAATGCATTGGGAAACGCGTGTTTTACAAAACAGAATGCAAAATGTGGTATCTAAACACCCCCTAAGTAGCCTACTGAGCGACCGAGACGGGCATCAATGGCGACCTGATCGGATGGACCGCCGGAGCAATCAAGCCCCCTGACGCTGCGCGGGGCCGTGCTCGCCGGCCCGGCCGGCTGGCCGATCACCAGCGGCCCGGCGCCACGGATGGTACCTGGAGGTGCAGGTGCCTTGGATCGGGTCCACCACAGGAAAGCTGCCAGTTAGTTGGGATTAATCAGGAAAGTTGAGCGGGCATAGTTTTGAATTATGATCCAACCACTGAAACATTCTTTGATCATGCGAGTTTCGTGTAAAAAAACTGTGCTAGCTTGCATTTGTACAAACGAGGACACTCTTAATCACGAATTTACGATCCAACCAGCACCACGAGACGCGGCCAGTGACAAGATCATCGTTTCACGTTGACCGCAAGGGTACATTGTTCTAGATCCATAGATGGAGACCTCTTGCAATGAAGATCATCAACTTTACAGTGGAGGATCGCCTTTTCTCTGGTACACGAAAACAATTGTCATCTTTGCGATGCTAAAACCGGATAGAAACCTAGAAAGGGAGCCTAACTCAACTACTTAGAGTATTAGAGATGTTCTATTTTTTCTTCGTCTTCTAGAAATCGTCTAATCGATTGGATCTGTTTTTGTTATATAAAAACCAATATTGTTATTGTGATGCACTCTTTCACCTGTAGACAAAACCATGGGGAAAAAAAAAATCTGATCTCGTAGACAAAACCGTAGAAAAAACATATGTACACACTTCCTTAGGGCATGTTTGGAGGAGCTAATGCTTGAGTGCTAAACTTTAGCACTTGTGTTGTGGATAAAATTTTGTCTTAGCTAAACTTTAGCATTGTCCATTAGCCCTCCAGTTTGGAGGTGCTAGCACTAAAGTAATGCTAAAATTTAGCATTTTTGCCATTAGCACATGGGATCTAAACACCCCCTTACCATGATGTTACTGAGCTGCACTCTTGCGCCCAAAGGGGTACACGCATACGTATTCTACTCCACTCCATGTCGGATGTTTGGACCCGGCAGTCCACACAGGGTAGCCTACGTGGTTGATTTGTTGAGGGACAGATCGAGGATCACAAGACGATGGTAACACAAGACGCAAGGATTGAACAGGTTCGGGCCGTCGAGGTGACGTAATACCCTACGTCCTGTGTTGGGGGTGATTGTATTGCTGTGTATGAAGTTCCTGGAAGGATCTCCGTAGTTGGGTTCTGTCCTAGGGTTGTATGATCGTAGATGTTGTTCGTTGTGTCGTGTTCTGGAGGGGGGTCTCAAGGCGCCTTATATAGTCCGGCTGCCTTGAGTTACAAGTCGGCCAGAGATCGTAACCTACCCGAATTACAAGGATTTGATCCTATAACGATTACAGATATCTTTCCCTATAATTTCGGCTAGTTTATCCTGATCTCCGAGCTTCTTGCGGGATACGCCGTGTGCTTTCCTTGCCGCGCGCGTCGTCGCGCCCATCCGGTTCGCCCGACTGGTGGGCCTTCCGACTGGTGGGCCTCCCAGTCCGACAAACCGATCCAGATGCACTCGGATTGGGCCGCCCCTTGCTGGTTGGGCCAATCCGCCTTCTGGGTACCCCTGGGGGTCTACCCCCGACAAGCCCCCGAGTAGTACGTGGTTGAGGGACAAGTCGGCGAGGTCGTGCTGTCGATGAGCGTCGAGCCTGCTGCAGTTGGAAGCGAAAACGCGTGATACTGGAGAGAAAAGAGCTGTCTACCAACGGATGCGCCGCGAGGTGCGTCCGTTGGCCGTAGCCCCCGAGCCTTGAAGCGATTCCGAAGGAATCGGTCCAAGGGTTAGTAGCCTTCTTCTGAGGTCGTCAGACAATCAACGGATGCGCCGCGAGGTGCGTCCGTTGGCCGTAGCCCCCGAGCCTTGAAGCGATTCCGAAGGAATCGGTCCAAGGGTTAGTCAAGGAGCATCTGGCTAGATCATCTGACGTTAATTTCGGCGTCCAGCCCCCAAACGTGAGGGCCGAGCACGCCGAGTGGTCGTCCCGGCGCCAGCCCCCGAGCGTGAGGGCTGAGCACGCCGAGTAGTCGTCCCGGCGCCAGCCCCCGAGCGTGAGGGCTGGTGCTCGCCGAGTAGTCGTCCCGGCGCCAGCCCCCGAGCGTGAGGGCTGAGCACGCCGAGTAGTCGTCCCGGCGCCAGCCCCCGAGCGTGAGGGCTGAGCACGCCGAGTAGTCGTCCCGGCGCCAGCCCCCGAGCGTGAGGGCCGAGCACGCCGAGTGGTCGTCCCGGCGCCAGCCCCCGAGCGTGAGGGCCGAGCACGCCGAGTGGTCGTCCCGGCGCCAGCCCCCGAGCGTGAGGGCCGAGCACGCCGAGTGGTCGTCCCGGCGCCAGCCCCCGAGCGTGAGGGCCGGTGCACGCCGAGTAGTCTTCGTCTTCGTCGTCATGCGGTAGCGCCAGCCCAGTACTCAAAAGCACTCAGCTAGCGACCGTCGTGGAGTGTAGCGCCAGCCCAAGTACTGATCGGCGCGAGTACTCAGCTGGCGGCGATGCCGGAGTGGTCCAGCCCCCGAGCGTAACAGGCAAGCTCGGGATCCAAACCTGTGCCCTGCAATGAAGATATGAAGGATAGGTAGTATATGGTGTAGCAAATACTAATTCTGGAGAAAAACATTCGGCGTTGTATGAAAAAGATTTCTACTTCCAACTCTTTAAGTCTATTAATTTCCTCGGGTAGTTATCCTGTTACGTTTATGCACCTGATCCCCGATAGCCGTAGTCATAGCGCAGGGAGCTGGGCCGCATGCACGCGTAGTAACGTAGGCGTACGGAAGAGTCGAGGCTTCACGGATTAAGGCGTGTGCTTCCCAAGTACTTTAGCGACTCGTACAAGAGTGGAAAAAGAAATAAACGATGGAGAAAAATGCAATATGCGTCTGTTGGGTGTAGCCCGACTGCTCGTGTAGCGCTCGGGCTGTATGAGCAGTCGGGAACAAACCAAGGGTAGTCGGCGATGATCATGGAGACTTGTATATGGAGATACGCGGTGACCGAAAAAATATTATGAAAGTATTAAAGTATGACTTAGCTTGATTCGTGGCCGAGGCAGAAAATCGGCATGCTGTCCTTGCTTGTAGTCGCGACCGAGTAGTTCGGAATTCTGGATCGGCGTGTTGGCAAGTGGCGTAGCGGAGTAAGCGATTGTAGTCGGCGAATTGGCGCGGCTGTGATTCGCCTCTGGCTGGTATGTCGGAGTCGAGTAGACGGAATTGTCGTCCGAGGCCTCAGCAGCCGAGTCCGGTCTTCGACCAATATATCGGATCAATGTAGTAGTCAGCCATATCGCAGCAGCACCTTCAGACTCCAACGTATGTGTTGGCGGCCGATCGGGAGGACATCGATCAGAAGGAGAAGCAAGACGCAAACAGACCTGACATCCATGCATGCGTATGTACGCACGCAACTTTCACATGCATGATTAAAAAGGAAGTACATATTAGAATAATCATAAAGCTTGTTTAGAATGGAAACAGAGGCAAATCAGGTCGGACACTGAAAAATAAAAAGGAAATCTTCCCTATCGTGTACTCCGTGTAGATTGATTCTGATAGCCGCGCATGCAGGTGGACGTGGGGCCAACCGCGGTGAGGGGATGTGGCAATCCGGCCACGTCCTTCGCATGCTTGTGCCGGCGGCGGTGATGGATCGCGATGTACGACGGCGTGTGAAGTTGGGCGGCGCTCGATCGCAGGGAGAGGGCGCAGGTGCAGACCGGTGTTGTCGTTGATTTCTGCCATCGAGCTTGTAGATTGATCTCGTCGATCAACCCCTACCTGGCGCGCCAACTGTCGGATGTTTGGACCCGGCAGTCCACACAGGGTAGCCTACGTGGTTGATTTGTTGAGGGACAGATCGAGGATCACAAGACGATGGTAACACAAGACGCAAGGATTGAACAGGTTCGGGCCGTCGAGGTGACGTAATACCCTACGTCCTGTGTTGGGGGTGATTGTATTGCTGTGTATGAAGTTCCTGGAAGGATCTCCGTAGTTGGGTTCTGTCCTAGGGTTGTATGATCGTAGATGTTGTTCGTTGTGTCGTGTTCTGGAGGGGGGTCTCAAGGCGCCTTATATAGTCCGGCTGCCTTGAGTTACAAGTCGGCCAGAGATCGTAACCTACCCGAATTACAAGGATTTGATCCTATAACGATTACAGATATCTTTCCCTATAATTCTGGCTAGTTTATCCTGATCTCCGAGCTTCTTGCGGGATACGCCGTGTGCTTTCCTTGCCGCGCGCGCCGTCGCGCCCATCCGGTTCGCCCGACTGGTGGGCCTTCGACTGGTGGGCCTCCCAGTCCGACAAACCGATCCAGATGCACTCGGATTGGGCCGTCCCTTGCTGGTTGGGCCAATCCGCCTTCTGGGTACCCCTGGGGGTCTACCCCCGACACTCCAGTACCGCTCCAGTCACTGTAGGTTTCCACATTCAGTGCTGTGGTTGCAATTGTAACTCCATCGATGGCTTGGCCCAATAACTGAACCGGCAGACCTTGTATACACGCTTGAAAAAAGACGCGGCAACAGTATCCGCGTGCTCGTACGCCGGTCTTAAGAGCGCGCTGTAGTGCTGTCCTCGTACAAAAGCTTACCAACAGTGTCGTCGGACGTCGGCACGTGCCGTTCCGGTCCGACGCACGCGGCCAAGGGCGTGTTTATTTTTTGTACTAGGCCTGCGCTGTGTACCGCTGCTGCTGGTCTCCTCCTACGCGTGCTGTGCGCGCGCGCGCTTGTCTCATTGTAGTAAAGGGTTTCGTTTCGTACGTGGTGACGTGGATGCTGCGCCACGCGTGGGAGGAGTAATTGGAAAGGAGAAGCGTGTACGCTTGTGCATAGCCCCTTCAACCCTTCTTCAAGAGTCAAGAGACTGCCAAAAAGGCGGCTGCGGCAGCAGTGAAGGCGCAGCGTGGGCAACAGGACGCGCGCGCCGGCACGTCGTCAAACATGAGGCCATGCGAGCGTCACCGGGCCGGGAGGAGCGCGTCACTGCTGCAAAGCGAAAGAACGTACGAAGATAAGTAGTCGTGTACCAGTACCTGACACTCGAAATACGTACGTACGAGTGCACTCGTACGTCTGTATACCAGTACAAGCTGCGTGCTCTCCCACTACCAGGTCTGAAGGTTTCAAGTTTGAACTTGTGGTTTGGCCCCAAGCCGATGCGTCGTCGGGCACGGCGTCAGGCCTGCCTGGGTAGCCTCGAGCCCGGATCTCGACGCGTGCGAGCAGCGGGATACTACACCCCGTAGACCTCTGGTGTAGAGTACTGTACGCTACAGTAGGCAGCGCCACGGAATGGAAGAAAAGCCGACAAGCGCCTGCTGCCTGCGCGCATCGGATTCCTGCGCGCGCCTTCCGAGGCAGGCGAGGCGGGAGGGCGCACGGCCGAAGAGCGGAGGCCGAGGAGAAATTACTGCCCCGCCCTTGCTCGCCTTACCGTTGGGCGTTGAGCCGTTGGCGTGCGACTTTGGCGCTGCCCGTCGCGTCGCGTGCTGCTCGCCCGGCCGAGAGCCGCCAGCTGGTTCGATTCTTCCGGCGCGGTGCGGGCGCGACGAGACGAGCCGGAGACGACTACTCGTGCCGTCGTGCGTGCGGTCCGGCGCCGGCCAGGCGGGCCCCTCTCGCACTGCCAGGTGCCAGATGGAAAATGGGGGCGCGACGACTACGTGGGGCCGGCCAACCCCGAAAAGAAGTCAACTCCGCGTCCTTTGCAGATACCACCCTCGTTTTTCTTTAGTGCTAATCGTGTCAGTGCTCGACGTCTGGCCTTGATGCGTTTGGTCCAGCTCCAATACTCTTCGGAACTGCTTATTTTTATTTGTTCTGACCATGCACATATATCATATGGTATTAAAGTTTAATCTTTACTAGTGTTACTCTTTTACGACTTATATATGCTTGTGAATTTTATTTTTGATAAATGCATCTGTCGATGAAAAAATGAAGTGAACAGATGACAAACTATGCGGAAAAAAAAAGAACAACAACAATAACTTGTCGATGCCTACCGCATCAACTGCCACTTGTTTCCACACCACCGGCAACAGTACTGTGCACGATTCGATGGTACGCTGCATTCCTCTGTGTTGCTGCAGCGTGCCTGCTGCTGTTCCAAATCCACCGAAAAACCGGAAACCACAGGGACCCAGCGGGAAATGATCAGCCCGGGTCAAATCCGGCACTCGCCCAGCCCCTCTTCCTCCCGTGCCGACCCCGCATTTCAAATTTCCTCGGCTTTCCCTTTCCTTCCCTTCCTCCTCCGCCGCTTCTCCGGCGACCACCTTCAAATACCTCGCCGCCGCCGCCGCCCTGTCCGTCCCGGCGTGGACCGTATCGCCCGATACGCGGCGGCATGGATAGCGACGACGAGGAGATGTGCGACGCCTCCTCCTCCTCCGCCCCCGGCTCGCCCGGCGGCGGCGTGGGCGATGGGGAATTCGAGGAGGGACCGGCGGGGGATACGGACGGCGTGGGCGAGGGGGTGATGGTGATGGAGGTGATGTGGTTCCAGGTGGACCTGGACTACGAGTTCGACGCGCCCCGGTGGTTCGACCTCGCCCAGGAGGAGCCGCCGCTGGAGGCCGCTGCTGCGCAGGGGTGGTTCGCCTCCGCCCCCAGCTACCCTCCCTCTCGTGCGTGCTCCCCTCTCGCCACCTCCCTCGCCTCGAAATTTCTAGTTTTCTGTTCCGCGTGGAGGGGTTCGTTCGGTCATGTGGAAATGGCGGAGGTCCCGTCGATCGAGTTTGCGTTCCAAATGCGATGCTCGAGCATTCCTCCTGCGATATGTTTTTGGGCAGGTTCCCTGGCGGAATCTGATGGATTTAGGAAGTTTCGATTTCGCGAGATTTTTGTGGTTCCTTCCTATTATTATTAGTGCGCAGTCCAGTCCTCATCATGTGTAAATGATCGGATATAGTTTCGGAGTTTGTGGTGTCTCGCGGGGTAAAATGGGCAGGCGCCATTTGATATTTTGAGCATTGCCGGTAATTTTGGTGCAAAGGTGAATATATCTCCCCATTTTCAGTCCTTTGACCGTTAGGAAATTTGTGGAAACTTGAGGGTTTAGTCACTGTTTCGAAGTGGGTTTGTCAGTGTTGAGCTATGAGCCTATGATGGTCAAATGTCCATTTTCTAGTTGTTAAACTGGTGTAAAGCTTGATTGCCTATTATTACTACCCTGACACATGGATTAAAAAATGAGCAAAAGAGTGAATGCAAATGACCGAAAATGGTGCCAGATTTGCCTGTGGCCATACCATTCGTCCTCATGATATTATATATAGTTGCATTAGTAAGCTGATGCTCTTCTTTGCAACTATGTGGTTGAGAATTTGTTTGCTAATTAATAATATTGGTGAAGCTCTTTAGGTATCAGGGTAAAAAATTGATATAGCTGAGGGGGCTTCATCATAACAGTCTTTTATGTCGTTTGATGAGTATAGCTGCTTCATTTGTCTGTAATAAAACTGTGTCTGATGGGTAGAACAAGATATGCATATATCCTATGAACATGAGCAATTTTGAAAAAGTCTCTGCAAGTTTGTTTGTTTGTTTGCATGTAATTAAGCAGTGGTTTTAAAATCCATGCTCCTGGAAACTTAAATTGATAATTATTGATTAATCCACAGTACAGAAAATTTGTGCATGTTACTTTATTTTGCTCTAGTCTTTGTAGCATTTACTGGTATTTAGTGCCTAGTAAATGTCACTAAACTTTCATCTTTTTGTTTCTGCAGCCTTAATTGCTAAGATGTTAGCTGAAGATCTTGGTTTGCAAACCATAAGAAGCATTGCAGATTCAGATGCTGTGCATTGTTCTGCAGCTTCTCATGAATGTTCCAGTGGTGCCGAGCAAAAAATCCATCGGGTTGAAGGTCTTGAAAATCTAAATACCGAGTTTCCTGAATTTCACTATTTCATTTCTAATCTGTTGATCTGTTCCTTGATTCAGTTATCATCTGTATCTGTGTTTTATTAAAAATGTTGCTGAACCAATGTTTCTGTTCTACTTTGTTTAATGCTTTGTGTATTACTATTAAGTCTGAGCACTACATTTCCAGCACTCCATTACTATATTTTTACCTTTTTGGAAGCATTGGGTTGCAGTAGCAGAAAACACAAGGAACTCCAACTTTCTCGAGCTAATATGTTGATACCAAGACATGCTAATCTATGTCCTTTTACTGATGAAAAGTTTAAAAATCAACATGTTTGATGACATGCCTACGCCTATCTTGGCAACAGACAAATTTGAAACATCTAAAAGAACTGAACAAACTTTTGAAACATTTCCCTAACCCATAGGATCTCTGTCCTTGATGAGAAAGGGTCAGGAGTTTACTTTTGAATTCCATTCTCCTTCAATAAAATAAAAAATTCTTCTGGCCCGAAATTGTTCCTGTTTGTCCAGCCTATCATGCTTCTATGTTTTTGTTGATTTCTTTTTAGAAATTTAATTATTTACTGTTTTCCTGTTAAATAGGACGAAAACCATGCAATGGTGCATCAGGAAATGAACGCCGACCTGGCTGTCGAACTACCATGAAGAGCACTTCCTTGAGAGGCTCCACACTGATGAAACCTACCGCCAGCCAATTAGCCAGGCAAAACAGACAAGTGGAAGTGAAGAATGTGATGCCGTAAGTATTAGTATGTATTGAATTAACTGACTTTCTGAACTTTATGTGGGCTTGACTACAAAAGAATTTGAAATTTCATTTTCTTGGTTGATTCTGCGAGCCAGCTTTCTGAAATCCTCAAATTTGTTCCACCAGACTTACTAGTTTATTAATTAAGATTAATCACTCTTTGTGTCTTCGACACTGGACACAATAGTTTATGCCAAATTATGGGGTTCAATATTTTGTAATCACAAGTATTTGTACCTCGTCACATTACTTTTCACCTTTTCCCTCGTCATTCTCTTTTCACAGTATCTCCAAATGGCCAGATATCTGTTATTATTACTCTGTACTTAATTACTTTTCATTTTTCAACAAATGTCAAATATGTGTCATCTGCCTTTTAAAAAAAACTAAAATAAGACTTTTTCATGTTTGTGAATATCATCTGTACCTCAATTCGATTTTTTTTTTCAGGAGTAAAAAGTCAGTGGGAGTTAGAAGTGAGACAAGTACCGTAAGCTCAAACGATTGCACTTACCAATCTGCTAAAAGACAGAGATTAGAGAATGGGCATCTCAACAAGGTATGTTACAGTTCTCATGTGGAGACGTGACATTTTCTTCTTTTTTCTGAAGTATGAACTAAATCACAATATTCTCTTGACTTCGATTTTATTAAGTAGCAATTGCAGCTCCTGTTGCACTTATAGTGGCTAATATAACAGCTAATGAGCTTTGTGATGTATCATTCATTTGCACGAAAAGAACTTGCTAGTGTTTCCTCCTACAAGTGGTGGTGTCATTTGCTTTAGCTGGGCCCATCATTATTGTCACCAATATCAAGAAATTGTGGAACGGAGAACAGCATATTACATACCTTAATTCTTGTCAGTATGCAAAAATATCTTAGGGCATATATGATTGTGCCCATTCTTTCTGCATTTTGAAGGAAAATCCTAGTTTTCTTCCTGTAGAAACTAAAATTTAAGGCCCTTGCTAATTTGGATGAACTGCTGTTCAGTTTGTTACTGGAAGTCAGAAATTGGTAGACTTTTTTTGGAAGGAAAGAAATATCATCTTGACATGAAATAAGATACGTTTAATTAGGTCTAAATACCACAGGGCTGTTTTTCATATTTAATTCGTATCTTCTGTTGTTTGAGTCTAAAGGTGCAAATTGGTAGTTTTTTTTATTGGATAACTTTGTTTTTTGCTTTTACTGAAGCTATTCACTTGTGTTACAGGCTGCTGATACTATTAACCAGCATGAGTTTATTCATAAAAATCATGAAAAGGTAAAAACATCGTAAAACCATCTGCTTACATTGATAAAAAAATACGCATTTTATACATGCATCATCTATGCATCCTTTATTTCTTGGACCATCTTTCTGATGTTGTACTGTTCCAGTTCTCTGAGGCCACTTAATTATACAGCTTCATTTATAAAAGGAAAAAAAAACACATATTTATTGCTTCTGCAGCAAGTTGCTGCTGCTGTACCACCCTGTAAAAATATTGATGTCATGTTACAAAACATTGCCTTTGTACTAGTTTATAGTTTCAATTAATTCTCTCTCAAATATGCTTGACGGCAATTTCTTATGGACACTGCAGAATGTTATGAATCGTAACATGGATCGTCCCTCTGGTCCACCCAAATTAAAGATTACAATTCCAAGAGGACCTGAGTTGGCCACAAAGCTAAGAGCAGAGAGGTCAAGGGTTCTAAGATCAGTGTAAAGTCATTTTCACTTGGTTTCATGTTTTGATTCTGGAATATAAGGTACTTCTACTATGGTAGTTTTCACACCTTTTCCTGAAAACTTTCAGGCCAACTGATTCAAAGCAGTTAAATCATCGGGCTGCACCATCTACTTCTGCAGCCCAAGTGGCCTCAACTAGAAAGGTGGGAACATCGTACACTTAGTTCTTTTTAAGTGGCTATGATTGACATCTAAATTTACACTCATTCTAAGTTCATGATATAGTCACACTACCTTGAAAAATAGTTTGTACATTGGCTTCCAGGAACATATGCTTAGTTTTGATATGTGGAGCACTTTTAATCTAATACTTCAGGTGTGATTTTTTTTAATGTCACCTCCAAAGAAATGAATAGTTGATAATGATCTGATGATAATCAAGTTCAGGGATACCATATGTTCATACACCACCAATTCACTGCCTGAATTAGCTTTGCCTTCTGTTTTTTTGTCATTGTTGGTTTGTTCCTATTTCTTTCCCCTTAGTATTTGTCTAGATGTGCTCTGTAACATGTACAACACTTTCAGTTTAAGAGCTATCGAATTTGCAATATGTAAATGTTGCTCTTTCTCGTACGATTGTATCCTTCGCTTCTGGTTCAGTTTGAACACTTTCTTTTTGAAAGATTAGCAGGAGTGCTGCTCATTCATTTAAGAAGGTGAATTCAGTTTGAACACTTGTTCTGCAGCAGGTAGTTCAACCTCTTCGAGCTGCTGGTCATCAGCATTCGAGTAGACAACAAGACAATGTTGGGTCAAATGTGCCAGCAAGTACATCCAATCATGCAAGGAATCTTAACAAGTATGTCTGTTTCATATCTGTTTTTTTAATTCCAGCAGACTACCCAATTTCTACTTCTGCCGCGCTGTTATAGATGGTCAAATTACCAAAGGTATTGCGAGCATTTGTCAAGGCATGACTTGATCTAGCAAAAGGTGATCTATGAGATCCCTTTCATGAATGCTCTATGGAGCACCTATTATTTACCAACACATGGGCAATATGGCATGAAGTAATAAAATGCATTTCTGCCTCTTGTCTGATAACAAAGAACTTATGCATGTTTCCTGTGTTGTGTCATGGCAGTGTTGATAAAAAGCCAGAAGATTGCAGAGATGATCTGTTTAAATTTAAGGCCCGGCCTTTGGATAGAAAGGTAATGTGTATTTAGTACCTTTGTATCTATTTGTGAAATCAACTTATGAAGGTTCCTGTCCTACCATATATTCAGCAGCAGCTGTAAATAGTAAGTCTTGTATCTTCTTCCTTGAACAGGTATTAGCGAGCAAAGGTGATGTTGGTGTATTTCGATGTGGAAAAAAGAATACTACCGTGCCTAAGGTAATTTTGAAGTGATATTTCTTTTCCCTCGGATATTTTCTTTGTTGCCTGCAGTGGAGAGTGTATACTTATCAATTTCTCAAAATATTTGCGTCTTGTGGTTTAAATTTGTAGGAATTCAACTTATCAACAAGCAAGAAAGGCAATCCAGCTCCATTGTCTGAACTATTTAACAAGGTCTGTACTTTACGCACACAAAAATAATCAACACCGCTACGCTAATTACACTGACATATGCATGTATAATTTTGCCAGCTCTCTTTAGCCATGGGAGCACATCAACACCGTGGAATGGAGCGCCAGATCAGTGATCTGCCTAATTATATCACTACCAAGGTTGTCTCCTTGTTTCCCTTTCATCACTTGTACAGTATGTCTCTTGGATCTTGATTCAAAGCGCTCAAAGTCCTCTTTTGTTATACTGCAAGGATTGCAAAGAGAACATGATCGGTAACATGCGATGCTAGCTCTGGTAAGTATTAATCTCATCTATTTGATGAGACAACTGTAATGATGTTTCTCTAAATCTTCCTTTTAGTGCTTGACAGATACCTTTCGTTTTCCTTTCCAGACCCAAGTCAATCAAGAAATAGAACATACAGGATTTTTCTTTTGACAATGACTGGTTCAGAATAAACATTTCTCCACCGGCACAAAGGTAAATATTTATCCTATCGCCATTCGCCTGCAATTCAATTAAGTTACCATTTGACAGTGCCTACCCCCCGTGACTCCTCTTTAGGCAGCGTTTGTTTTGGTATTTTGGACAGTAGGACTCGGAGCTCTCACCTCTTAATTTAACAAGATGAAGTGAAGCCATACATTATTTGACATTATGGCACCGGCGACCGGCGTCGGCGGCAGTTGAACATTGTTTGTCATCCCAGCCTGTTACGAGCTGTTGCTGCGGGGGCGGGTTAACGTGCTGTCTCTCAGCTGCCTACAGCCATGGCCGGGATGGTTTTTGTACAGCAAGATAAACCATAGTAGCATAGCTTAGTGAGTGGAGGCTCACCTGGTGGTGGCAGGTGTGTCTGCAGTCGCGTCCTGCTTCCTGCAGCGACTCCGAAGTGTAACATATTGCCGTTTCCATGCGAAAGCTCTTCTTCGCCATGCCTTCCATGACCTGATCTCCAAATGCATCATCGCTGTTGGAATTTCCATGGGGACCATCGCACCAGGAATCTCCTGGCACACAGTTGAAGCGAGCAGTATTGGCGGTGGTGCTCAGGGAGCGGTCAGGCTCACGCTCTGGCCTGTTCGGCCCTGTCGCCCGGCTCCTCAGTCTGGGTCCTGCAGCGATCCCGAAGTGTATAACTTGCTGCTATTAGCCGGCGCGGTTGTTCGTTTCTTCGCCATGCTTCTCATTCTCAATGCGTAGTAATGGCCAGCGAAATGCTTCAGTGCATCCTCCCAAAATTTTGCAGATGTACCGGTGCAAGGTTTTGCTGTTGCAGATGTACCGGAGTAGTCTGTAGATGGTGGCAGCAGGAATCTGCAGGGGTCCTGGCCACTCGTTCACAGTTGCAATGAGCAGGGCCGGCCGACCGGCCAGTGCCCTGTGGCTCAGGGATCGGTCACTGGTCAAGCGCATGCATTATTCGTCGCCTGGACTGGAGATGCTACGGCGTGCGCACATCGGTTTGTCCCATCACGGCCGAATAAAGCGTGGCACCTGCTCCCCCCGGCCTCTCCCACGTCTCGTCGCCGGCAGCTGCAATATTCCTCAGACTGCCGCCGATTCGACGCCACATCGGAGGCTCTCTGCCGCCGCCTCACGGGTGGCACACTGGCACGAAGCCACGAACGTGATACTGTTGGCTGCTGGCTCTTGTTGCTAACAGTGCGGTCACCGGCTGGAGCGAGTGGCGCCAGGACATGCCAGTGGCGTGCATCGACGCGTCACGCACGGCGCGTGCCTTGTCAGCTACATGGCAACTGCCTGCTGCTAACAGAAGGCTTCCATGCTCCAGCTCAAAGCGAGCAGCAGCAGCCGGCAGGTCGCATGGTCGGGTCCAATCGGAGGGGGGAACCGAGAGAACGGCTGCTCGCAGAACCGCCATGACTACCAGACGAGACAGAGCTCGACCACTCTCGACATGGCCCGGCCTGTGTGCAACAGCCAAGGGGTTTGGCACGATCCTGTCTCTTACCTGTTAGATGTTAACACACACAGCACGGAGTTCCATCTCAGAGCAAAGAGGTCAGCAACAGTGCAAGCACAGAAAATCCGAAACCGAACAAGTTACGGCGAAAATGTTCAGCCTTTAGCTGCAATGGTCTCGCTGTTTTCACTGTGAAGATATGCACTCACGGCTCATGAGCTACACAATTCAGCTGTAACTGTAAGAGTTGCCAGCTTCTCGCTCGTTTACCTGAGAAACAAGCAGGACACTGAGGCAGGCAAAACAGGCGTAAATTCAGTTACAGGCTTTTGCAGCCATTCACCAGAGAGGCATCACAAGACGTAGTACACAGCCGAGGAGGCAGAGCAATGAGAGCAATTCCACTCATAAATACCAGTCAAAAAAAGGTGATGCATTTCATTTACAACAACCCGGTCTGTCCAAGTCCAATGCAGGATGCATGGTTCGATTCAATGCGTTTCTCCAGGATCCAAGAAAACTCATGGCCTATCTCTGAACCGCAACACATGAATGCATCAGATTCATGGCGCTCACGGGACACCTCTGACAGACCCATCCAACCACCCCACACCTCATGTGTCGTGATTACACCAAGAACCGCCACTGCAATCCCCCATCCCTACCAACAACAGATCATCTCCTTCCGTTTGGACGCTTCTAAACCGACACCAAGAAGAACAATGGACATCATCTACTGCGAATCCTACACCTATTTTCCTGCACTGTGCTACTATGCTTTTACTAGCTCCTTACTTGAACCTCTACTTGGGCGAAAAAATTGGGGGACTCTAGAGTTAGAGACAGAGATAAGGGGGGGGGGGATCATGACATCGTGTGCTTGGATATGACCTCGCCGAACCGCACGAACCACTGCTCGTCGGAGGAGCTGTTGTCGCCGATGTCGTCGGACACATCGTGCTTCATGTCAGCCGTCGTCGTCGCGAGGAAGCGGGTGTAGTCGCCGGCCGTCCCCTTCGTTGTGGGAGGCTTCACGGCGGGTGCCGGCAGGAGGGAGAGCAGCACCCTCGCGACCTCGTGCATGGTCGGGCGGTCGGACGGGTGCCTCTTGGTGCACAGCAGGGCGAGCTGGAAGGCCTTCCGGACCAGGTTCATGTCCGTGCAGGTGACCGACACCTCCGAGTCCACAGCCTCCATCACCGTGTTGTCATCAGCCTTTGAGAGTATCTACACATGCAAGGAACATGGATCAGTCATGCAAACAATTACAAGAAATGCTAATACTGCTAAATATTGATGGATCTTCACTTCTTCAGCTACATTGCCTCCCATTCTTCTCTTTGTTTACCATTTCTAGAATGGAGCAATTAAAGAAGGATATCGTGAAGGAATTCAGCATGGTGACTTACCAATTGATGCAAGTTGGATTCATTGTCGACGGCCTTTTTCCCGGTGAGCAGCTCCAGAAGGACGATGCCAAAGCTGTAGACATCGGATTTCTCATTGAGCCTTGACGTGCGGGCATACTCTGGATCAATGTAGCCAATGGTTCCAAGCACGTAGGTGGAGGCATGGGACTTGGCAGCTGGGACACATTTGGCGATGCCGAAATCAGAGAGGTGCGCTTCAAAGTTCTCATCGAGCAGGATGTTTGAGGACTTGACATCCCTGTGGACTATGCGAGGGTTGCAGTCATGGTGTAGATAGGCCAGTCCTTGTGCAGCACCTACCGCGATCTTCAGCCTTGTGTCCCAATCAAGCTTCACTTTCTTTGATGGCCCTGAAAGAACACAGGTTATCACATATATGTTTAATGAGGCATCTGCAAAAGAATGCATGGGAGGAAACAATACGAATAAAAGCTCATAAGTCCTAACCATGAAGAAGGTCCCACAGGGAACCATTTTCCATGTAATCATAGAAGAGAAGGTTTCCATGAGGGGAGAGTGAAAAGCCATGAAGGCTGACGAGATTCCTGTGTCGGATGCTACCGATCGTCTCCAGTTCTGTCTCAAACTCACGGAGGCTGTGGTTATACTGACTGTAAAGCCGTTTGACAGCAATGGCCTTGCCACTCTTAAGATCACATTTGTACACAGTACTTGATGCACCATAACCGATGATGTATTTCTCGCTAAAATTTTCAGTCAACCTCATAATTTCTTCATAGGTATGGGAAGCCATGTCCATTTGAAGGACTACTAGCTTTGGTGGTCCTGAAACATGATCAACAAAAGTGACAGATGAGCGTCAACATATTAGGACATGGTTCTGGAATATCTTGCAATGCAAGGGGTGAGTGGCATATGCACAAACCTTGCACTGGCTTGTCAGATCCTTTCTCAGGTGGCAGTGGCTTATTTGTTTTGTATATTGCCAGCAGCATAATGCAGAGTAATATGATGAAGCCTAAGATAATGCAAGCAACTGCTGTCCGAGACATGTTAACTGGAGTAAAGTCATAAGCTTGAGTTAGAAGCAATTGGAGAAATGGCTGCTGACTTGCTGAGTACTAGATCATCAGGACTTGTTTGGTACCTTTTGTTCCATGAGAATGTCCACAGCTGGAGTCTTGGCAGTACACATGGAGCATAGGATTACCCTCGAAGCTGCATTTAGATACCGGTTTCTGTGAGAAACTGTAATCCAATTAAAAAGGGGATATCAAAGACTGCAGATGGGGCCAACTGCTTATACCTATCCATTGGGAATTTTGAGAAGTTCTTTGCCAATGGGACATGTCCAGAAAAGTTGTTGTATGACAAGTTCCTGAAATGAAAATGACGCATTCTTTAATGCTGGAGAAGTCATTAACCATGGTATTAGGACAAAGTAAGCACAGAAAACATACAAGGTAATTAAGCTGAAGCAGTTAGCCAGCTGAGCAGGGATCTCCCCAACCAAGTTGTTGTTGTTAAGAATCCTGTGTATTAAAACCACAGATCAGTAATTCTAACATGATATGCAGTAGAAATTCAAAACAATAGTATCATGAAGGACTCACAAGCTATCAAGGTTCTGCAACTGTCCAAGTTCCTCAGGGAGATAACCGGACAAGTTGTTGTTGGATATGTCGCTGTACATAAAGTATAGTACAGATGAGTCATGTGATTGCAAGATTACTAGAGCATACCACAAGTTGTTCACTTACATTACTTGGACGCTTCTCAAGTTTCCAAATTCAGCAGGCACAGATCCAATAAGATGGTTTTTACTTAAATTCCTGCAGAATCATCTGTGGGCATCAGGCAATAATGTACATAGGGAAGTCATTAGAATTCTAAAAGGTCGGTCCCTAACATACAATTCAAGAAGATGCTCGAGATCACCAATAGTGGGAGGAACTGGTCCAGAGAATTCATTGTAGGAAAGATCCCTGTGCCAAAATGGAGGAAGAATTTAGCTATCAAAATGAAGTGGCTGCGACACAACACATAGCTCAGAATTCATAGCACTAGATAACAAATAATATTCGGTAAAAGGGTCTCCTTACAGTGTGTCCAAGTTGACTATGTGACCAAGTTCAGAGGGAATCTGGCCTTTGAAATTGTTTGAAGACAGATTCCTATAATTTTTTAAAATAAAATTAATTACATTTGAGGGGTAAAATGGAAGAGCAATGTGCTCTGAAAGGCAACAAATGTAAGCAAACTGCTGCGAGTGCAACTACTCACAGGTATGTCAAGCTCTCCAACTTCTGGAAACCACCCGGGATAGAGCCATTCAGTCTATTGCCATACACATTGCTGAGGAGAAAATAACTATGATTAAGCATGGGAAACACATAATTGTTCTACTGAATGATAAATGCATGCTTACAAACTTACAATTTGTTCAGTGCGCTGCAAGAACTGATGTTTGCAGGAATATGACCCTCAAGATTGTTGTTGGCAAGATTTCTAGAGAATTGTACAACTTATCAGAAAATACAGAGATCAAAATAAACACTAATTTAATTTTTATACTTGCATATGGGATAGTTTCTTACAATTCAAATAATTCTGTGAGCTTGCCAAGCTCAGCTGGAATGGTGCCCACTAGTTCATTATCATTCAGCTGCCTGGATGCAATTAAAGTTGAACTTCATTAAGAACACACGTCAACATAAATGAAAAATTGTTAAGATAACATTTACTTACAAGTAACTAAGTTTACTCATGTTCCCCAGTTCTGGTGGTATCTGTCCAGTAAGTTTGTTGCCATGCAGATAGCTGAAAAAAAAATGGTTATACAAACAGTTAATAAAAGAGGAGGAAGATTTAGGAAAGAAGAGTATTGTTGACGATACTAACAGTTTGCCAGTGTAGGATAGGTTGCCAAGTATAGGAGGAATCGGCCCTACCAGTTCATTCTCGCTCAGGTCTCTGAGAAACAAATTGGGACAACTGTTTATGGACAAGTAAAGAAACCAGTGACAATGGATTGAATTATAGCATTTCACTTTTTTACTCACAGGACAGCAAGAGCCTGCATTAGCCCAATCACTTCTGGAATTCTCCCAGTCAGTCTATTTCCTTGAAGTGACCTGTAAAAAACAATGCAAGGATTAAACAGAAGGCCTACATGCAAGCATCTACTGGTGCAAGAGGTCATAAGTCAGTATTGCAAGAAACAAAGAACAGTATCGCAATTGCAAGAGTACGAAAAAGGTAAAAGTAAAGAAGGTTTGAAGAAATCAGGGGGGCTTACAATGTGGCTACTTGAAGGTATCCTATGTTGTAAGGTATTTCTCCACTGATTTGGTTGTATGAAATATCCCTGCATGCCAAATAGGAATGAAAATTAGAATCAAACTAAGGAGAGCCAAAACACCAACAGAATTGTCAGGGTCAACATACAGAATCTCAAAGCTAGTGCAGTTTCCTATGCCCTCTGGAATGGTTCCTGTGAGATTGTTCCCCCTTACATCACTGCATATATGTAAGGCAACCAATGTCAATAAGATCAAACTGTACCATATGGATCAGGACAAACAACAGAGCAGGGCAGTTAACTTACAAGTACCACAGGCCAGTCAGTTGGCACATATCAGGTGACAGAGTTCCAGTCAGTGAGTTACCCCTCAAGCCTCTAAGGATTAAGAGAACAGAAATGTTATTATCTGAAAACATATTCTACAGTACACAAATCGAAGTGTTGTAGAGTTTCTTACAGGTACTGCAGTACTTCATTCCAGTAGATGAGCCTCGGGATATCTCCGGTAAGCTTGTTCTGAGCCAGATCCCTATTCCAAAGGAAAAAATGCGCATTTCATTACCAAGACAACATAAGTGACAAAAAAGCAACACAAAAGGAAATTCCTTTGGTATGCACAATAAAGCACAAAAGGTAGGTGAAACAAACAGAACAAAAATCGCCAAATGTGTCCAGCAATCATAAAAGAAGTAAAGAGTCACGGATAGAGAAAGGTCCTAGGAAGCTTACAGGGTCTTGAGATTTGGAATCTGGGACAATGTGGAAGGGATGGGTCCCGTGAGTTGGTTGTTCTTCAAAATTCTGCATCAAGATAGGAGAGAAAAATGACACAAAATCAACAACCCAAAAGCACTAAGGGCCTGTTTAGTTCCCACTGAAACTTTTGAAACTTTAAAACTTTACTATTCATCAAAGGAAATCTTACATGCATGGAGTATTAAATGTGTGTTAATGACAAAACCCATTCCATAACCCCCCGGTAACTTTGCGAGACGAATCTAATGAGCCTAATTTGGCCATGATTAGACAACGTCATGCTACAGTAAACAATCTCTAATAACAGATTAATTAGGCTTAATAGATTCGTCTCGCGATTTCCCGTCCATCCGTGTATTTAGTTTTATAATTAGATCATGTTTAGTCCTCCTAATCTTCAATTTAGAATTGGAAACTTTCTTTCGCAAACTTACAACTCTAAACTAAACAGGCCCTAAAAAGAGTAGGTAGCAACACAAACCATACACAAACAAATTCTTCTACCACAACAAATGTGTGTCACACAAGACTATTATGAACACAGCACATGCAACTGCCTCCCCTTTTTTTACTGCAACCACTTAGATACCCCAAATGTAGGTGCAAAAGTGATGATATCTCGAAGTCATAGCCCTTGCTAAAAGGGAGTCAGGAACCAGGAATCAGGAATAGAGAGGGCTTACAGGTCCTCAAGCTGCTTGAGCTTAGAGATGGAGAAGGGGATGTCTCCATACAGCAAGTTGCCAGACAAGTCCCTGAACAGACAAGATAAAACAGAGACCAATTAAAAAATTCTAATCACCAGAAAAAGGGCAGCACAATAAAAGAAGACCTGGATTTAGGGACATACAGATATTTTAAGGAGACACAATCCCCAATCTCATCTGGGATTTGGCCTGTGAGCTTGTTCAACTTGAGATCCCTGCACGGGCAAATCATTAGCACACAAATAAACTAATCAGCAAGCAAATCTAGGATTTGTCGGCTTAAAGTGAATAAAATACTAAAGAACTGTGTCACATCATAGCACAAGGGGTCAAATCACATCAGGTGCAGGATTAAAAATAGACATACGGGTATAGTCAAATGCACAAAATCTCAGGCGGATGCGAGGGGAAATCGTACGGTTCCCCGAGTCATCCACTTACACGAACTGTAGGCTCTTGAGCTCCCCTATAGCCGGCGAGATCTCCCCTCCTAGGTTTAGACTTGACAGGTTCCTGTTTTTTCACAGAAAACAATCTCATCAGAATATTCTCAGTTTTTTTTCAGGTAACATATAAAAAAGACCCATTAATTCACCCCAACAAAATGTGCAATATTATGAACACAGCACCCTATGAAATGGAACTTTTTTGCTCTCGGATACGATACGGCTCAGAATGTTTCAAGAACGAACACTTAAATGGCCAAAAAAACATGCTGCAATAGCAATACCCAAAAAAGAGAAGTATTCCAGTGAGTGATTTGCTACTGATCAAAACGCAAGAAAGCAACCCACGCGGAGCAGGAAATGGAGGAAGCAGAGCAAGAAGAGCGCCGCCAAACTGCCGCGAGAAACCAAAAGGAAGGCGCATGAAGGAGGAGAGATGGAAGAGTGCACGCACAGGCCGACGACGGCGAAGGAGGCGGTGTCGCAGGCGACACCGCGCCAGGCGCAGTGGTCGCGGCCGCCGTCCCAGTCCACGAGCGCGTTGGCCGCGTTCCCGAACCCGGCCTTGAGCGCCATCAGCGCCCGCCGCTCCGCGTCCCCGTCCCCGTTCCCTCCTCCTCCCGCCGCCGCCGCCGCCGCCGCCGCAAGAACCAGCACCGCCGCCGCGGACCACCACCACGGCAGCACCGCCATCCCGCGAGCCCGCAAGAGAGAACCTTTCGACGCCTTCTCCCTCCCAGACCCCGAAGCCAGCACCTTTCAGGCAACAACAGCCAGCCCGGCCGGGCCACCACCGCTAGGAGAGAACGAGCACGTCGCGGCTAGCACCGGCACAAGTGCTGCTCTTCCGTGTCCATGTGACGGGCAGGAGGGAGGGGGGTGGAGGAGTAGGAGGGCGACGGGGTCTGCGTGCGATGCGTTTTTGGCCGTGTTTAATTGGAGATCGAAAAAATTTGCAAAAGGGAATCTTTCTTGCATGAAGTACTAAATGAAGTCTATTTGTAAAACCTCTTCACGGATGAGCGTAACTTTCCGAGACGAATCTAATGAGCCTAATTAATCCATGATTTGCTACAGTGATGCTACAGTAACTATCTTCTAATCATCCTTTAATCATGCGGTCAAAGGCCTCATTAGATTCGTCTCGGAAATTTACTAGAGGTTGTGGAGGTAGTTTTGTAAACTGATATTATTTAATACATTTAATTAGTGGTCAAAGATGCATTTAATACCCTGCAAATTTTTTCGGCCTCCAACTAAACACGGCCTTTGTGGTGGTGGTGGCGATAGCGACGTGACTGTGGTTGCTTTCGGGGGCAGCCGCTGCGCTGCGCGCAGCGAGGAGAGAGAAAACGGAGATCGATCGGCGTGGTAGGGTGGTGGCAGGAGAGAAGAAGGCGGGTGTTAAGGCTGACGGTTCCGGGCCCACCGCGTCAGAGACTGGGCCCATCGCAGAGGGGATACGTGTAGAGCCAGTAGGGGCCCGTGGGCCTCCTGTTTTCAAACTCCTCCGTCGTTTGGCTCGTTGCGGCCGCCATGCTGCAAGCTCAATGACATGTGGGTCCGGTACACTTGGAGACCACCTGTCTGTGGGGGAAGGATTATCCGGCCGTCCGCGGCAGGGGATAGCGGGCCCACATGTCGGTGAAGGTGGCGAGGGGTTTGAGCGGGGAGCAAAATAGAGCGCGCGTAAAAAGAGAGAGGCCCCCCGCCAGTCGGTTACCGGCTGGCTGGGGAGGCGGGATCGTCTCCGCGCGAGTAAACTCCGTGGCCTTCTGTGTGGCCGAGGCTGGAGCGGGCCCCACGGCTGCGGCGGCGCGTCCTGCCCTGCGAGCTTTTGTACGTACAGGAGATTGTACTGTGGCGGCAGAGGGATGGACGATGGGCTGTGAGCGGAAGTGGAGTGGCGTCGTGGCGCGGCGGCGTTCTCCGACCTCCTCCTCGTGGTCACCAGCGGCCATTGCCGGGGCACTGCTCACCTGACCACGGCCAGCCGTGCAAGCCGTACGAGCTGTCGCCCATGGCGGATGCTGGCTCGTCAAGGGGACGTTGATTATTACTGTAATTATTGGCTAATAATCATGGTTGGGGCCTGGTTTATTAGACCCGAGTACAAGGCCATGTGGCCTTGGCTCCATTGGTTTAGTTAGGGCTCGTCCAAGGAATGGCCAGGGCCCAGGGGTGCTCATGGAGCTCCATGTGGCTCGAGGTAGTTTTTCACCGAGTTGTTGATCGATGAAAATCTCGGTGGGGTTTTAAGTGGTTTATAGGTGGTAGGTGCACAAAGACTGTAGCATATGTAGCTTGATTGAGACATGGGATTCAATCATTCCTTGATATTAGTTGAGTAACCACATATGTCCATCAAATCTTGAACCATAATAACAGTTTGGCCTACATGTATCTTACTATTGCTACTATTTTTCCCTACAGTTCCTTGTACATGTATGTTTATTTTCTGCTGCTATCTGATACTCTTTTTGGAGCCTACATGTAAATCATCATGAAACGCGGTAGAAAAAAGAAGACGAACTCTATAAATTCTCACAAAAATAGATACAATCAATCCGATAGACTCTAATTACCATATACATTCAATCTATTTTGTTTTCTAAAATGGTATCCACATCTCTCCCATTATGAAAATAGTGCCAACCTAATTTCTCTAAATCTATATCCAAATTACCCAAATCTGCCATTTCAAAAATAATACAAATTAAGCCCTAATATTCATCTAAATTATCCACATATGACATTATAAAAAATAATCTAAAAAAACCTTCTAGATGGGCATATAAATTATACACAGCTATTCCTAAAAATAACTAAAGTAACCCCTAAATCTACATCTATGTTCCCATATATGTTATTATAAAAAACACCAGAATACATCACTATATAATTCTTAATTACCTATTTATGACATTGCTAATATAGAAAATACTAAATGATGGTATGCGGGCATGATGTGTCACCATGTAGACCATCTGCACATGTATAGAGAAAACAATGAGAGTAACAAGTTTTGATTTTTGAAGTTAAACCCACAGTTCAAACTAAGAGCTAATTTAAACACATATTCACCATATATGGTGGTGGGATGCAAAGTGAAAACTATGAATGTGGATAAAAAATCGTGTATACAGTAATTGCTAAATAAATTCTATCGCAACTAGACAAAGACATGCATATTAACATATACTCCTTCCGTCCCAAAAAAGATGATGTTTTAGCTTTTCTAGGTATATTATTTTTTCTATGTATCTAGACACAATGTATATCTAAATGCATAGAAAAATTCATGTATCCAGAAAAGCTAAAATGTCTTCTAATTTCGGACGGAGGGAGTATATATGTATATGAGTATTGTGTTGAATATTTAACAAACGCGGGAGAGATATAACCAACTTTGACTACTGTCTACCCGGAAAAAAAACTTTGATTACTATTTAATTTGCTCTTTTTTCCTCTTAATTTTTAAATACCATGTGTCTCAAAATTACATGTTTGTGGGCTATGCGGGAGCTCAGTTTGATAGACTAGTTATTTCTAGATGAGGAACAACAACTCTACATCCCTTGGCCACTGGCAGCGGCCTCCAATCCCACAAAACATCGATATGCTTATTGGCTAAATTGATATGCCTCATGGAGGAACCATACCTTAGGGATAAACTTTGTTTGAAAACTTTTAAATTATTTGTTCTTGCACTCATAACTAATGAAGATTTCCCGAGCCAACAATTGAAAATTGTGGGATTGTTTCCTTAAAAAAAGTTGTTGGATTGGATAAGACCATCTATATTGATAGAACATCCCTGCCTTAATTTTTTTCCTTTCGCTATTCGGTTAAAAAATTTTATTGGGTTTCCCTCCAAAATTTGAGTCGTCCTTCCATCCACGCCGGCCGGCACCCGTACGTACACAAGAGGAGTACCAAATCAAGGCCATTAACGCTGTACACAAACATAGCCGTGTCTGATCCCTCCGTGATCAGCATCTACTCCTCCCTGCCCTGCACGCAGCGCTTGCATTTGCATATCAGCATATGCTTGCCCGGCCGGCCTGCATCGGTCCCTGCAAGAACGTACACAAATTCAGGAAGGCGCTCTGCAGGCGCGGCCGGAATTGAAGCCGCCGCCTACGCACAAACACAGCTGCGATCGATCGATCGATCGAAGTAACTGATGCTGCGCCTCTGCATGCTGCGCGTTCAGGCCTCACACTTGGTTCGAGACGGGTGCAATCCAATGCAAATGGCCTGCTGATGCTGCCTCTGCGTCACATCGTGCACACACATGTATGCACTGTTATGTAAACATGTTCGCGACGTAAGCATGGAATTAATTCGTGTTTGGTGCGTAGGCTTTGCAGTATCTAGGTGTTGCAGGAATGGAAGAATGGATCGGAATTAATCCGCCTTTTATTTCGTTGATCCATTCAAGACGAGCATGTGTTGCAGGATCCGAGATGGATCGAATGAACAGCTAGACAATGCATTGGGAGAGGCCAAATGCATTATGTAAACTATTGGAGGTGCTATTTGCATATCAACAGTTAGCTGCAACCTCGCATGAATATTTTCATTTTTTGGAACAAAGGTTCAGATTCTGTAAGTTATAACCAGCTTTCAGTAAAAAAAAGTTTCAGGTTTGCAAACTCCAAGCATTTTTGGCTCTGAAAATCGTTTGCATGCATGAGGCACCAGTGCTGCCCTGATGTGCCAAAGCATACACATGCGTCGCATACTCGCATGTCAAATTAAATCTTTGTCTCTTTTCTCATGTGTGTTTCAAGCTTGTGCCCCTGACAAAGCTGATATTGTTCTTCCTTTGAGCTGCCCCCGCCTGCCCAATGTATTGGCTGCTGGCTGCTTGTAGGCTAGAGGCGAGACAAGCGAGTACTCCATGAGCAAGAGCAACAGAGCAGAGAAATATTACTAGTATACAGAGAGATGCCTTATTATTAGCTCTACTCTCATGCATGCAAGCATGAGTCATAAAACACACCAAGTATAGCCTCAGGCTTTGGCAGCCTTCATCACCATGGCTAGAGCTGCATCGATCACAAGGCGCCCTGTACAGGCCCTCGCCTAGCCTCTGTGTGTGTGTGACAACACGAGCCAGCAGGCAAGTGAAGAGAGAGAAAAACTGAGAACAGCCACAGGCCAAGTAGCATATCAATGGAGGAAAAATAGGCACAAAGAAGCTAGATCTAGGGCCTGTTTAGTTCGGTGAGAAAGCTTGCGAAATTTACTGTAGCAATTTTAAACTGATGATTAGGAGAACTAAATATGATCTAATTATAAAACTAATTATACGGATGGACGAAAAATCGCGAGATAAATCTATTAAGCCTAATTAATCTGTCATTAGAGATTGTTTACTGTAGCACGACATTGTCTAATCATGGCCTAATTAGACTCATTAGGTTTCGTCTCGCGAAGTTACCCGGGGGTTATGGAATGGGTTTTGTCATTAATCCACGTTCAATACCCTTAATTAGTGTCCTAACATTTGATGTGACGGATGAATAGCGAAAAGTTGTGAAACTTGCCTCAACTAAACAGGGCCCTAGAGAGGTGTTGGCTATACTGCACAGTACTACTAAGGGGGTATTTAGTTCAGCCCATTTTGCAAAATGGTGCAGCGTTGGTTTGCGTTCACAGAGAGAAAAAGTGCATTGGAAGTGTGCATTTTGCAAAATGGAGGAGAGAGAGGGTGAACTAAACACATGCACACCGCATGCAAACAAATATGAACATTCCAAAACACCTCTCTCTCAATGTTTCTCTCTCTCTAAGCTAAGAAGAGAGAGGTATAGACCTTGTTTAGTTGGGAGTGAAAACTGCCGAAAATGTCACATTAAATTTGAGGATGCTAATTAGAAGGACTAAACATGATATAATTATAAAACTAATCACACAGTTGGACAAAAAATCACGAGATGAATCTATTAAGCCTAATTAATTCGTCATTAGAGATTGTTTACTGTAGCACCACCTTGTCTATTTATGACCTAATTAGGCCTAGATTCATCTCGCGAATTTACTCGAAAGTTATAGAATAGGTTTTGTTATTAATCCATGTTTAATACTCGTAATTAGTGCCCTAATATTTGATGTGATGGATGAATAGTTCAAACTTGCTCATCTAAACACGGCCATAATAAAGGAGAGCCAAGAGCCAAAGAGGGAGATGCATCCAAACTTGCTTCAATGAACCAGTGGCCTCCTCGCTAGGGATGGATTCTGTGACACCCTGGTGTCACTATTATAGTAAGACCCTACATGAATATAATTAAATCAATCATGGCATGCATTATCTCATAAGCATCTTGTTTGTACAAGAGTGTGCATGTATGACGCACAGTCACCTATCCTAAGGTAAAATTACTAAAGATATTTATAAATAAAAATGAAGAGAGGGAGAGTCCTCATGTCTTTGTCCAAAAAGGTGTTTACTTTCTCTCTATTAAACCCTTGGACTTGAAATGAGACTTAGGTTAGCAAAAACTCAAATCAAAACCAGCTTGAAAAGTATAAATACCGAGACCATAGCAAGTTGTGGTGCTGATCTCAATGGTCACCGCAACAATAGGTGCCCTAGCGACTTAGACCTTCAGTGTACTTCATGATCGAATGTTGCGGTGGTCTGTCTTATACCTCCACCGCAACAGTCGGTGCCCCGTGTATTATACACATATCTTCCCAGGCCACACAGGAAAGTTGCAGTGCTATGACCGCAACAGTCGGTCGCCGGGGACAAATTCAAAAAAAATCTCTGGATTGACGGACTGTTGCGGTGGTCGATCACTTATGCATCACTGCAACAATCCATGGATGTTTGGTCTGATTGTGAATGCCCAAGCACCTAAAATTGCGGTTCTAATCCAAGAACATGACCGCAACAGTCGGTGGCCCGCGAGATTTGAATATGACCTTCGTCGGCACAGTATTTTTGGACACACGGATTGTTGCGGTGAGGGTTTACCCCACCACCGCAACAGTCGGTCGCCAACCGCTGCGCCGGCATGGGCGTCTCCGACGCCGGTATGGGCGCCCGAGCTGCCAACTGCCGTCCTCTCACCGTCTGGGACACTTGTCCGCATCTCCCCGTGCCTCATGGGCGGTCCAGACCTTCTTGTCGCGCCACGTCCGAGCGTGGAGGGCCGGTTCAACCACCCCGGTACCTCCTCTTTACGAGCTCGACGCTCCCCGGCCGAATTCACCACACCTGCTCCATCATTCTCCGATTCAGCGCGTCCTCAACCTCCTCACTTCACCCTCTCCTTCCCCGAGCCATCCTTGGTCCTCATCCCAGCTTCCCTCGCTGGGAATCGACGATTGCCGGCCGCCGTTGCCACTGCACGGCCGAACTTTCTCCTCAACGTGGACAGCCACCCACTCTACTCCTCCACGCGAACAAATGCATCCTCTAGCTTCCCCATAAGCTCGTGCTCCTCCCTGGCCCATTGCCCCTCTTTCCCGCCCCCTGCAAAGCCACTGCCGGCCTCAGCCAAGCCGAGCTCGAGCTCTGTCTCGAAGTGGAAGAAGCCAAAAGGACCCCGGGGTAAGGAATCCAAAACAGTAGGGGGTTTTCTATTGAAATTTAGGACTTGTGTGCAAAATGGACGCTTGAATGATGTAATGCTTCATGCACAAATGTGTGCGGGAAAGTGGTTTATTGTTTCATAAATCCTAGGCTTGAGCTAAAAATGTAAACCATCTTCAATGGTTATGTTGTTGCTAGGGGGTGAGTTGAGTATCAAATGGCTAGATTGTATTCATGATTTAGGTGGATTTCAAATTAGTGAAGTTAAGAGAGTAGGAAAGGTAATTTCAAATTTTGCTTATCAACCATGCTCATTGAATGTTTGGGTCCAACCATAAGGATATTACTTATGGCTAGGAGTCACTTGTAGGTGTTCTATCTAGATTGTGCAATAGCAAAGTCGTCCGTAAGGACTTGGGGTTGACCAGTCTGCCAGACCGGTCAAACCGGTCTCAAGACCGGTCAGACCGGTTCCTGTGCAGATTTAAACTTCCTAGTTATTTATACTCCATAAAGGATTGTCAGTAATGCAAGTTGTTGTAGATATTCATGTGCTCGATTGTTTAAGTTTTCATGCATCTCATGCATTCTTGTACAACTCATGTAGATCACCCCATTACTGACGGTGTATACGAGATCGAGGTCGAGCCTGAGGGTGATCAAGCCGCTGCTGAGCTGAACCTTGTCGCTGCTCAAGACCCGGACCAAAGTCCGAAAGGGCCCAAGGCCACCGGTGATCAAGAAGGCAAGCCCCGGAGCATAACCTACTGTTAAACTAACACTCCTCCCCTTATGCCTTACTTTGTGCATTTAAGTTTTGAGGAGTTGAATGAAACCTTAGTTGCATGATCCCTAGGTACCTATGTCCTAATACTAGTATGTATAGGTCGTATAGAATGCTATGCTTAATTAGGATCAGTAGAAGTCGGGTGATTGCCCTGTCACTCGCGAAATATAAGTTTCTACTTTATGACTATTGTTGAAGTTCGACAAGCGGGGCTTGTGCGATATTCATATTTGGTTGAATGTCCCGCTTGTACAGTTAATTGTGGCTAAGGCATTGATTGTGTGGCGATGTTGGTCAAGCTTTTGAAGGTACTATTCGTATGTCGAGAAATATGGTAAACCGGTAAAGCTAGTACTTGATTCAAACTGACGTCTGACGGGTCTTCCTACTCCCTTGGGCGAGGGGATGATGGCGAGTGTAGCAATGGCCGCGACACAGGTTTGCCTGGGGCACCTGGGGTCCGTTGGGGCGTGCACTCGGGCGGAGTGGGCCCTGATGGCAGATGGCAGGGAGAGATGAGAACGGTTGCCCCGTGAGGTCCTGGGTGTCTCTCACGGGTCGTGCGATTAGGTTGTCCCATGCATGGTTAAAATCAACTCGAGTTGTCCGTCCTTCGCGGTTACATGAAGCTGCTTGATCTCTTTTCACACATCAGTGTGCTTGGGCCAAGTGAGTAGAATTGTGGTTAGATGAGAAATATTGTTATCATGTTAATCAATTATTTTTCCACTCTGATTGTTATTGGATAGTTTGGCAAATCTAGCAATGGTTAGTCTCAAACTAACTTGGCTAAAATCTTGAAAATAGGATCAACTTGTAGATGCTTTTTGGCAAAACAAACCCCACAGTCTTAAAGCCTTGCATGTCTAGAATTTAACCTGGTCGGGTAAGTCTTGTTAAATATTAGTATACTCAGCCTTGCTTGTGGCTAATCTTTTTCTATTAGTATACTCAGCCTTGCTTGTGGCTAATCTTTTTCAGATAATGGTGATAGCTACGATCCGATTGCTGCTTTGACTTGGCCTTGCATGCTCCCTGATGGTTGGACCGTGGAGCGGGTGCCGTCTGAGTCCGACTCAGGCCGCGGTGACTAGGTGTCGTGCGAGGGCTCCGCATGATATCTTTTGTTTCGACGTTTAGACTTCCGCTGTATATAACTCTGGCTTGTAATAACTAAAACATATGCACTGTATTTGTATAATTATCTATGCGAATCGTGTGATGTAAAAATTGTGATGAGTTGTACTGCCTGAGCCCATCTTCGAGTGGGACTGCTGCTATTTCGTTTCGGTCGAGAGAAAAGGTGGTTTAATCGGGAAGGTATCCGACGGATTGCACGATTAACTCGGTTTAAGGGCGTGGAGCACTGCTGTGATGGTGGTCCCATACTCTTAAGTCAGATTAATTGGGGCGGTCTGCCACAGATTCGGATCGAATACGCATGGAATCGAATCCGGATGTCACCTTTTACCACATTTTAATTCGAATACGAATCGAAAACGAATCTTGTCGGATACAAATATGAATACGAATATTGTCAATTCTTATCGGATACGAATACATCGAATACGGATTCGCATTCGGATAGATGCCCTCATCACGTGTTAATTTTTCGCGGATACGGATAATATCGGATATTTCATTTGTTTCCACATTTTTTTCGAATATGAATGTTGATTCGGATAGAAAAAAATAGAAAAAAATAATGAAAAACGAATTCGGATACATCTATATTAAAATCGAATACGAATATGGATATCCACATTAACGTTTTAAGCGAATATGAATACGGATAATTCGGATGTTCAGATATCCGAATTCATCCCTAGTCGCTCGCTCTCTTTTTTCTGGCCTGGCCCTGGGCCCTGGCCGAAAGCCTAGCCGCAACTGTGCAAAGGCGTTGCACCTTTGTAACTGCCGAGCAATGACTGGCTGCAAGCTCTCGCTGCACTGCACAGACCTAGCTGGGCAAGGCCAAGCAACCACAGCACAGCTAAGCTCGCTGCTGCCTCTGCTCGCACTGCGTTTCAACTCATCACAAGTCAGCTGCCTCACACACAGGCCGGCCATGCATGACACATGGGACAAGGGCTGCGTGCCTAGTTTTGGACTAGTCAAAAGGTTGCTGCTCCATGCCATTGTGGAGACGTACTGCATTGCCATTTCTGCAGCCTTGGCGAAATTTCTGCGTCTCGTCTCCTGTTCTTGCTCGGTTTTAGTTTTGCTCCGCGTCTCATTTCCTGTTCTTGCTTGGTTTTAGTTTTGGTCTGGTAATCTGAAGAACTGTACACGTTGAAGAAAGCATTGGAGAGGATCAGAGATAGTCGCGCATGGTAGGGGACCAACGGCAACAGTATATATAGCAATCAACTGTTTCCATCCTCTCCCGGTGTGATGTCAATTCTCTGCACGTTTCGCTTTCAGGTTTCCCCTCCTGCAAATGTTCTGAAGCTCTGAACAGTTAGAGCTGATCAGTGGCAGATTTAGCAGCCCCAGTGAAAATTAGTATCTACATGTTCAGACAAGCATGTCTAATAAGATTTCCTTAGAATGCCTGACCAAGGCCCTGACTTGTGTGAGGAAAATGTTCTTAAATTGGTCCCTGCATAATCTACAAACAGTAGGTGGTGTATTGTGCGCACAACCAAGGAATTCTGCTGTTCCGCAGCTGTTGTGTGCAGAGAGCAACAGGGGCCCTTATCTGTGCAAAATCACAGGTCCCATCAATCAGCAACAACATTTTCGGTTCGTCAGCTTTTTTTCTGCTCACTGTGCACACAAAACCACGGCCGGGTGATGACGAACAGCGTTGGGTTTTCAGTTTCCTTGTTCTTCTTCTTCACCATCTTCTTCTGTGCAAAGAAATGGAACCAAATAAATGGCCGGGGGCACTGTTGCAGCTCAGTGTACAATACAATGGATACTGCAGGTGCAGGGCTGGTGATGAGCAGGTGAACAGTATGTACGCTAGTGTATCCTCTGGCCTCACAGTGTCTTTTTGGCTCGTATTATTGATGGTATATGTCACGTACGCATGTCATGTGTATGTGTAGAGTGGCTAGGACCATGCATACACATGGGCATGGATTGATTGAATCCATCATAGAATCCGTGATGGGTATCTGCCCTTTTTTCTCCCTCTCTCTCACCTAATGAAGAAGACATGATGGAAGAAGCATATGGCGTCCAAAAAGTGGAGAGAGAGAGAGATTTTTTGCATTGTGGCTAGTGCATATGTGCCCATGCATACGTAGATTTTTAAGATATTGATGGCATTGACCAAAATATGAGGACATGTGCTACATACCGGCAAATGTGATGCATCTCCACACCCAAACCAAGGATCATGAGCCCATCCTTCTTGACTTGTCGTTATGATTTCTCTGTGATTTATATTTGGCAACACCATTTCCTATCAGATTCTTCTTATCCATAAGACAACTAATAAGCAAGCAAGCTGCAAGCTGCAGCTCTACAAAGAGAACGAGGAGCCACACCATGGACCACAACCTGCATTGCATGCACCAGCCCCACATCTAATCTTAGCCCTGCACACACAATGCAATCCTTTGCCCCCATGTATAGGCAAAAACAAAAGTATGGGCTCCCATACACCATGCCTGAATGAAAGAGGCAAAGAATTGCTATAATACAGATGGTGAGGGGGTGATGTGCAAGAAACCAGTGTGCCAAACCAAAAGGGCAAGGGCACAGTGGTACTGATGCCCCAGGTCCAGTGGGCATATTATTTGCTGGCACAGGCCATGTGATGTGGAGGGGAGGAGGCAGAGCCAGCATGATGATGGCAGCCCCAGAACTGGGGGAAGCTTGATGAGATGAGAGAAAAAGTTTGTTACCACTCACTTGCATTGGTGTGCAGGATAAAGAGATAAGGCCAACAGCCCAACAATGTGGAAGACTGTTGCTTGGTGCTCATTGCTCTTCGGTATTACAGCATATGAATGGTTTTGTACTACAATTGTCTCATGTGTGAGCACATACATAGATCCATGCTCTGACTGAGAGGAAATGCAGCTTCACATGAATCACAGTTTGTTTGTTTTTCCCATAGGGGAAAAGGAAAAGGTGAATGCCAAGTACAAGGAAGACAGTACCAATTCTCTGCTCTCTACCGCAAATTCCAAGCAGAGCACTGGTTGGGTGTCTCGGCATCATTTTCATGAAAATTTAAAGTAAATATTTTCTTTGTAGAAATACAATTTCCAGCTCCTCAAAAAGTACCTGCATTTCTAAATGGATCCTTAATCAAACCCCAATGATTCAGCAAAAAGATATCATATGGTGTTGCGGTTACTCTCTGCTACAACACATGCAGTGCACTACTGTCCATCTCTTTCTAGCCTCGATCTACCCTTGCAGCCTTGCTCCAACAACAACAACAGTGTATTGTCGTCCATCTGTCTCTCTCTAGGATTTTTGAGCACGTCTAAAACACTGTAGCACCGAGTAGTGCCTGCCTTTGCACCATGCTTTGAGTTGTAGCAGGGAGAGGGAGCAGTAATTGTGGTAGCGGCGGTAGGGCGCGCCACACTAGAGGCGTAGAGGGCACTCACTCCGTCACTCGGTTGCATGGCCCCAAAGAGGGATCTATAGTAGCCCTCCATCTCGGAAGGTTTCTTTCGATTTCACCTCACCTCTCCTCTCATTGTGTGCGAAGAAAGAGAGGTGAAAGTGATGGCCATGCCCAAGCCCAATTGCCCATGGCCCTGCGTGACGGGACGTGAATCCAGTAGGAGCACATACCCATCATGGCCGGAACAATAGGCCGGCCGGGCTCGGTGGCTCGGCTCCATGGATGGATGGATGGATGGATCATGTGACCTGTGAGGCCGTGACATGTGCTTGGCTGCGCGTGTTTGATTGGGCGAGCTACCAGTGTAGCGAGTAGCTGTGGGATGTGAGAGGCTTCTAGGTGCCAGCCGGGAAAGCGCCGTCGCCTCCGCTCCGGCCGGCGCCGTATCCGCCGTACCGGCCCCATCGGTGCCTGCGCGACAGCTCGAACAATCCGTCTAATCTACACATGCGCGCTTGCATAGAGAGTAGAAGATGCACACACCACACGGCACAATTATTCACTAATCTACCAAGTCCTGTCACAATAATTCGTAGTATTGTTTTTCGCCGCAAAAAAAAAAATCTTTGTCCCTGGCTTCAAACGTAATGCAGCACTGCAGCAGCAGCAATCTCCTGGTCTTGACGATGTTTTGCGACGGATTTGGCTGCTAAGGGGGTGTTTAGTTCCCCCCTATGCATAAATTTTGCATAATGCACGCGGTCTAATGCATTTTTTCTCTATGTGCACGCGGCTCAATGCATAAAATTTTCACCTTTTTCATTCATCTAAACTCCCCCTAAATCCGACGAGCATGCAATGCAACTATGCAAGAGAGCTCGGAGGCACAGGCACGCACAGACACCTCGTATAGTCGGCAGCTCCGATTGGTGCCGACCCTGAAAATCCAAACTTCACCAACCTCTCCGGCACGGCATGTGTAGTAGAGCAGTAGATCGGTTCAGAGCTTTTGAGATGGTAGCAAGAACATTCCGGGCCAAGTCGCGGGGCCCAACAGCCCAATCACACAACCGTGCCACCACCAGCACATCGCAGGCACAAGTGGGCCCCCGGCACCACCACCTCCATCTATCATCTATCCGCGCTTTCCTTGCAAGTATGAAAATTCACTGCGGCCCAGCCCGGTCTCGCTCCCTCGCCCGCATCGGATCATCAAGGATTGAAATTAAGATAGTTTGATTTCCTTCACCGAAACGAGAATCCTAAGCCACGACTGCAGGCAGCATTGATGATAGGCGTTCTTGAATGTTTGACGCCTGCCTCTAGCATCGTAGCAGGCTAGCAGCTGCATGTCAGCGTATGCGTCGCTGTGTCAGGTCAGAGGATGGATATCCGTCGCTCTCTCACAGAAGAGCCGACCCGGGCCAGCGTGTCTGCTGTCCACGCACGAGAGCGCCCCGTGCTAGAAACTGTTCACAGCTTTGACCACTAATTAAATGTATTAAATAAAAGTATTTTACAAAACTAACTTCAGAACCCCTACACTAGAAACTCTGAAGAATCTAATGAGGCCTTTGACCGCATGATTAGAGGATAATTAAATGATGGTTACTGTAGCATCACTGTAGCCAATCATCGATTAATTAGGCTCATTAGATCCATCTCAAAAAGTTACGCTCATCCGTGAAGAGGTTTTACATGCAAGAATGATTCCCTCCGTACTATATGGAAACCAAACGGGGCCACACGCCTTGGGCTTCGACCCGTTGCGGACGGGCTGAGATCTTCACGGGACATCACGGTGGCGTGCGACCGGCGGTGGGCGCTGTGTCCGGGTGCACGGCACCACGGCGAGAGGCGCGGCGCGGATCAGGATGGGGACGCGCGCGCAACGCGCCGCCGCGGTGGAGTGGAGGACCAGCGGCAGCTGCCTGCCTGTCCACGACGCGCGAGATCCGGCCGGGCCTGGGCGCCCGCACGTCGGCACATGCGCGTCCGCCCGTGCTGCTTGTTGCCAGTGGGGGCTCAGCCACTCAGCCGAACGGAACGCCGCGACAGGCGGCACGAGACCTTGGTCCTGCGCCCGTAGTAGACGTCGTCGGTCCGTCACGCTGCCGCCTCTGCCTGCCTCCCGCTCGCTCGCCTTCCCGTCCCGGACCCGGAGACATGAATGGATGGACGAACCTGGTCAGCAGCACGATCATCCATCCTTTTCCGATCTCCTCCAAGCGTCTATGCCCACTGCAGATTTCATCAGGCATCCGCAGCTGCAATGGAATGGCTCACACGGACTATTATCTGAATAAAGGTTTGAGGGATGGGGTGCCATGTCAGAAAAGGAATGCAAAGCCAGTTAGTTGCATTACAACATGACATTCGATCATTCACGGCAGTTTTCAGTGGCAGCATGCACGCAGTGGAACTTCAATTTTACCCTGTTTAATGTTACAAATCAATCATTGTTCTTTTCTTTACACAATGGCGACAACTTCAATCTGCCCTCCGCCCATGCAGCTTATGAACTTGTGTAGGTAGGGGATTTTCTTGCGCGGCATTTACATAGCTACAGACTGGTTCGGTGATATACCTTCTGCTTGTTGTATAGTCGAATCGTATCCAATAGGGATGCATGGATAAGCGAGTGCCCACTTGTGTAAGCCATCATGTCGAGGGAATCATGTACAAATCCAACTCGGGCTGCCCTGATCAGCAGACAGTGCGCATCAGTGTCAGCTCGAGCCAAATTCCTCGTTCCATTTCTCCAGCTCGTCCCATTTGCTCTTCTGTAAGCTTGGCCTAATCACAGTCATGGCGTTCTTGAAGTCTTCATATTTCAAAGGCCGCAACTACAAAACAGGTAAAAATTGGGTTGACTTGCTTTGGATGCTGGCATTCCAGCATTTTTACTGGACAATATACATATCAAGTTCAGACTGTTTAAAAACGTACCTGATTTTCTTTAATAGTAAGAATATTCTGTGGACCAAGCTCTCTTATTGGCATCATTGCAGCTTCCTCGCACAAGGCTCTCAGGTCACTTCCAGAATATCCTAGAAATAAAACTGTTTCAGTACAAAGGATCACATAGGCCATCTTTTCAAAATGACCATATACTAGAAAATAAAATACCTTCAGTCTCCACAGCAAGTCTTTCAAAATCATAATCTGTCAGGAACCAGCCCCAGATTAGGTTTCGATTTACTAACACAATAAATAGCTATCAAGTGAAACCAACAAGCACTTACTGGACAATTTGAATGCTTGTCCTTTGAGCTGATTTTTCAGAAGTGACCTCCGTACATTTGGATCAGGTAGTGGTACATATATTCTCTTAACCTTTTATAAGATTGATGAAAACGGTGCATTCAAAATATAGAAAATTAAGGCAGCATAGTAAAGTATAAATGAGATAATAAGTGCACAACATTCCACCAATGTCCCCAATGCTCATCTACCACCTCCTGACTCATTCACTGACTAAAACAGTAACAGAACAGAATAATGATACTACAGTATGGCTGAATTACATGCCGCATCACTAGTGTAATAGGCAAAATACCCAATTCTCAGTAGATTTTTTTGGATGTATATACACAACTTATTTAACATTATACAGCATTCTGTAGTAGCCATCCAATTTACTAAAAGAATATTACCAAACACAAGAAGTTGCTATTGTAACTTGTGAAACTGTTCTATCATTGTTTCAGAAGGAAAAAAACTATCAGGTTTCCACAATAGACTTAGGCAAAAGTGTCTCAGGAAACAGGTGCAGCTTCCATGCAGGATAAACTCTGAGCCCAACACAAAGCAGTACCACTCCGTATATGTAGCGATAAATCTTACCAGTCTTCGAAGAACAGCATCATCCAACTCTTGAGGTTTATTAGTAGCCCCTGGACAATGAAGTGCCATCAACAAAAAATATATAGAGAATGGAAAAATATCAGTATGCAGATGATGTGTTGTCAAATAAAGACCACATTGTGGTACAAAAACAATTAGGATCCGTATTAATTACTGAATTACTGATGACAAATATAACTATGAGAAAATGTGGACACTAAAAGCTGACAAGGTAAACTGTTCCGTATTAATTACTGAATTACTGATGAAAGCTCATATAACATGCCCTATAATGCTGGATGCTGTTTCAGAAATACCACTCCAAGAAGCACAATTTTTGCAAGTCCTAGCCAAGCGCACTTAAGTAATGAAAAACCTAATACTAAGAGTTGGAAAATTTAAAATTGAAATTCAGGGTCATTCGCATTGCTAATCAAATGTATTATATTTTTAACAAATTTGGGGAAGTAATAAACTGAAACCAAACAGAGGATATTGAGCCCAAATAAGCAGCAGTAAAAGCAACAGGCATTACCAAATAAAAGTATTAATATGCTTGTGAAAGAAAAGTTCCAGCATGGAGTTTTCAAGATTATCTAGTTGTAACTTACAATTGCGAATGTGATGTATCATAAATATTTCACTATAGGCAAACACTTGTAAAAGCAAAGCATAATTAAACTACCAGACAAAAGTAAAGATGCTAACCTATAACAATTACTAAATCATCCGGGTTCGAGGATACCCCATCAAATTGGATGAGGAATTCAGATTTCAGTCGCCTGCTAGCGTCATTCTCGTTAGCTAACCTTGTAGACATGACGCTATCAATCTGCAGAGTAAAATCCAGCCGGCCGGACACCAAAAAGAAGCCACAGAATCCAATATTAGAAGAAAACAACTAAATATGAAATAATCTACAAAATCACCAAAATAAATGCAGTTCAATACTGTAAGAATATTATAGGCCAATCGAACTAACACGATACATATAACATCTTTTTGTGCACCAGAACTTCTAATATTTAGAAAGATTTTACTTGCAAAGTCACAAGATAAAAGTAAATTAACCCTTCTGTTTCAAACAGATTTCTTGAGCAGAGCACAGCACATCAAATTTAAAAACAATGGGTTCAGTGGACTACCAGAAGAAATGAATGTTTTGAAAATATCAGTGCATACGGCCTAAGGGCAGAATATAGTTTTTAGTGCACTCCACTGTTTGTGGAAACCAGTGAAACTGTCTAGTAGCTGCACAGTTCAAATAAATCACATCTTCCAGAATCCAGACACCAGCCTTTTCTTTCCTTTTCTAACAATGAATTACCATTCTAACAAATTGGTAGGGACTGATTTCAAATAATGCAACATGTTTCATTAATAAGAGTATTCTAGAGTGGAAGCAAAGAAAACCCGAGTAGAATTTTTTTTATTTCTTATATTACAGAAAAAAAAGACTTGAAAGTCTAACTACAAATGATTACTTCACAAAGGGGTTGTAACACGGACCTCATCCATAAAAATAACAGATGGTTGTCTATCAATAGCAACCATGAAAAGTGTCCGGACAAGCTTTTCAGCTTCTCCTACCTGTTTTGCCAACAAAAAATGAGTTAATTTAGATCACTCACTAAACTAAGTTGTCAAAGGGGAAGGATAATCACATACCCACTTTGATGTCAATGAGGAAGCCGAAACATTAAAAAATGTTGCTTCAGATTCTGATGCAACAGCTTTGGCAAGCATCGTTTTTCCATTCCCAGGTGGACCAAACAGAAGCAAACCTAAATGATGAAATGAAATTTATTAGGCGATTTTCCTACTATAAACGAATTCAGAATGCACAAGCTTACCTCTAGCGGGTCTCCGAAGTCCGGTGAATAAATCTCTTCGCTTAGTAGGCAAAATAACCATTTCCATGAGTGCTTGCTTTGCCTTGTCGAGACCAGCTACAAATCAAATGGCTGATCAAGGATACTGTAACAGATGTTTAGTGGAGTTTAGATAACAAAGTATTGCCAACATACCAACATCATCCCATTTAACAGCAGGGCTTCTGTCAACAATGGTTGTATTAATCATTTCAACAAGCTTATCATCATAGCTTCCACCAGCCTTTTGAACAGGTTTGGAACCTCCACTGCTAGTCCTCTGATGTGTGGATGCTTGGCCACCTCTGTTGAAGGTAGGACTATTCTGCAAAGTAGACCTTTGGATGGGACCTGGTGATGGTCTTGCTGTCCTGTTAATAGGATTGCTTGCAACAACCTATGAAATGATGTTTGTCATTTTTCTAATGCTTGCCATTTCAAAATTGAAAAACAATTCTTGCACAGACAAGTCCACATAAGCATAAGTCCCTAGCTTAACAAGCTTTTTACCCCTAGAAATAAGTAGAGCATTGTACCATATCAACATATCAGTGAACTAATGTTGGTCAGGCGAGGAGGAAATAAAGGGCACACGTTTTGCATAGAATAGATGTCTGCTTAATGCTAAAACAAGCCAGATACATGATACTACATTATAAACTGTCTATGCAAAACAATCTTGATGAATACACCAAACAAACAAACAGTTAAGATATGAAACAGAAGTTTGATACAACGTGCAGCTAGAAGTCCAGAAACTATACCTTCTTTGGCACTACTGAAGCAGCAGCTCCTGAAAACCAGACAAAGATAAC
>CM014273.1:65434564-65491267 GCA_004135705.1 Alloteropsis semialata
AAAGAGGGGTGCTTTGCCGTGTGCCACGGCCATTGCACACGGCAAAGATCCAAGATTTGCCGTGTGCAATGGCTGTGACACACGGCAAAGCACCCCTCTTTGCCGTGTGCCACGGCGTCAGGCACACGGCAAAGACTCCTCACACCGTCAGTTGGCCGTCACATTCAAAACTTTTGCCGTGGGCCAAATATGACACACGGCAAACCTTTGCCGTGTGCCCGAAGATAAGCCCACGGCAAAGACGCCTTTGCCGGCCCACTCTTTGCCGTGTGCCCTTTGCCGTGGGTGGCACACGGCAAAGAAGGCGACTCCGGTAGTGAACAACATAACCTTTTATATATAGTATCATATATAGATAGAGGTACATAATTATTCATGCGGTAGATTTATTGAAGTAGCATTAAGATTGTTAGATGCCAAATTTTGTCATTTCTCTGTAGTCATAAACTTTGTAGCCTTTGCTGTTTCTTGCTAATGGCTCATGTTCATGTCCGTAGAAGACTGGAAGATGATGTTCTGGATTCTGATGCATTTGGGTCAGAGAATTGCCTACCTTGTCTCTGTTGGAGAGGCATTACCATTGTAGATAACTTTGATTTTTTCTTGATCATCCCATTCTCCTCCGTAGTGACTGACTGATATTGTGAAGGTACCGAAACTGTCCTTGCAAGTAGATAAATAAGTCTTCTGGAGTGGGCATAAATTCGCCAAAAAATCTTTAGATGTTGGTTTCATTGTTGTTGCTGTTCTGAATGCCATTAATCTGAATTCTTCTTACATATTTATTTTGGCCGATGGGAAGCACTTCTTCTTGCTGAACTGTTATTTGCAGCTTCTTGGCAACCTGACTGGAGCTTTATGTCTATATGTATATAATAGCAGGTGCCTGGGGAAGAAAAAAAGGGAACTTTTTGAGAAACCTAAGTAGTTTCTGTGGACAGGTTGCAGTGAGAAGAAATGTTAGTTCTGGAGTTAATTAGTGGCAGTAAAAGAGGTATTATATTAGCAGGCTACCCAGTTAATGATTAGAAATGGTTATGTACAGTTGTGGGTTCAAACATTGTTGATAGTGCCTAACACAAGCGTCAGTAAACATATTCAAGAATTGAAAGAACAGGCTAATTAGAAGAAGAGATAAAATGTGCAACATTAATTTGACGCTGAATCTGTCAGACATCAAATATGAGTAGGACAAAGATTAACATACCCTGTTGAAGCATCCTAAGTGAGTTGTTTGGCTCTGATGTCCATACATGGTTGCTTGCCTTTTGTAATGCAACTGAGCAAGGAAGAAATGGTGCTTTTACCTGGCTGTGAGTCTGCGACCGAACAGTAGAGAGATGAAGAGATATTTATAGAGGTTGATTGCATCAAATGGTACTGGGGTAAGTGCAAGACTTTCTAGGGAGTGGTGGACATATGCTTTGATACAAGACACTATGTTTAGTCCTCCATCAGCAAGTTCAGTCATATTTGACATGGGGACATGAACAGTATAAAGTGCAGCCCTAAGGTTTGGAGCTCACTGCAATAAAGTAAGAAAAAACAAGAGAGAGAAGAGTTAGATTGTGCTTATACCAGGAAGGTGGAAATTTTTTTTGAATGGGAAATAGTATCAGAAATCCAGATTCGTCTGGTCTTTTTGTTAGATAAGAGAATCGTCTGGTTGAACTGATGCAGGATCATCAATAAATGCAGCCTGGTCATCAGCAATACCATCTTGAAATTGAATGCAAAACAGTGTCCTAATCACAATTTAGGAGCAGCAAATTTGCTTGTTAGTAAATTTAGAGCAGAAATTACCTCCATGCTGATTGGTTTTTCCAATTTGTGCAATAACAGTCTGGGTCTCTTGCAAACAGCTTGGAAAGCAGCCTATTTAGGCCGTGCCTGAAGCCCTGAATCAAACTGAGTGCATGCCTAAAAGAAAACTTGCCGTGTCCAGAGAAATGGCGACACATGCGGCAGCTCTACCTCCACTCTGCAGAGTAGAGAACCATCTCCAGCAAATATAATTCACACACCTTCGACACATATGGCAAGGAGCAACGCACAGCCATGGCATGAATAGAAAGCACGAGAAAAAAAGAAAAAGGAACCCATCAGCCATATTGAGTAACGTTATAGACACTATATTGCTGTAAGAAGTAGGTGCCCTTTAACTCCTGTGTAAAGCACCATGTAGAGTTGAATGGCTACTCATTGCAATATTCACAGAAACTATTGAGGACATAGTAGATATCAATTTATAGGGCACAGACTAAATCTTTGTAGGCACTACAGAACCGGAACCTATATTCATCAGTGCAATGATACCTTAGTTAGTATATAGGCTACCATCGAACAAATAAAATGCACATAAGAAAGATAAACATGCATTAATAATTATCATGGCACATAAATTGGCAAAAAAATCAACCACACTACAGCAGGAGCCATGCACAACCAATAAAAGCAAAGAGAAGGTTAGACTAACTCACCAGATAAGCACTGCATACACTTGTACAAACAAACAGCGTGCTGCGAATAATCACTTATAGTGTGAACCTCCATGTGCAGACAGAATCTGTGCATAAATAAAAATCAATCTGAAAGAAAAACACAGCTAAACATGGCATATTATCTTCTGGTAAACATCTGATGACATCTACTGCAGCTTATGTAAGTGAACTTTTTTTTTCTTGTAGATGGATTCACTGACAAAAGGAGCAGCATACCTGTGGTGCTAGCATGAATGGGCATCTGGTTCCTTTTCAGTTCAGAATTCCAATGTCACTAATGCAAGAAAAGTGAGCACATCATATTCAGTTATACATAACAGGGGTAAAGTTTACCAAAAAATTCAGCGCACCATAGCCCATAACATAACATCGCTGATTTTTTTTCCCAGTGGCATTACAACTCCAAATTAAGAAGAGGTTCCTAATCATTACTTCATTGATGACGTGGCAAATTGCCAATATGAGAGTTGCGAACCTGATTAGTGCAGCATAAATCAATTTATAAGTTATAGAAGGAAAATGGGAGAAAAAAAAAGCTTTATGGCAGGAGAATCGAAGGGCAGGTTTTGAATTTAGGTAAACTTATGTTAAACTAAAGATGTTAAAATACAGTAAAGTGCCTAAATAAATCATGAGTCGGTAGATGGAAACATATATAGAAATCAAACTTGCAGTAAAACACACATGCTGCTGGTGGTATAGCAGAGTGGAGGATATATGTAAGATTGTCACTGCTCACCTTAATGTTAAAGCATGGCACCTGCAAGGATAATCTGGGCAGGACATAGGTCATTGATATAAGGCTGAACCACCCCAAGGATCTTGTTGAAGCAAGTTGCACAAACCTATCGGCAGCTATAAAAAAGGAAAATGCTGGAGCCTACTCAATGTCTAGTGCCAATCGTTTTTTGTAACGATTCAATTCCAGCCTACAGTGAAACGAAATCCAATAATTAATAGTTAGATAACATTAGTCATCCAGGTGCCAGAAATAAAGATCAAAGAAAAATGCTAATAAGAAGACCTTGACATCGGGGTCGATCTGTGATCTGCTAGGGCAACAGATTGCCTGGCCGAACAACCAGCTAACGAATTGAGCCACAGACCAGGATAGTAGCCATCTATATTCTATAATCCGCTTGAGTAACAGGAGGGAAAGCAGCAGGTGTACACGAAGATAGGAGCCAGCGCATTGGGAGATACTTCACCTGTGACGTTGACGCCGATGAACATCGCAGTCCTGAGGGACCTGCACGGCTGCACCACGCGGCCGTCGTGCGGCCTTTTCTTGCGTCGGCCACGGGGCCGGGCCGCCTGCCCCAACGTGCGCTCGCGCGGGGTTCGCCGCCTGCGCCCGCCATCGCACGTGCGACAGGATTGGAAGCACAGGAGCAGCATCGTCAGGGAGGAGGCAGGGAGGTTGGACGGTGCACAGGACGCAGGGATGAGCGCCGCGGGTGGTGGTGGCCCTGCGCGGCCACACACGAGGGGTAGGATGGGCCGCCGCCGGCTCCTATCTTCGCGCGAGCAGGGCCGGCCGCCGCCGGCCCCCATCGGCGCGCGGGCAGGACGAGATGAGGGCTGGCGTGGGGCAGGCCGGCGGCAGCCCCCATCTTCGCGCGAGCAGGACCGGCCGCCGCCGGCCCCCATCGGCTCGCGGGCAGGACGAGATGAGGGATGGCGTGGGGCAGGCCGGTTACATCGGCGCGTGGGCAGGACGGGCCGCCGCCGGCCTCCTATCGGCGCGAGGAGCAGGCCGGCCGCATCGGCGAGCAGGCAGATCGGGCCGCCGCTGCCCTCATCGGCGCGGCCACGGTAGGCGGCTGTCGGCGCCATCGGAATGGCGCGAGGGGTAGGCGACCCGCGGGCGCCGTCGTCGGCACGGAGTCGCCCCCGTCTGCACGTGGGCCCAAACAGCGGCGGGGATGAGATGAGAGCGGTGACCCGTGGAATGAGCAGGGACGGCGCCGACGGTGGACCTTGACCGGCTGTGGTGGCCGAGATTCAGAGGGGGAGGGAGCGGCGACGAGCTGCTGCCGTGGGTGTGCGATTGTATCCGGTGGAGATTTTTTTTGGTAGCGTAGAACGAACGGAAGAACTTGAGATGCTTCCGACCAGCGGGATGGGGGCACGACGTACAGACGGACCTCGGGAGCAGAAGGGCTTTTTTTCACCGTGGATAACAAAGACCAGATAAATCACCGGGAAGAAGAAGAGGACGGAGGAGACGAGGCCTTTCGCGATGCTTCCGGCAAATCCAGCATCGACGCGTGGCCTCACGGTAGGATGAAAACGACGCGGCAACACCAGCCGGCAGATGCGCATCGCAGGGCTGTCGAAATTTCCGCCGACGTGGCCTATCTCACTGGCCGAGGTACCCGTCCGGTTTAATAAGGAGAGACTAGTGATTTGCGCGCGCCCCGGCGCGCGGAATGGCCAGTCAGTGGCGGATCCAGCATGGGGGCTGGGGGGGCTCAAGCCCTCCCTACCCCCAGGAACTCCATGGAAAGAAGAGGAAAGGAGGAGGAAGAAGAAGAGGAAAGAAAGGAGAGAGGAAGAAGAAAGGGGGGGTAAAGGAAGGGGAAGGGAGATGAGCCCCCCCTAATGAAGCATCCTGGATCCGCCACTGTGGCCAGTGATTATGTGAAGATCATAGAACGATTTATTGTGCGCGCATTATGGTGCACAATTCTTTGCTCTCACAATGGATATAAACCGATAAAAACATATGAGACAGATATAGGTTCGTGTACAGTGCATAACACATTTTGGTCTAGCTGATTTAGCAAGAGAAGGGGATCCCACAGGGCCTTAGTATGCAAGAATATTATAGCAATCTAAAACTCCAACCACATTCAACCAAGGCAAGTGCTTTTATGGAATTGAGATATATTTGAACCAGGTTGAAGAGACTTACCTCCTAAGGGTCAGATATTAGTTTGTTACTATTGTATAAGACTCTGTATTTGTATACGTTCACTTCACCGACATCTGCAATAAGAGAAAGCAAGGGAGAAATGAAGGCATGAATCTTTATCAGCAAAACCATTAAAAAATTAAGAGTTGTAAATAAAAGTCACTAAAAAATTATATTGACATGTTTCCCTCTCCTTCATATTTATGTTGAATTGTGGAGACAGTGCAATTAAAATTGATTGCAAACAGGGTTTGCAATGTATTGTGAACTCTTAAGAATGTTGTGGCCCTGCTGTTAGGGGCAATGGATGTGGGTTTGTAATGTATTGTGAACTCTTAACAATGTTTTGGGCCTACTATTGGAGGCAGTGAATGTTCTTCTTCGGATTCAAAAAGGAACAGACTCCAAACGAAATTAAATTGGTTAAAATTTTTCCAGAACTTCAATTGATATATAATTTTGATCATGTTTCAGTCTTTTCAATTTTCCAAAAGACATCAATGATGTACAGTTATTACTACACTATTTTGTTTAGAGATGGGTATCATTAACTTCAGCTATCCTATTGGAATAAGAGTTTATAATATTTTCTTAGGTAACTACTCCCATTTTTCTCACACTTAATAAGTCGAAAGCAAGAAGCGAAATTACTAAAGATAATATAGTTCAGACTACGTAAAAGAAACACAAGCTCTAGAATCTCTACACCAATAAATCCTGACTCAACATTAGATGTATAAGACCACGATGGAAATGGGAAAAAAATACTTCATAGTGTAGAACCTGATAATTACCTTGAGAACAATAAAATCTAGATGTAAAACGAAAATTATGATTCAGATTATAGGATTTTGTAGTTACCTTGAGCAGGATAAGACCAAGATGTAAAGTGGAGCAGACTTGTATTCACTAATTTTGTGCATCATGGAAATGAGATGCCTGCCACCAGGTATGACAAACTTGATGGAATAAAATAAATAAGGTAAGCATACAATGCTTAGGAAAGCGGATATGAATAAGAAGTGATACCCTGACCAAAGAATGCTAGGAATAGATACTGAAGAGTTTATCTATTAATGCATTTGTGGAATGCTAATTTGGGAACTTCATGCTTGCAAGAATCTTGATTTTTTTTTTAGGATGACTTCAACCAAATATCTCTACAAGAAAAGAAGAATCAGATATCATGTAGGACTTCTTGTCAATTTTAGATATGGCCTCTTCCATTTTTATTTATGCAGTAATAGAAACTGCTGGAAAGGTGAAACATCAAACACATGAACTTAGCTGGATAATATAGTCACTTCAATTCTTATTTGTGTAGTAATCAAAATAGCTGCAAGGGCTAACCAGATTGAGATTAGTGCCTGCAGTGTTGGGCTCTCAGTTATGTTGCCTTTTGAATAAAAAACCATGGGAACCAGGAAAAGGAAGTATTTATGCAGTAATAGAAATTGCTGGAGAGGTGAAACATCGAACACATGAACTTAGCTGGATAATATAGTCACTTCAATTCTTATTTGTGTAGTAATCAAAATAGCTGCAAGGGCTAACCAGATTGAGACTAGTGCCTGCAGTGTTGGCCTCTCAGTTATGTTGCCTTTCGAATAAAAAACCATGGGAACCAGGAAAAGGAAAAACATTAAGAAATATGTTTGACCTCAATACCTCGTATCATGGAGAACAACATGTCTACTTAGAATAGGAATGGGCCGATGGGATAACTGAATTGGGATAGCCGGTGTTGTAATCTCAGTTCATTGACCTGCAAGGAATAGCAGCGTACTATTTCAATAGGCATAGGCACCTGATGGTACTAACTGTAGTATGTGCTAACTGTATAGACTAACAGGTTTCCTGTAGGGAATTAGAAAAATGAACTACTTTTGTATGTGATGCACTAAGAACATGCATTCAAAACTTCATTCACGAAAGCATGATCCTACACTGTTAAATTGTAAAACTGAACTAAGATTGTAGCTTAGCAAGGAGCGATTTATCCCCTGTTGCAATCTAAAAGATGACGTTAAAGGCATGTGAACAATGTAAGCAAAAGAATCTGCTACAGTAGCGATTCCTGCATGAATACAAGGAGCACTGATAACTCACCTAGCATTGATCTCGCTTGAACAATACTGCTTGCTGCCTGAGTGCCCAAAAGTTGCAGGTAGGACAGCTGGGTCATAACTGCAGCTCCACTGGTGATCTGAACTAAGCCTATATCAGTCCACCTTCCTACCAGTGTTGATGATCCATTATACTGCTTCTGCATGGAAGGAACGACAGTTGTATTACATCAAGATAATGAGAGAAATTAGGTACCTTTCTGCTCGGTTTGTCAACAGTTTAAAAATGTTTCTCTGGTTCCTTTATAAGGAAAGTGAGCACACAGTAGGGCTAAAGTTCACCCAAAAATTCAGCAGACCATAGCACAGAATATAGTATTGTTTTTTTGAGTGGCAATAAAACTTCCCAAAATTAGGAAGAGTTTCCCAATCTATATTCATTAGTGACGTGATCTTCTATTTATTCTGCCTAACCTTTCTTATGGTACTTGCATTCATAAATGGGCCTTCTCGGGCCGAGGCCTGTGTTCGGGGTCAGCCGCTTAGTGTCACCAGTAGGATGGTGACCCCGAGTCCTGGGACTCATCATATAGAAAGAACATACTTAAATAACTTAATACAAATAACCAACAGTGACCTAAATCTATAAATATGTACATTTTCATTCAATATGGCATGCGTAAATGTCGGATACCAATATTAGGGGTATCCAATGGCAGCGATTAAAAGTAACCTGCAGCTTGATGTACACCTCCTATGTGCGATTAGCGAAGAGCTAATAACCTCCTGGTAGCTTTCTTTGGGTGCATGTAACAGGTTCGCGGCATTTCTGTCTTTATTTTTGTGAAGGAAAACGGCCAGAATGCAAATGGCATGCTACCCAGCATGCAAGCCCGAGTGCTTTTGCATGCAAGCCCGAGTGCTTGTGCATGCATGCAAGCCCGAGTGCTTTTGCATGCACCACTCGACTGGTTTCAGTTATCACCCGACTACTTTCTTGCTTCGCCCGACAGGCTCGCAGTTCGCCCGAGTGGTCTCCGTGCCCGACGAGTTGCATGCCCAAGCTACGTACCTGCCCGAGGAGTTGCATGCTCAAGCTGCACGCTCGCCCGACAAGCTTCACGACCCTCTCGGCAAGACTCCGATTCGCCCGACCAGTCTCCGTCTCCGACTGGTTCACTCCTTCGCTACCAAGCAACCACCGGGAAGACCGAAGCACCCGGAGTCAAGCTGCTACACTGTGCCAACCACTCCCTGACGCAACTGACACCAGCAGGACATGGCTACAGCGCTCGGAAGGACGACGGGCCCCACGGCATGGGCAGGCACCCCTCCTTTTTCCCCGTTTTACCCTTTGACTGTACTCTTTCTCTCATTCTTTACTGGCTCCCCTTGAGCTATAAAAGGGAAGGCCAGGCCTCCTGCGTGAGGCGAGATCGACTCTTTTCCTCCTTTCTCCTGGGCCTCCTACGGGAGGCAGGGAGCCTCCTTTCTTTCCCGAGGAGTACTCCCCCTCGGCTTTCTTCTTCCTCCAGCCGGTCACCGCACCGAGCTCGACTCACGCACCAGAGACTTGGGAAACTCTCCCTCTCTCGCCCTTTGTACCCCCTACTACAAACCAGTGCAAATAACACGAGCAGCACGAACTGGACGTAGGGTCTTACACCCCCTGGGTGGCCCGAACCAGTATAACCCCCCGTGTCCTTTTGCACTACCACCCGAGGCCCGACGCGCGCTCCGCGATTCTATTTGCCGGCGGTAAAGAACCCCGACAGTAAAGGTGCAGAGGACTGACATTCATCAGTGTGGAGTAGGGGAAAATGTTGGGAAATTTAGTTCCAACTCTCTTGTGTTTTTTTATCTAATGTTCACATGTTGCATACTGCATGTGGTAAACAGATTGCATTGAAAATTTATACAATATTCATGTTAAGACTTAAATGGCAAATACATGATTTCTGAAGTTGTTATTATGGACATTATAATGCATAATTCGAATTGGAAATTTAGCATATATGCTACAGAGTACAGGAGATAGGCATGTGCATAATATTCGTTGGAAGGTGAAAAAAATAATATTAACAATAGGAACTTGGTACTCCAAACAATAGCATAAATGGAAGAAGGCAAAGGCAAAATAGGACTCAGTGAAGCTGAAGAATCATAACTGAAGCACTGTTATTTAATATTTATGCAGCTATTTCGTTGGTATTATATAGAAAAATTATCAGTATGTAGTAGAATTCTACACTGGATACATTTTATTCTGAATGGAGCCAAATTATTAGAAATAATAGTAATATCGCTAGACATAGAAGACATGGATATGAGCAGTGGGACACAAGAACTATTGATCCATGCCATAGCTTAGCTCATCCTCGCCATGTGTTATAAATATGAATGAACAATGATATCAAATAGAGTCTCACCTGGTTGTGAAAGAAACAGCCACATGACTGAACCACTTCAAGGGCATTGTCGAAGGCAGCAATAAAAATGAGAACTGCTAGGTGCGTACTCAAATTGTAGAGACTCAATTTCAGACTGCAATGGCATCAAAACCTAATTATCAACAGGTACAGAACATTAGTCACTGAGGTGGCAAAAAAAAAATAATGATCAAAGAAAGATGCTAAATTAAAATGCGTTGGTATTGGGATGGATCTGCTAGGCTACATATTGCTTTCCCAGGCAAGCAGCTAACAATTTGAGCCACGAATCAGTCCAGGATGGTAGGCATCTGCAATTAGCATGGGTGAGAGGAGAAGAATCGGCAGGTGCAGACTGAGACAGGAGCCAATGCATTGAGAGAAAGTCCACCTGCAACGTTGAGGCGCTCACAAGGAAGACGAACACTTCCACCACTGCAGTCTGGAGGGGCCAGCGCGACGCGGCTGCCGTGCGCCCCATCTGACGCCCGCACGGGCCGCCGCCTGCCCCTAACGTGCGCCCGTGCGGGGCTGCGGTGCCTGCGCCCATCGTCGCTCATGTGACGGGCTGGCAGGACGGAGAGGCATCGTCGGGAGGGAGGTAAGCAGGTAGGATGGCGCACAGTGAGGCTGGGATGAGCGGCGGAGGTGGAGGCTGCCAGGTGCAGCTGGATACGAGGCTTGAGGAATGGCTCATCGCGACGATTGAGGCAGCAGTTGGAGAATGGAGGAGGCAGTGATAGGGACCGGAAAGAGAAGAGGTGCAAGAATGGGTGGTGAGCCGGCGACGGCGAGGAAGATGGTGTCCCATGAGGGAGCCAGAAGCTTCGAGGCGATAGACTCCTCGGCCGCCGGCTCCCGCAGGGCGCCGCCTCTGCCACCTCGCCCTGGGTTTGCCGTGACCCCAGTCTTGTCGCCAGCCCCTGGGCCACCACCTCGCCTCTCACCGCCGTGACCCCGGCCACCGCTGGACTTCGGTCCGCCGCCAGCCCCCGCGCATCACCACTTGCCGCAGACGTCACTATGAGTTCCCAAATCCGCGCTCGCCGCTTTTCTCGGCCGCCGCACCTGGCCACCGCTTGTCCCGTGGCCGCAGCGTCTGGCCACAGCTCGCCCTGCGGCCGCCGTTCGCCACGGCCACCGGTCACCCCTCGGGCTGGCGCGGCTCACCACTGAGCCGGTCGGCGCTCAGGCCATCGTGGCTCGCCAAGCCGCAGCGCCGCATCCCGGCCGCCACCTCGGCACGGCCCACCCAGCAATGCTGAGGCAAGCAGCGTCGGCCGGAGCAAGAGGAGGAGAGGGGGAGAGGAGAATTGGTGGGGCAGCGATTTTTTTTTCCCGTGGGAAGAAACAAATGAGGTCGGAGAGTTCCAGGTCGTCGCCAACCCGCAATGGAGAGGCGAGGTGAATCTAGAGGCTTCCGGCCAGTGGTCTGACGCCGTGTTTTTTCTACCGCGACAGAGGAAGCGCGGCAGCAGAGGAGGCTGCGCGACGCTGCTGAACGGACGGATGAGGATCGAACGGGCAGTAACTTTTTTGCTATCGTGAACACCATGCGCAACCGCAGCTGCCTCCCCATATCACACCATGTGAGCGCTTCGACAGGGACAGGCGAGGCAAGAGCCGATGGCCTAATGAACTTGTAATTTTTCATGGACCATTTATTTTTACATTGGCCTAAGTGAAAATAGCTCCATGAATTATCAACTAGAGTCTCTACTCCTAAAAGAACGAAAGTCTTGGTTTTTTCGCCTCCGCAGACCCCCAGAATTGGTTTCGTCGCTCCGCCCCCGCCCCCGTTCGTGCGATCGTCGCTTCGCCCCGGCTAGTGTTTCATTGTAGGATGCAGCGACCTCTTCTCCTCGCGGACGGATCGGATCCAGGGATTCCTCCCCCACCCCCTCGAACAGATCCACGGTCTTTTTCCCCTCGTGTCTCGCCCCCGCCGCCGCCGCTCACATCGCCGCCCCCGTCCCCGGCCTCCTGCTTGCGTCGCCGCCCACGTCCCTGCCACCGCGCTCCCTCCACCGCCGCCGCTTGGCACTCCCTCTTTCCATCCCCATGTCTCCATGCCCTGAGAAGGACCAGCACCCTGTCCCATGCCTTCGTCTCCGCCACCACCAGAGGAGCTTGGCTCCTATGCCAAGGCCTGCAGGTGTGAGGGAGATCGTGTGTCGTCGCTGCCGCCGTAGGGATTTACATGTGCGCCGCCACCCGCAGGTATGGCTTTGGATAATAGCTGAGGGATCTCATCATTACACAAATGGATCCACTATCTTGCAACTATCCGTTCTGCCCTTGAACGAGGTATGGTTTTACTGTTACTGTTCTGTATTTGATTTGCCAGTGGAGGTGGATTGACGAATTGATACATAACACGTGGTCAAGGACCCCGACGTCATGGTGCGTACCTCTAAGCTCTTAGTACTCGATGCTGCAGAACTTGTTACCTGCAAGTCGACAAGTGGAGTGGAGCCTAGGATTACTGGATCAGTAGCTATTGATTGCTATAATAGTTATGTTAGCTATATGAATAGACTTACTTGACTGGCTGATAGTCCACGGCAGTTGTGCTATCTGATGGAGCGAAGTTATCTAGGCTATGAAATTAGGCACGTTAATTATTGGGTAAGTGGTTAATATGCTTCTACTACAGTTCAACCGGAAAAGCTGGGGGCCTTTGACTCACACTTTGTCTTTGCAATTGACACTGATCAATTGTAAACTTGTTTTCAAGGGGTCAAAATTCAGGCTTGTTTGACGCTAACTCATCAGGATTAGTAATAAAACATATATTCACAAAGATTGATATATAACATGGGATTTATTTACAAGATACGTTTTGTTCTTCCAATTCTGTTTTTCTTCCAATGGTTCACTCTTAATCAGATACTTCTTTCTAGGTACATATTTCTGTCTAGGTACTTGAGGCCTCTTGGTAGATGCCTGTGGACCAAAGGGCTACACTACAAGAGTACCAGGTAAATATTCATTTTGTTTTTGCAATTTGAGGTGATACTACATTTCTGGTTCTCCTTTTTTTCCATCATTCATGACCGTGTGTGGCTAATATTTTTTTCCTTGATAAGTTTCGTATGTTCACATGTACGCGCATATCATAGCACATCATTTTATCTCATAACTGTACTGAATTAAGCCATAATCTGGCACACATGACATACATACTAATTTTAGTAATGAACCACAAGCAGTCCTGGAATTATTACTTAGCATTGCTGATTTATAGCCTGACACAATGCATTCTTCTTTGGCAGGATCCATCCTCCTTGAATTCCTGCTGCTTATCCCATCCATCCAAGTCCCATTCTGTCATCGTATACCTGCTACATGTTTGATAATAAAGGCTGAGCCAAGTGTTCATGCCCTAATTTTTGAAATTTGCTTGTGTGCTAAAAATATGCATTGTCTGGAGCTTTCTGCCACATTCCCCCTTCTCTCAATATAAAATTTTATTTTAATTGAATCATATTTTTTATTTTATTTTAATTGAATTATATTTTTTCTACTACTAGATATGGCTGTTATGCTGCTCTAATTTTCCCAAATAGATGGATCTGTTTAATCGAAAGTAAGAGATGGCCTAGAGGAAAGCCACTTGCTTTGAAATTCAGTCATGCTCTGGTTAAAACAAATAGTTTACTCATGAAATCAACAATGTTAATAAACAGTATGTAGTCAGGGGAGGTCAGGAATGAAGGTTAGCTATTTCCTCATGGACTTATTTTATAAGGCATCAGGTTAGTTCTTAAATTTTGTTTAGTGTCTGCATATTGAAGTTATGGTTGATAGGTTTACTTAATAGGTCTTGCGGTCACGATTGATAGGTTCAGGCCTTGCTGGTTTGATTCTGCACTTGTGAACTGCATCTATTAGAAATCTACAAGCTATGAGTTGTCATGGCTCTTGTCTTTTGAAAGTCAAATGGCATACAGCTAGGAATTGTCATGACTCTCGTCTCTGAAAGTCAAATGGGAACATCAAGACAGGATGCCGGTGAGTTTCATTTCACTGACTTATTTTTCTTAGAATGCTCATGGCCACACCCACACGGTCGAATGGTGAAATGCTTGCATTTGTGGTTTGCTACAGTCTGCTGCCATCAAGACAGAATGCTTGCATTGAATGGTGAAAACCTTCATTCTCGTTTATTTGGAATTTGGATTTGCTTCAGATATCTACAATTTCCCATCCTTTATGGGATTTAGTTTTCAGGCCACACATTGCTAAAATTTATTCATCCATCAAATGGCTTTATTCCAATATTTACTCCGATCAATGTACTGTGCTCATAATGACCGTGCCAATGTGTCCAAATTCCTGCTCCAAAATGGGGAGACATTGTTAGGCAAATTGGTGATGCACTTAGAGGAAAGCTACATCATCTTGTCAGGCTTGTGTCACTAGAGATAGGGAAAATTCTCCCTGAATGGATCGGGAGGTTCAGGGATGATCATGGTTACTTGTTGTGCATTCATGACAATCTTACATTATTTTTCTCTCGCTCAGGATAGGTAGGCTGAGTTCAGAGCACATATATGCGTTTCCATTTTATATTGTTTTTTCAATCATATTTGATGTGTTCTTGTACATATGCTATTTCTTGTGTAACTTTCCAATCATATTTGCACTTAACCGATTGCAGAAGGCATTGCAAATGAGGATGGGTAACTTAATATGATTCCCCAACCCATATAGGCATTTAACATGTTTGATTTCGTCTGTTTATTTGGAATTGTGGTGATATGTTTTGGCCTTGGCAAGTGTGTACAATTTCAATTGTTGTTTTTCCAGTTATGTACACACTTGAGTTTTGTGTATGGAAAAGAAACACTTGAATGGATGTTCTTGGAAAAGAAACACTTGACCAGTTATGTACACACCAGATCTTGCTATCAACTTGGAGCTTTGATCTGCTCTCTCTTTTGATCATGGAAGAACTCGTATCAGTAAGTATTATCAACTTGTTGAACTGCTGTATAATTTGTTTGTAGTAATTTGTATAGGATTTAGGTTCTATATTCTTCCTTGAGTCATGAAAAGATCTTAGCTGAAATAATGCACATAGTTAGTGCCGCCCTAACTATGGCAATACAATTGTTTATCATTTGCACCCTTCTCTTGGTTTATTAACAGTTGAGGCTAATTTTATTGCGTTCATAAATTGTTTTTCTCCTGTAGCAACACACGGGCACGAACCTAGTCCATCTATAATTCCGATCCATCTACCCGAGAGAGTTTAGAAAAAAGAAAGGAAAAAAATATGCAGAGAATCAAGGGAAGGGGAGAGAGAGAGAACTCAGGAGGTAAGAGAAGGTAATATGGAGTACTGTAAGCATGGCCCATTTTAGACAACTAAATTTTCACATTTTGGGTTGTATTAGCGAAATTTTAGATAAAAAATAAAATTCTAGTAAAAATTAAAAGTCTGATTGGCCTAAAACTCACATCGTACTACGTCACTGTCAGCCCTTTCTCTCTCACAGTTTGATTGGCCTTCAACGACTCAATCCGGCTTTACGTGCGGGAGATAGGAGACCCATCCAAGCGCAGCCGCAGCATGTGAGGCTTGCGTGGCTGGTCATAGATTCCGCTGGGACGGGCGAGGCAACAAGAGGTGGCGCCTGCGACTCCTATCATCTATTGCTATGACCTGTCCTGCCCGTGGGAAAGCGAAGGGGTTGGGCGACGGGCATCCCTCTCACCAATCAATGTGGCCACGCAGCAACATAGTGCATGTGAGCAGCAGGTACCGGGCTGCCAATCACTACCACCATATGAGCTACAGGGAATTATTGTGGTCCACATGCAGGTCGCATAGTTGGCTCAAGTAAAACTCTGCACTGTGCACATGTAGCCATTCAAGTCAGCTAACTATTAACTCACACATTATCTGTATGTAGCTTAATTCTTATGATTTCACAATGCATGCATGTATCACATAATTTTGATCAATGCTCTGCTCCAGAAAACTGTCGAATGGCTTCCTTTTTTCATGCATTCTCATACTAGGAAGGCCCGGCGCGCTTCGCCGCGCCTGTGGGCCTGGGCGTTTTTTTTCACGTGGGCCGCTTTTTGTGAATGGGCTTTTTTTCATCTGGGCTGTTTCGGGTGAGGGTGCAGGTACCCTGTTTTTGTCATCCGTAGTGCGTCACTGCCGGCGCGCGTGCAGCGTATGAGACATCGCCATATATGAGAGTGCGTGCCCCTCGGATGCATCGGATCGGTACTTTCTTGGAGACATCGCTGAGGTGCTACCTCGCACACATCACCTGCGCCGGCGATGCCGATGGCGGGGACCAAAAGGCCAGCTGCTGGGGATCTGTCGCCAAGGCCGTGGAAGGTTCGGCGTTTGGTAAGTCGGCGATTTTTGGTGTCCGTATCCGTTTGGCCGATCCAGTTAAGTAATGTCTACTCTTTTTAATGGATAGGGAAGCGGATCAGCAGACGTGACCTGCGCGGTAGGAAGGACGCTGCAGCAGACTGATAAGGAAAACGGCGATGGTGCAGCTGATGGATCTCTCGTGTTCATCAACGCTACTGCAGAAGCCGTTTCTGCGTTCGATTGGTCAGATGTGATTGGCGCTCTAGACATTTCTGAAGCAGTGGCGACACAGCTTGCTGCAGATGGTGATCTACTGGTGAATGTTCCAGGGGTAAGCCTTTGTTGATGGAGTCTATTTTTGGTGTTGCTCTGATTGTCTGTTGCTGTGAGATTGGGCTTTGTTTCATTTTTTGTAACAATTAGAGATTCCTGCTTGCTGTTCGTTAGGAAAAAAATTGGAGACCATGTAATTTCAGTTGGCAATACGGTAATTTGTGCTGTTGTGTGTGGTTTCAGGCTGCCCGGCGTGTTCCTATATCTAAACGTGTTCTTTTGAAGGAGATAGTCACCTTGGCCGTAAGGTTTTTTCCTATGGCATTGTGATGGAATCTAAAGACTTGGCGCGTGGGTGGATCGATATGGAGATTCTTTCTTGCAGTGTGTCTGGTGTCAAAGGTCGTAAGAAATTTTTCAGTGATGAAGAACTTGATAAGTATGCTGCTATGGAAGGTGCCTACGGTGAAGCTATTTCATATCTGCATAAAACTTGTTTTGTTTTGGTGCATGATGTGAACTACGAAGAAGTCAGGGCCCTTCAAAAGAGAGCTTTGGCAGCGGAGACCTGGTCCACGCTGTTGAACGATGTGCTAGATGCTGGAAGAAAGAATCAGAAGGCAATACGTGAGGCATACACTTCCTTCTTCATAGAGGCAAAACGGCTGTGCACCAATTTTAGTGATGTGTTTCCTGGTGGGTCTATTAGCACTGTTAGCAGCTCATTGGCACCTGATGATGGAAAGATCTACTATGGTGGCCCCAGGCCTCCTGTTAGTCATGCTGAGCAGTTCGCCTATGGGCTTGTGGACTTGATCAACATAAGCAGTGATGTGGGACTATTTGATGATGATGTGGTGAGTAGAAGTCTAACTGAATGATGCTATGTCAGTAAAACTTTGGTCTGTAGCATTTTCAGGCTTCTGATAATTGGGTTTTTTTGTTGTATCTGTAGGTGTAAGGTGGAGCAAGTTTCAGTATGGCAGCACTGAAGGGGCCTGCTGTTTTGGTAATGCTGATGTACATATGGACTACTTTTGAGGACTGCAATGTGACCATGATCGGTGCCTAAGGAGATGACTGAGTTAGTAAATGGGAGCCCTTTTACGTTTAAGCAGGGTGACGTTGTAGGTGGATCCTCAGCAGTGGTGCTGTTGTTGTCCTTTGGTAGCACTGGTTATTAGTATGTCAGTGAAGCTTGTTGCTTTTCTGGCATTGCGTTCCATCTGGAATGGTACAGAACCGTGCGTGTTTTCTGTTTATGCAGGCAAGACAGCATGCGGTGTGTGGTAGAATCGGTTCAGTTACACAGAGGGGATGTATTCAGTCACGAAAATTGTGTGCATAGGCACAGTAAATGGTTTCATTCGTGTGTATAGGACTTTAGGATTACATGAATTTACAGGAATGTCATAACGCTAAGTCCACAGGCGGCATACCATTTGACACGCAGCTACATTGTAGTTGTCATTGAGAGCAAGAGTCATAGCTTGTAGTTCAGTTTTGAAGGGCACTTGATAGCCTGAACTGAGTGCAAACCATCATATAGCAGGAAGCGAATTCAAACAGTATCATGAGGCCTAGTGCAGTTATAATTTACAGGCAGTAGGCAGTGTTGTATGGCAACACGTGCCACTGATCTCGGCTATTATACAAACTGTAAGCGTACAATCCAGTTCACGCATATGGCTGAGGGTATGGCTTATATACAACAGGAGCAGATCTGTGGTCATCAAAAGCCATGTGATCGGAAACCAACATGCTGCTTCCGTACTGGCGACGACCAACCATTGAAGGGGCAAGGCACTGCTGTAGGTTGCGGTCATCTTCTGGTGGTAACATGTGTCCGAAATAAGCAGGGGCTGTTCATGTGGCATCTGCTTTATGTTTCCTGCATAAGGGAAGGAGTCAGAACATAAATCTCATGTCTATGGAAAATAAGGTTGAATGTGTAGGAACAGGTAACATGTCTTCGATATCACCTGCTCAGCCTCACGGCGCTTTCCATGGCAAGATGTCTCCTTGTTTTAGGCAGAGTGTTGTTGTCTGCATCACTGCATGCGACAAAGTATTTTTTTCATGCGATATCATTAAGTAAGGACGAATAGGCTATGAGGCTAAGGCGTGGAGGCACATGTTAAGGGTACAATTTACATGCGTAGATCAATCAGCGCTATTTTTGTGTTGTACATATCCAGTATATAAAAGCGGTAGGATTGAGCTAATAACAAAGGACGGATGAGATGACTTGTTGCATTAGTGAAACACAACATATGATACATGGTTGTACCGAGCTGGCGAACAGATGTATATAGAAAGCTAAGAACATGTTAATAGGAGCTCATAACAAAATAAAAACGCACAGGTATCGGTCATTGCATATAACATTTGACATAACTCTGGTGGCTATATCTGATATAGGTACCTTTCGGTCATCTCGTTTCCTTCAGTCTCTGCGCAGGTAGACTTCCGCTTAAGCGTTTTTTTTCTGTAAATCATCTTGCTAAATCAGAGGTATGGCTTCATGAATCTGGCATAGACATGTGTTGCACAAAGGCAGCCAACAAAGAGATATGGAGTTGCAAGTGTGTGGGTGACTGCGTACCTCTGGTAAGAATGGTGTTTGCCGCGGCACATTTTTTTTTCAATGGGAGTGGTGTTTGATCCAATCATCTAGAATGGTATTGATGTCAGCAATTCTGTATGGTATTCCAAAACATGCAATTCAATTTTGGGAATAATTTTGATGTCTACCTCTATACATGCTGTTATTTGGTTGGCAGGTGTGCTTGGTTCAGGTATCAGCGTGTTGCTGGGAGGTGCTTTTTGTTGCTGTGGAAATAACAGCTCGAGTAAGAAACACTGTATTGAAAGAATGAAATGTCGAATTAGCAATGTGTCATTACATATGTAAACGTAACTACCTCTTTGGGTGTGGCTATTGTGAGGTCACTTGTAGAGGACGAAGCGTTTTCATGTAGTTGACCAGCTGCTTCTGCATGTTGAACTGAGGCTGTGAGGGGATGTCATTGCATGAAAGCAGCATGTTAATGTCATAAAAGGAAATCACTTATATGGTGAAATAATCGGTGAAGCTGGATCTTACGGGGCTCTATGACAGGTGGCAGTGGCATGGGGGCATGGACAGTGCCAACAACGGCGTCAACTTGATATGTGATATCAGTCCTCTGCAATGATGCTTTTGAAACACTTATGCGCAGTTCAAATTTTCTTCCGTATAGTTCAGTTATCTGAGTCGGTAGGAAAGCACCAATTCCTCCGTCCGAACCAATCAATGTATCAACTGGGACTCCAATTATCTCTTCAGTGACAGTCCCAAAAAAAAAACCAGCTCCACAGTTGGATTGTCTTGTGCGGATGGTGACAGTGCAGGATCCGACGCAATGATAGGAAGGCGATATCTGCAATAGTCAACCATTCTAAGAATATGTTCAAATCGGCTGAACCTCTAGCATATAAGGCAACAAACAAAAAGAACGAAATAATACCTGGGTCCAGCACTTGTTGATGGGCATTTAGGGTTGGAGCATTTATATTTATCACCATCTGCTTGCGCTGCTCTGTTGCATTTTTCACATGCAACATACCACCAAGATTGGTTACCCACAAGTCTTTCAATCTTCACATGTGTTATATATCTGTTGTTCTGCACACAGGGAACTTGTATGGGTCATCATTACCTTAAGAATTCATCTAAGTATTGCAGAGGAGAACTTACGTAGATAATATGAGGATTGTCAAATTGAGCGAGCTGTGCAATAGATATTTTTTTCAGGATTAATGTGAGCAGCACCTGGGCCGTGCCACACAGGTGGTTCGATGCGTCCAGTGCACCTAAACATGTCACGATAAAAAATCAAAGACTGGGTTTAGCGCAGCAGGTTCGTTGGGGGTCACGAACCAAAGACCATATGGGACAACCACAATTGCAGAAGCAACGATTTAGATAAGAAATACCTAGCCTGCAAGGCAAGTGCCTCGGGTATCTGTGGATTGGCGTACCATTTGCATAGCGTCGATCCTTGGAGAGTTAGTTTCCCTGTATACAAATATTGTCAGAGGTATAGCATTATTTTTAAATAGGGAATGATAAACAGTATCATTGCTGTAACACATTTGGAGATGTAAGTTGTACCTTCGAATTGTCCACATGTTGTTCCAACAAAAAGAAAAACGACAGGGCCATGCGTGCCCATCTCCATGTAAGACTCCGCGTCGAATGCGTCAGCATGTTCATTCCACAGGGCAACAACAACTGTCTCCCTATTATTTTAGAGCTTAGTATCGTAGTGTTGCGAACCAACATGCTGCTGTTTTGTTTTTAGCATTTATTTACCTTCCATCGGTTAAGTGCACATTCCGGAGTTTCTTTTGGCCACTTTTTGTGTTTTGTATCCTCGCATGTGTACAGTCAGTGAAGACCCCGATGGCATCTGAAATCAACATATGAGCACTGTAAGGGACAGGCAGCACACTTTGCATTAGGTTTAGCACATGACATGTCATCATAATTTAGACATGTTGTTCCAGTTTTGTGTATGCAGATAGGGGAAGGCCGGAAACCTAAATATTCTTTCATGGGAGCAGATCACATAATTATTTGTGAAACATGGCACCACTGGTTGAATGCATGGTCTGTAAGCTGAGCAATAAAGTAGGCATGGAGTTGGCTACATAGTTTCTTCATGCACAAAGTAGTGGACCATGGTAGCAGGGGGAAAACAATAGGTATTCAGTTAATGTGGACGTGGAACAAAAATCGTTGTTACCTACGTTTCATCGCAGGTGAGAGAAAAAAAGAATTCTGGTAACTTGTTATGCGTACAGGAAGCATTTTACCTGAACAGAATTTGTTGTCGCCTATCCTAGTTCGCAGGACGTCATATGCGGCAAGCCGATATGTATAGCTTGGGAAGCTGTCCACCACTGTGGTGACTTCAGTGACCTTTGTGTGTGCGGTAAACTTCATCATGTACGGGTGGTCGACGGGTCGATAAGAAAATCGTGGATCACAGACTTGGAAATATCGAATGTAGTACACTGAGCCTTCTTTAAGCAAAGGCAGGAATAGATGGGTCCATCTGTGCGGGACCTGGCCTTCCATTGCTGTTCCCTGCAAAAGGAAAAGGGAATTTTAATTATGTAGAGTTTGGTAGGTTCATAAATAGTACTATGTAAAATAGACATAACAACCTGTTCATCAATTAGTATGAGGTCCATTCGAAGCGTCTTTCTTGGCTGTTCATTGCTTATGTACTCCGAGAATCTAACAGCTCTCGTCTTGATTGTCCACTGGTGGGATTCAGAAGTAATATCCTTTAACAGAGAATACTGCATCCTGTGAGGCAAAAAGAGAAGCAACCAGCAAGCACTGTCATTGGAGCAATTTTGAATTAGCATATATATGAATATGTGGATGGAGTGAGTTTTTTTGGTGCATATACTTAAACAGAACTCACAGAAGAACAACAGACTGTATATGAATATGAATTGCAGGGAAACAGAAATTTCATTGCATACAAAATAGGGACCACAAGAGAAGGCAACACAACTGAAGCGTGTATACAGCAAGTAGACAACAGGTAAACTTTTTTTATATAGGAATAGGTGAACCACGAAGCCACATGAAGAACACCACTTCTACACATGGTGCAGTACTTCTTCGTATACTATGTTTTTGGTTGTGCACGATAGTTGTCCATCTTCGTCTTCGATCAATATTTTGAGGCCACGGTCTGAATTAACCCGAGATATGGCCATGTACAGCTGCCCATGAGTAAAAACTGGTTCCCTGAGGTACACTCCTACCTTGCCCAGTGTTTGGCCTTGGCATTTGTTGATTGTCATTGCGTAACAAAGCCTGACAGGGAATTGGCGACATTGCAAAGTAAAAGGCCATTTAGGACTTGTTCCATTCAGGACGATGCAGGGTATGCATACAATATCTCCTGCATGGTTTCCAGTCATTATCCTGGCTTTCAACAGCCGATCGCCTAGGCCTTCGATGAGGAGTCTTGTACCATTGCAAAGGCCAATAGATTGATTGATGTTTCTAAGCAACACCACAGGGGCACCAATTTTTATAGAGAGGCGATGAGCTGGGAAATTATTAATGGATATGGAATTTAAAAATTCAGGAGGATACAACATTTCAAAATCTGGTGGCTGCTCTGTGGAGTTAGCAATATTGTCGAAGCTAAGATACTCTCTTACACATCCAGGTACCTTGGTGATCATGAACTGATTAACCTCGTCGACCACAGAATTAACTGGACAAACAATGCATCTTTCAGCAAGGTATGGCACAGAGGAGTAGCAGCTATCAAATTCGTTATATATGGCTACTGTAATTGCTTCGATTTTAGGTCCTGCTGGCGAGAGGATGAATTCATTTGGAATGTCTATCATGTTTTTATCAGAATCATTGTCTGCATTTTGCGTTTTGACACGCCCTTCCCCAACATCAAGGACCCAGCGAGCGAATTTATTCATATTGACTTTTTCTTCGCTGCATAGGGAAGGATCAGAGAGTCTCATATTTATGCGTAGACGCATGGCCTCAATATGGTGCCACAGATAAGATCCTAACAACGACGCCTTTATTATTTCGGTGTGGCTGCCACCTTCAACAACAGGCAGGACCTGTCTGAAGTCACCACCAAATAATATTGGTTTTCCACCGAAAGGGAGGGTGGCGTTTCTGTCATCATCAACAGATAGGATATCACGTAATGAACGGTCTAAGGCCTCAAATGCATATCTATGGCTCATAGGTGCCTCGTCCCATATAATCAAAGACGTCCTGTTGATGAGGCCAGCAAGTACTGTGCCCTTACTTATTCCGCATCGGCTATTTTCATGGATATTCCATGGTATCTTAAACCGAGAATGAGCAGTTCTACCCCCAGGCAGAAGAAGAGATGCAACTCCACAAGATGCAACGGCTAGAACAATGTGGTCGCGTGATCTAAGCATAGCTAAAATTGCGTTCCATAAGAAGGTCTTCCCAGTTCCACCGTACCCAGAAACAAAAAAGGCAAAAGGCCTTTTGCTGGATATGTGCTCCATAACCCGATCATAGATAGCTCACTGATCATTGTTTAGAGCAGCTGACGTTTTCACGGAATCAACAAGAAGAGCAGTTTTGTCATAAGACATTTCCTCTAATATAAGCCTGTTACCACCGGCATCTAAGGAAACAACAGACACACTTGGTAGGTCATATGACGCTATAGACAGACCATTATTCGAGAAGAGGTGGGTCAGTTCTTTCATAAGGTTGGTCTGAAGAACGGAATCAGATATAGCATACCGAGGATTATGAAGAGCAGCTCTAAGACGGTACGCGATATCGTCAGCCATGTACTTCCAGTACCTATCAAAGAGCGCACGGATATTGGCAACATCGCAATACACAAGGACAGTCATAATAGATTTCTTAGTTGGTTTGCGGTTGCCCAAACGATGGCCTCATCAAATAGACAGGCCCATTCTGTATCATCCCCAGTGAGCCCCCTAGCTTGACACGCTTCTTTGAAAGTAGAGTGAAGCACTCCTTCGTAGGTCCTCACCTCTTCATAGAATTTTGCACCACGAACAACCATAAGAAGCATCCTAAGATAGAAGGTTTCCCCTGTGCTAGGGTGCACGTACCTTAATCTGCCCAATTTGAAACCCCTTTTCCTACGCGTCCATACCTTATTATCCGGATCCCACCTATACCTCGATGAGAACTCACAATACGTAAGATAATGGCCAGCAGAAGATAAACGATTAGCAGTAAACCATTCAGTGAGAGAACTCATTTCAGATTCAGGGTTATCCACGACATCTTGCAACTCAGTGTCTTCATGGACAGTCACAAAATTCAGACCTGGAAGATGAACAAAGAGCCTCTCAATAGAAGGGTACTTGCCATGGATTTCAAACCCAAATAACCTCCATGTTGCCTCACAACATGAAAGGTACCTAGATCTGATATACTCGGTGATTTCATCAACACCACCGTCAGAAGGTGTGGTGCTACCGTCACCATTGTTCTGTGTGCTGGATGTAGAGGGCTGTTCAGATTGCTGGGCTTCAGGAACTATTTGTTTGTGAGAGAACCCTACTCTTGCACAGTCAAATCCTTTATTGACATACTTAAACAAATACTTGATGAGGTAGGTTTTGTTGCAAGACTCTACATTGATGTGGGCCTAGTATTTTTTGAGAGCGAGCAGGTTATGAGGCACTACCCAGTGGTTATCAAGCTGAACGTTGTTTTTCCATGTAACAACACCGTTATCTCGGCGCCTATACAAAGGATATCCATCAGGATCGAACGATGTTTCGTTTTGGAATGGCTTTGGATATCTTTTTGAACACAGGCCATCTTTCATGCATGGGCTATTTGGATTAGCTGGGCCACATGGCCCATGCATCATGAACTCCTAGACCAAAGAAAATCCCAAAGGATCTTCTTTAGGATCAGGTAGTTCCGCCGATATATATTTATCAACCTCAGCTGCCGAAGGTTCACGACCGGTTTCAGCGTGCCAGACTATAATATGAGAATGCGGCAGGCCTCTTTTCTGGAACTCATTTGTATGTGCCACTGTTTAAGGAAAGAAGAGCAGATTTCAGTTTCAGGTTTGGAAAGACAAAGAAAGACTATAAGATGGATAGAGTGTAGTGGAATTTCGACCTGAACGGATAGGACCAAATATGCGCCCTTCTTTGATATCCTCCAGGTACTCTTCGAGTTTCATATGGAAGACCCGTACCACCATATCTGCTCTATCGGTTGGTTTCTGTCCTGGTTCGAAACGAATAGCCTCAGTGATTTCAGGCCACTTTGAGTTGCAGGTGAAGGTCGTGAACTTATCAGGAGATCCATATACGCAGCAGATCGCCATGCAGTCATGGTAATTTTGTTGCATATATCTCTTACTGCCTATATGTGAGGCTGGCAACATTTTCTTGATGCCCACATCCTTCCCAGTACTGGCTCCATGACAAATGGCATCAGAAATGCCCTGATACGTCTCACAATGCAGGAGGTCTTGATTGAACATGAAGAAGCTTAATTTGTTGGCTTCCACGCAAGAGTAACTATTGACCTGATACTGCTGCGATAGTCTACCTGAGCACAGCGCAGGGTTGGGCTCACCTTTTCGATAGTGCATTTCGTACGCGTAGAATTCTAGCATGGAAACATTTTCTCTTCCACCGGCAGGGCCATCCACTTCCTTTAATTTAATTCCAGAATGGTAACCAACGTCACCATATGGAAATAGCAGAGGATACTGAAGCGACATCAAAGCTGGGTGGATAGGCGAAATATGTTTGAATTTGGACATATGAGACTCAATGACGACGTCAAAGGAAGAAACATTAGGAGTTAATCCACCAATAAGCAGCCCTACTAATTCTGGAACTGCAGGCAATGAGTACCTGTCCCCATGGTTGTCTACGGTACCAGATAATTTGATGGTGACCTCAGGAGCTGTAGGCGACAATAGTCTGTCTCGGGCCATTCTAAATTGTTTCACCAATGGATTGTGAGCATCCAGCATGGCAATGAGATCAGAAACTATGCATGGGTTAGGACGGTCATGTCCTTCTGAAGTAGCAATAGCCAACCTATTGTGTAGCTCATTAGCAGTATCGTAGATGTATAACTGCACGTACTCTGGTCGCCTTCCAACAGGAGGAATAAGAGACCCAATACGATGGTGCACAACTCCGTTTATACGGAATACATATGGACCATTACCGATATTAATAGAGCCATCAACATGAACACCCAGGGAGGTGAACGCAAATAGAGAGTTATATTGCCTGATAAGGCGCATGCAATTGTTAGACCGTGCGCCGCCGTCGAATCGCACTAATTCTTGCAGCGGCGACGGTAGTGGGGCATGTCTAGGCAATGAAACTCTGCCTGAACGACAGCACTGCATGTAGACCATCTTTGAACGGTTACTTCGTGCCTTGATCCTTTCATCATACCAAAAAATAGCATAACAATGCTCGCAAACATAGTCAGGACCCCCGTAATAAGACCATTGTGGATAGTGTGCTGAACAGGTGACCAAAAAAAATGTGCACATTAAAAGGTTAGGGAAAGCTGGGAGGGCTGAAGGGAAAACCTATGGCAGAGGAAGAGCAGACGGTATACCTTTTAGCATATCAATATACTCTTTAGGGAAGGCTCTAACAGGTTCAACATAAGGCGCACGACATATTCGATCTACAAAAGGGCAAGTCAAGCCACAACAATAGAACTGAATGAAACACGAAACGCTAACGAAACCTGAACCTTTTATCGCTAGTACTTTAACCCTATTTCATGACATGCGGTTAGCACGGTTCCAGTTTGACTCGTTTGGAGGAACCATGGGACGGAAATGGTCGCCTGTAACAATAGCGAAACATCATGTGCACGCAGTAGCACATTAGGAAAAGGAAACAAAGAAAATAACATTTCACAAATAAAGAAGACAACGGCAAGGTACTAACGCACTACTGAAAGCATCTAGGCCCCTAATTTGTGTTTTGGTAATTAATGACAACATTTGTGGACTAATGATTTTATTTGAGATATGGAAATAGGGTTAGTCCCGGAGATGTGACATGTGGCATATGGTGACTTGAAAATGTTGGAATCATGATGTGAAGTGGAACCTCAAGGCAAAGGTATAAGATAGGAATTTCTATTTTGCTGGTCAAAGAGGAGATTAGAGAAGAAACATTGACCGGGTTGATAGGCTAGATAGCCGTATTATCAAGAGGGGTCAATGTCTTTTGCATGACGATTCCATAGTGCCACCTTGCTCAAACGTTGAGTTGCATGCATATGGATTAGTGGCATACATCATGAGTGTTAGAACGACGCGTCTTTCTCAAAACAGGCTAACTGGTTTGTGGGCGGACGGTCTCCCTTTTGTGGGGCGGACCGTTTTATGACTTAGCCGTTTTCAGAGTCGTTCTGGAAGTTTGTCTGTGCTGGGGCGGACGGTCTCCGCAGGGGTCGCGGACGGTCCGCCCTGGATCGCTTTCATGGGCAGAAACTTAGAGTTTCTTGTGAACCGAAGTGTTTGACCGGCGGACGGTCCACGCAGGGCATGCGGACGGTCCGCCGGCCACTAACCCACGCCACCAGAACCGGGAGTGGTTCTGGTGGATTGTAACCTCGTGGGGCGGACGGTCCGCGAAGGACGGGCGGACGGTCCGCCCCCTCTCCCCGGGCGCCACCAGAACCATCTTCGGTTCTGTGTGGGTTTTGAAGTCTCTACGGCGAACGGTCCGCCACCTGGGTGCGGACGGTCCGCCGTATAACTTGTGTGCGCGTCCAGGGAAGGTTCATCTCTGACCGTGGTTCTAAGTTGAATGGCAGACGGTCCGCCCCTGGTGGGCGGACGGTCCGCCCCCTGTAACGGTCCGTTCTGACAGCATTAATTGCTGTTGTAGCCATTGGTTTTGAACGGCGGACCGTCCGGGCTTTGTGAGGCGGACGGTCCGCGAAAACTCGTATTTCACGGGTTACAGAGTGTAACGGCTAGATTTCGAGAAGGGCTCGTATATATACTTCATGTCCGGGCGTGGGAGCTCTCTCTTGGCACTTTGGAAAGCCTACTTGATATTCTTAAGCCCTTTTTCTTCACTCTCTCACTCACTTTGCTTTGAGATTGCATTCTTGTGAGATTGAGAGCATCCTAGTGCATTGCATCAAAGGTTTGAGCATTGTGGCAGCAAGCGTCATTGGCTTGTTACTCTTGGAGGTTGCCGCCTCCTAGATGGCTTGGAGGAGTGGAAACCGTTGAGCCCTTCAAAGGAGATTGTGAAGGTGCCCCGGTTGATCTTGTGAGAGGTTTTGTGCTCACCTTGCCGGAGTGGTGAAGAGCAACTCTAGTGGAATCGAGGTGTGGAGTGGTTCTTGGTCCAAGCCGGCTCAAAAATCAAGCGGTGCCTTGATAGAGGAGCGGTTGGAATAAAGGATCCACCTCAACGTGGATTAGGGGTGACCGGCAAGTCATCGACACCATGGGAAAAATTCTTCTCTTGTCATCGGTTATTTCTATTGCTCACTTACATTCTTGCAATTTACTTTGAGCAATTTACTTTTATAGAGTTTGAATTGTTGCTTATCACCCTAGGTTGCAAACCCTCACATAGGTTAGAAAGAGTAGAAATAGTTTTACCCCCTTGTGTTACTAATTAATTTTTAAGTGCTTGTGTTTTTAGTTCAAACCGCCTATTCACCCCCCCTCTAGTCGGTATCCTAGATCCTACAACGGTGCCAGCCCGAAGCAACAGAAGGGTGATGACCTATCCCACTGGCATGCCGAACGGACAGAGGCGACCGACATGATAAAGGGACTGAAGGATGGCACCGTTTTGTGGAAGCAGCAGAACTTGAGGAAGATGCCTGATCATGTGTCGGCCGAAACCGACCACGTGCAGAGGTACTGCTCGCAGGCATGGCAATACAGGTGGACGTATGCACCTAAAGGCAAATCTTCTGGGACAATTTAAAACCAAACAGGGTCATGATATGCAGGCTGTCCAAAATCGTGAACGCATATACTTAAACAGCGCAACAAACTGCGGGTGGCATCTATTTCAGGAAGACCCATGACATTAGCAGTCAACAAACTAAACAATCCCATGAGGACGACATGAAGGCAAAGAAGTGACGCTGACATAAGTTGATACAGTATAGCTTTAAGACAGGGCCATCACAACGGAGGCCATGGTACCTATGAAGAAAAAAAACATGCAGGCCTACACGCTGCCGGGAACGCGAGGAAATGCAGAGGGAAAGCACACCCAGAGCAGAACAACAGGAACACAGGACCTTTTTCCCCTAGCAGTCTACTAACAACAGCATACATCTCTTGACAAATCAATACACACTTAAAAGGCAGCACAGAAACATGAACAGCACACGTTTGGACAAATCAATTTGAAGCAAAAAAGGAGCATAGAAACACAAACACAACAAACGTCGAAAGAACTGACCTGACACAGAGAACGTCTGCACATCCAGCAGGTCAGCAAACTTCAGAGTTGAGTCACAGGTCCTGCCAGTGCAAAAGGAGAAGGAAATAGAGAGATAAATCCAACACTGCAGGGTTTATAAACACCAAGCGATACTGAACCGCAATAGAAAAGAACCATTAAGAGGCTGCACCACACGGCAAAGAAAACCGACCTGAGCAACGCACACACACCGAAGGCGTCCACAGCAGGCTGGATCCCAACGCCGATAGGAGCACGGCAGAGGCTACATCAGAACCCACAGAGACAGTGAGATACAACACTGAGGCAGCAGGAAATAAGAAGAAGAACAAAGCAAGGAAGAGACGCAGCAGATCGACGACGTACAGGCACGGCGAATGGCAAGAGCACCCGGCGACGGCCGGCCGTGGCAGCGAGGCCCCGCGGCCCAGAACCGGGACACCGCACGGCACCGCCGCCTACGCAGCGGAGGCCACACGAAGCAAGCAAACAGCGCAGCGCGCCATCCTGCCGTACACCACAATCCGGGACAAACCTGGCACACATTGAGAGCAAGGATGAGGAACCAGCTAAGAAACTGCAGATCCCATTATAATTGAAATCGAGAGGCGGCGAACGAGCGGAACAGACCGACCATGAAGGAGAAGAAACAGGAACCAAATCGAACAATCGTACCGGTAGCAAAAGCGGCGATTGACGGGGACGGCAGCGCCAGCTAGAAGCGAAGGCAGGACCGACGACTCGTTCGATGCGAGACGACGGCGGCGGCGGCGTTGATAAAACGATACAGAAGCAGGACAACGACACAAGAGGAGGCAAGGAAAAAAAAACTAGAGTGCAGGCAGGCCGAGGCGGGCCACGCGGCTGAACACACAGCAGGCAAAAACTTGCCGAGACACTGGGCTGGACCACGGCAGTACAAATCAACGGCGACGCGGCCCAAAAAAAAAAGAGCTACAGTAGCATGTTAGGCGGATGGCTCCGGAATCCTTTGGCGATATGAGGTTAGTTATGGGCTGGTGGTCAGGCAGGCCTAGATCGGAGAACCTACGTAGCTTCCGGAAGCCTGGAAGCTACATAGCTTCCGCATCATCCACCGTTGCCTCTCTCTCATCCGTTCGATCTCATTCCCCCTTCTTCTTCCTCTCCCTCTCGCCTTCTTCTTCCTCTCGCTCGCCCCGCGCTGCCGCAGCAGCTCGCCGCACGCCAAGGCCGGAGGGGAGGGGAGGGGTGGTGTGCGGGCGGGGCGGCCCGCCGGCCGGGGTGGTGGTCGAGGCGGCGGCACTTAGGGTCTAGGGTTAGGGTTAGGGGTTGGCCGGGGTGGGGCTTCAATATCCTCCGACCATAGAAGAGGAGGGGCCGGGGGCGGGGAGAACCGGCGGTGGAGGCGGTTGGCTGGGCGGCGGAGGGCGCAGCGGCGCGGGAGCCACATATGGACCCCCGGCCTAGATTTTCCATTGAAAGTTTGTTCTGTAAAGGAATTCATTTGGCAAATACTTTCAGATCCAACAAAATCGAGCCGAAATGTCCAGCCGTCTAGGTATGACTATGGCTTTGTTTAGTTCCTGTAAGTTTCTGCAATTCAACCAAAAGTAACGTGTTGAAAAACGTGCCCCTCCTCTCTGCGACCCACTTCCCAATGCACTTTTTCTACAGGAAGTTCAACCAAATTTAACAAACTAAACAAGGCCTATGAGTATGACCTGTTCATTGTTCAAAAGCTACAAAGATATGTGTAGCACTGTAGCCCACAAAAATATGTTAAGTAATTCTTTTTGTCTCCAATAAAGTCAAGCCTAAATGTCTGGTATGACCTGTTCGAAGAAATCCAGTTGCCGTGGTAACTTCCGTGCCTCTCTTTTCTACCGTCCTCTGTCTGATGCCACTGATAAAATACGCGGCAAACTTACGTGCCTACCTTTTCTGCCGAGGGCCAGCTTCGGGCCTTGCATTTTATTGGGCCCTGTTGACCTACTCCGATTAGCCCATTCGTCGCATCCTCTTTTGAGGCAGCTCTTCCTTCTGCATCATCAATGTCCCTGCACGGCTCTTTGACGTCCTGCAATCAGCGCACAGCCGCTGCCCCTTCGGTTCCTTTCTTTCATGACTATGACAACTGCTTTGTTCATGATTACGACGTTGTTGGCTTTGTATCCTTGCAATCAGTTAGTTTTAGGGCTGCTACTAACTCTTGCTTACTATGGTTACATTATATCCTCATTTCGGCTTGGCTATTATATTCAGTTCACATTCAATCTTTTTATTTATCTGTCGATATTGTAGTTGTTGCTGTCTGATCCTGCTCCCGTTGAGTGTTGACATCAGATTACCAAACAAAAACGTAACACAGAACCACAGAGTTACTCATCGCGTACGGGCGCAGCGAAGCGCGCAGTTCTTCCTAGTTGTTCAGAAGCTAAAAAAATATGTCTAGTACACCAAAACTTGTAGAATAATATTTAAATAAAACTTGTGGAGTAATAGCTGTTAGCACTAAGACGACCAATTTGGGTTGTGAACAACTCAATATGGTCCCATCTTGCGATAATAATAGCACAATAAAAATAAAGCACTTGGAATCCCCTCACATGGTTGCACATCCTGGAATTTATAGCACAACAGCTAACTCATGCCAGATGTCACTTCTAAAGCCAGTTTCAAACTTTCAATACACGACAGGGTCTGGAAATAGACGCGAGATGGAAAATTCACGACAGGGTCGGCCTACCACACGTTCTTCCTTGGACAAAGGGCAATTCTGGGTGTCAAGGAGGCTTGGAAAACGAAAGCCCTTGCCAAGTGCAAGTTCTTTGCATGGCTAGTGGTTCATGGGAGATGTTGGACTAACGACAGAAGGAAACGTCATGGCCTGCAGGACGACGATGGTTGCACGCTCTGTGGCCAAGAGGTTGAGTCCATCTCTCACTTGCTTACTACTTGCGTGTTTGCGAGAGAGGCCTGGATTTTGGTACTGGAGGAGATCGGGTGGCAGTTCCTCACGCCAACGGTCAATGCACTCCACTTTCCCGATTGGTGGATTTCTGCAAGGAAGCGGATGGGTAAGGATGGTCGCGCGGTGTTCGACTCTCTGGTCATCCTCACCTCGTGGATGATATGGAAAGAACGCAATGACAGAATTTTCAACCACCTCTCGCACGGTAGTGGAGGTCGTAAGGGCTAACTGGCTTGAGGGGCGATGCTGGGTTCTTGCGGGTTGGAAACACTTAGCGGATTGTGCGCCGCTGCGTAGCGATTTCGGCTACGCGGTCGAGGTTGTTCAGGTCGCAGATTTGTTAAACGTAGTCTTTTTAGCGCAGGGCTGATCCATCCTCTGCATGGATCAAGCCGGTCCTTTGTATTGCTTTCCTCTTAATGAAATACGTGTTAAAGCACGGTCGCAAAAAAAAAACTTTCAATACACAGTCTCATTGAAGAACTGTTATCTAGACTGAAAACTAGGTAACTGTGTGAGTTAAATTTAATGGAGACAAACTCCTCCTACATATGATGAAACCTTTTCTTCCCTCTCTTCATAAAGACCTTACCACATCAACAGTTTAATGCTGATGAAACTCTACATAAAACTCCCATTGAGACTGCCCTAGATGCAAAGTGAGCTCCGATGCTATCAGTTAAGCATAGCATCTCGGCATAAATCATGGAATATTCATTATAGGTTGATAGCCAACTTTGGTTGTCATTTGTCAACATGGTCTGAGCTTCAGTAAATAAGGTCACAGTGTATAGTTTCATGGCACAGTTATCTAGTCTGAGAATTAGGTAACCGTGCCTGATGGGTTTCATGGGGATGAAACTCTCCTCACAAATGATGAAACCCTCTCTCCTCATAAAGGTTTTGCCATGTCAGCAAAATTATTGATGTGATATGTTATTTAATGCCGATGAAACTTCTAATGAAACCCAGAAACTCCCACCTAGAATAGCCTAAGGGCACTTATTCTTTCACATGGTTTTGCAGTCCGGATTTCATAGTTAAGCGTATCTAATCACGCTTCTATGCAAAGTCAGCTCTCATCCTATCAATTGAGCAAAGCATATCGGCGTAAATCTCGGAACATTAATTTCTCACTCTAGTTGCTAGCGTTGCGCGCTGTCTTCATAAGCGCTGACTCATTGAGTAGATGTAGCTCGAGCCAGCGAATTCTGAGTCCATGGAGTCGGTGCCGGCGCCGGCGCCGGCTCTACCCGACGACGCCGTGGCCACGATCCTTGCCCTGCTCCCGGCACGCAGCCTCGCGGCGTCACGGTGCGTGTGCAAGGCGTGGCGCGCCCTCGTGGACTGGCACCGGCTGCTGGCCCGTCACCTCCTCCCGCACTCGGTGCGCGGGCTCTTCGTCAACTACGCGAACATCTACCTCGGGAGCCAGGGGGCGAGGCCGCGCTTCCTCGCCCGCCCGACGGCCGCGACGCCCGGCGGCCCCCGGATCGACGGCGAGTTCGACTACGTCACGCGCAAGAGGCCCAACAACTGGTACAGCGTGGGGGACCACTGCAACGGCCTCGTCCTGTACCGGGACGAGGTCGCCGACGGCCGGTACCTGGATGAAGGCTACGACAGGCTGCACGTGTGCAACCCCATGGCGCGGCGGTCGGCGCGCCTCCCCTTCCTCCCCGTCCACCAGATGTGGAGGCGCCGCGCGTTCCTCGTCTTTGACCCCGCCGTGTCGCAGCACTACGAGGTGCTCCTGGAGCCGGCCATGGAGGACGGCGGCGGCGCTGGGGGGCCGATGATGGAGCGGTGGCCACCGTCCCTGTGGGCGTGGCACGCGTTCTCGTCGAGGACCGGGCGCTGGCAGGAAAGGGTGTTCACGCGGGAAGGCGAGGCAGCAGGGACCTTCTCGGAGCTGACGATGGATTCCTTGAGACGCGTCCCCCAGGCCCGGTGGCGCTACGCCGTCTACTGGCGGGGAGCACTCTATGTGCATTGCCATGGTGAATACATCTCGCGGTATGTAAATATCATCATATACATATATACATGTCCATTCTGGTTTCTGTTCTTGATATATATTTCTCTTAAAAACTGAGGGCCTGTTTAGATGGGTAGAAATGAAAGTTACCGTTTACTGTAGCAATTCTAAATCGAAGATTAGGAGGGCTAAACATGATCTAATTATAAGGCGCTATACACGGTTGGACGGGAAATTGCGAGACGAATCTATTAAGCCTAATTAATCCGTCATTAGAGATTGTTTACTGTAGCACGACGTTGTCTAATCATGGCCAAATTAGGCTCATTAGATTCGTATCGAAAAGTTACCTAGGGGTTATGGAATGGGTTTTGGCATTAACACACATTTAATACTCCATGCATGTAAGATTCCCTTTAATGAATAGTGAAAAATGGCAAAATTTTTTGGCAACTTGGCCATCTAAACAGGCCCTGAATGCATTGTTTGGTGTTGAATTTCTGAAGGCTGTCTCTGTCACATGACACATACCGAGTAATCAAATCGCCCATTGACCGCTCCGAGTGCTACAACGATGTGCAATCTTTTCTTGGGAGATCAGAGAAAGGGGTGTACTTTGCTGCTATTCATGGGTGCCGTCTCCGGGTATGGATCCTCAACGAGCTCGATGATCGACGAACAGAATGGATACCCAAGCATGACAGTGTTGTTAAGCCCGTTGAATGGTGGAAGGTGGTGTCAATCTGCGACTACTACCACAGAAGATGCCACGGACCTTGGATCCTGGACGATTACTACGATAACGCGGAGGAAAAGAGGAACGATAATTCTGAATGGAGCTCGGACGACGACGATCTTATCGATCCTGCAGCCGGGAGCAACATCGAGGACTACTTTGTTATGCACGACCATCCATTCAGACAAGACCGCCACCCAGAATGCTTCACCTTTCTTGGCTTTCATCCCTACAAGGAGGTGATCTTCCTGTCTACCGTAAATGTAGGGGTGGCATATCACTTGGACAGCTCCAAGGTTCAGTTTCTGGGCATTCTGAATCCGCGGCACAGGTATGACGACGTGTACGATTCATTTGTGTATACGCCCTGCATACGCCCAGCTTGATCGTAGATTAACGCTGCCAACGACGGTGCAACATTATCGACCTTGGATTCAGTTAATCATGCCAAGGTTTGGCTGGAAAGGTTTTGGAGCAGGCTTCAGAGTTCAGATGGCTGCTGTTGTAGTCTCTTTACAGGGCAACTCATGATACTGTTCTTCGATCTTTATCAGTTGGTCCAGAATGAAGGGACGATGGCGAGTTCTTTCTGATTGTGGCGGTGCAATTGTTGAAGGAGAAGGGTTTGTGAAGAAGTTGTACTATGTATTATATTTTTTTTCCCGCCAATGAATACTCGATGTTCCGTTGTAGAAACTCTTTACCCACTTTTTATAACCACTAGCTAAATATATGTGCATTACTACGGGCCAAACAATGTTCTTGTGTAACATGCTACTGCAACCCAAATCTATCCTACATGCATAAGTACATGGTCATAGCAGTGATGTCTCTTTAAAAAAGATTGCTCATCTAATAATCTCTGAAAGAGTCAAACTATTGCATTGTCTCATCCAATCATCAGATCATAAGCTTTACTTCAAATAGAATTCAGAAATAATATTCTGATAACAAGATGATTTAATTTGGTGCACAAAAACTAATTAGATAATTAGAATGCGGGCTTTTTAGCTGTTATTCTTGTCATGCTCCCGCGGGAAGGCACACGGGAAGCGTAAAGCCTGTGATCTGGTTCATGGGCTGATACTAACGTTTTTTTTTTTTTGCCAAGCGAACACTAACTTTTGGTCCCAAGAGCATTTAGGGCAGGCCCAACGCGATGTCCAAAAGTTGGTGGCTTCAGAGAACACGTAGGTACAGGAGAGTTGGGGCTACCACTTCCACACCGCAAGCACATGTATCTTGTCCCACGCTCTGCCGCAACCTGCTGCTCCTGTCCTCCCCTTTTTCTATCCTCTCTCACTCTCTCATGAGGAAGCGGTAGCTTCTGCAGGCCACACTGATACCTGCAGAGCATCTATCTTTTATCCATATTGGCATCCGAGCCTACATGGCCTGATGAGGCCATCAGTGAAGCATCCGCGTTGGGCCTGCTCTTAGTGTGGATGGGCCCAACTTTTTGCTTCTTACTGAACCTATGCGTGGTTGGGCTTTATGGGCCAGGACCGGAGAATTTCTCGGCCTTGTGGACAGACCTATTTTGAGCCCGTCTGCAAATATTTCTGCCAGACTCATAGTTTGAGTAAAATGATATCATGGCCACACTTTTTCCTAAGAGAAGAAAAATTAAAATCCTGCCAGCCTTTTGTATGCAGTTCTTGTAGCTATGGTACCGGCGCAAAGCATGGTGCGACTATTATATTTATGTCCTCTAGCCACTTTTATGTTGGGTCCCTGTGTGAAGAAATTACAAAATGTACTATTTTATAGTATTGCTTTCGTTTTCCAATAGATAACACATGTCTCTTTCAAAATAAAATATAGCCAGTCATTTTGAATAACTAGCTGCTAACCATTCACTGGCTGCAAGGCTCAAGATAACGTGTTGCCATTCGACTTGCTAATCTGGACTTCAGTTGCTGGCAGCACAACTGGCTGCATCAATAGCACCCGACCTGTACAAACTAGTGAATTTCTTCATGCGTGTCTTGCTTCAAAGATGTGGTTAATGCTACTGCTCATGAGTTACACATTTCAGAATGAGAATCACATGAACCACATTGTTGATCTTACCCAAGTCTTGATCTCTACTCTTCTTGTTTGCTATATATATATACCACTACCACACACTCTACACACCTCCTGTGTTTTCAATTGGTGCAAATCAATACTATATGGTACTTGCTTCACTGAGCCTAGCCCCTGCCTTGCTAAATGAGTTTGAGTTGAGATTTTAGAGAAAACTGATACAAGTCGTTACAGATGCAGCAAACGGATGTCTCATCAAGAAGATTTTATCTAATACTTCCGGACACTATAAAGAAATTCCTTTGCCTAGCTCACTAGCTAATATGCTATGTGGATGGTTAAAATCTTGCTATGCAAGAATTAATTTGATTTCTTGTTTTATAGAAATAGATTTAGCAAGATCCAGTAAAAGGTTTGTTTGGTTTGAAGATAATTGAAGAGGACTGGATGTAATTGGCAGTGTTAAATCCCCTAAAATCAAAATGTCTCTTAATCCCCTTCAATCATCTGGGCAGGGGATTAATCGAACAAGCCAAGGAAATACATGACACTATTATGTCATATTAAGCTCTTTTTGAAAAGTGGGCAATCAATATTTTTTCCATCATCCATAGGCACAACAACCTAACTGGGCAATATATGTGTGCACCGAAACTGTGTTGCAGTGGTAGCCATTACTAGTCTGTTGAAGATGGCATGCCAGAAGGACGCGGCTGTCCACGGCGCGTCTCTGTGGCTAACCATGGTCATCAAGACTAACGTGATGAGGCCGATGGTTATCCATACCCGTTGGATATTACCCTCATTATTTGGGGATGGGTAAGCTCATGAGTTCCATAACGGTGTCACTTCCATGGCTTTGTGTCTTGCTCCACCATACCCTCTTGTGCCTGCGTGCGCCGAGCGTCTTGGGCATTGTTGCGACGCCCACTTCATTTATTTTTTTCCTGGGTTCTATGTGCCCCGATGATTGGAGAGTACATGGCCCCACGGGTAAGGCACACAAGGGTGAGAAAAGAATTTGATTTTTGACATAACTATTTCTAACTCACGATATTTATGGGTTTGCAAGCTCTCCCATCGTTTTTGACCCTAACAGGTGGGTCCAATGTAAGTGGTACACTGCGCTCTAATATGTCTAAAAAATATTTTAATTGTGTTTGTTTGTTATATATTTTCTTTATTCACAGATAACAGCTGAAACGTGCGCACAAACTGTCCAGGAACAAATCTTGCCTCAACTTCTATACGAGTACAAACGTGCCATTTACCTGCCTCGAACACGATGTTTCTTTTCTATTTGTTGCTCTCTTTCACGATGCTATTCCGATGTTACTACTACAATACTACCCCTTTGCAATTTGTGCCGGGATAGAGCTTTTACGGACAGAAGACGCCCACGTGGGTAGCAGAATCATCACAGGATTTTCAGCACAAACATTGCATGACATAGTACATCGGATGTTCGGGCCGCACGCAGGAAGACAATCTGTCGCTTCTCCTACGAGAAGGATACGACCGCAAGTGGTTGAGGGCAGTAGCTAGGACGTAGTACCGGTGACGAAGAAAGCTTTGGATTGCTCCGCGTGCTAGCACAGATGAGTCGAATAGCTCGTAGCTACGTCGTTGCCAATGGCCCTGTCAAGCATTTTGTCACACCTTGCTGCCCAACTGACCTATTAATTAATTGTTGGCTCAAAGGATTGGCGAGGGTACATTTCAAATTTTCATCTTGTCACTTGCTATATCAGTCCTTGAATAGTGGAATTGGCCACTGTAGTACTCCAAACGAAGACGAAACAGTTAAGCGCACGGTCGCGAAAAAAAAATAAAAAAAACAGTTAAGCGCAACGTTCAAGTTGGTTGTAAAAGTGTTGATTTGTCGTTGCACACGATGGGCATGATTCCTCTCCATCACAGAATGAATCACATTGATGATTGGTCTTCCAACAATCATGTATGTTGAAACATCAGTGCAGTTGTAGTTCAGTTATTAAAAAAAACCCGGGAAAGTGTAGCTGTGTAAACTTGCAGCAATGCTGTTGTTGTCCTTTCGAAACAAAAAGCTGCAGTTATAAAAGTAAACATGTTCATTTGGAAAATCTGGTTGATATTAGACGTTCACAAACGAATGGTGTCTCTAAGTTGTTGGCAATGTTGTAATCGTTTCCCTCAACTTTGCTTGAAATCTGGGAATCTTGGGTTCAAATCTGTAGCTGTAGTCTAAATCTGGCTAGGCTCCTATCCCTTCTCTGCTCTGCTCTTCCCTAACTCTGGTTTTAAAACTGGATTCTGTGTTTTCGTTCTCAGTTAATGGAAATGGGGTACAGCCTCGCGTCAGAAAAAAAGACGTTCCTAAACCGAAGAGACTATTGCTGAGCTTTACAGAACTCAGAATTTGCAAATAATCTGTTGTTATCATTTTATTAACGGTGGTGTTGACTGTTGAGTATGAACGCGGGACGTCGCTCGTTTTATAAATTTTGACGCCAATGGTCAATGAGGCAATGGCCAAACCAAACAAATGGTAATCTTGCTCTGAATGAGCAGCAGCTCATGCAATGCCTTCCCAGCTCTCCTCCCTCGCAGCAACAGCAGGCCTGTGCTTGCTTTCAGATCTCACCATAGCCCTGCTGGCGGTGACACTCTACATCCTGGGTGTTGTTTGCGTCCTTCGCTGCCTTCTGCATCAAAGAGTTCGTGCAGAGACCTCATGATCGCCCACCGCTCATCGGAACATTGTTCAGGTTGCTCAAGAACTTTGACAGGCTCTTCGACGAGCTTGTGGAGTATGCGCTCGCCCATCGCACCAGCAGGATGCTTTTTCTTGGACAGAGTATGCTGTGGACCTCAGATCCAGAATTCATGGAGCATGTCCTCAAGACCAACTTCAGTAAATACAGTAGGGTGGTTTTCACTCCATGCTGATCATCTTCCATCTCCCCTCACTGCTACTATACTGTTTAGTACTTCAGTCCATATCGAGATGCGTAAATCCTGCAACTTCAAATGAAGGAAGGGTCAAAACTTGAGTAATTCTGTTAAACGTAGACTGCATGCTCTGTTTAATTTATACCATGTTTTCATTTTCATGAAAGTAGTAGAAATTGAGTATAAAATGGATAATGTCAGTGTTGCATTTCCATGTTCAAGTTAGCTAGGTTACTCATTTATTGAGCTTAGAAAAATAAAGGGGGTAAATTGAATAACTTTGGAAAAATTGAGCTTGTCCACAGATATGGTTTTCGAACCTAATCCACAGGGGGATTTCAACACGCAAATCATGAAGGATCTCTTTGGAGATGGAATTTTTGCAACAGATGGAAAGAAGTGGCAGCACCAGAGGAAGTTAGCTAGCCACGAGTTCTCAACCAGAGTGCTTCGTGACTTCAGCAGTGTTGTGTTCTCAATAAATGCTGCAAAACTGGCAGAGAAGATCTCATCTGCAGCAGACAATAAAAGTATGGGGCCGTTTGGTACGGCTTGGCCAAAACAGCTTTCATCGCGGTGAAACTGTTTTGGAGAAGATGAAAAAACTAGATTTGTCCAGCTTTTAATTTATTTTTGCATCGTTTTTCGAAACAGCTTCACGCTATAGTGCCTCGTTTTGCGCAAAACAGGTGAAGCTGAGCTGCTATAAGCTCTACCAAATGGGCCGCTATGTGCTGATTTGTTGTGAGAGAAAAGTACTGCTGGCTGGTTGGTGGCTGGTGGCTGATGCTGATTTGTTGTGAGACTGAAGTACTGCTGGCTGGTGACTGATAAGCCAAGCGAACAGGCTGTAGACATGTAGGTACTTCTATAAGTATTATCATAAAACATAAAGGACCATAGCAGTGCTAAGAGTATACTTGCAGTTGCAGCTATAGCCTATTCTATGTTTGTTTAGCAAAGTGACTTACAGAAGGCAAAGAGAAACAAATTCTGCATCTAAATCTGAATTTAAAACTAGCTGATCTTTGCGGAAAGATGGAGCGAACATATAAACGCTGTTGAATGAGGTATCTATAATTCTGTTCTCTGAACAAGCAAACAAACATAACGATAACTTGTAACAGAGCTCAGAGTTTTAGAAACTAAGCTTGTTACAAAAATTCAGCAACTACATGTTATAAAATAAGACTCAACCACAAAGTTCAGGTACAAACCTGGTAGTTCTCCTTATTTTTACCCATTTGATTGCAAGTTCTCCTCATTTTTCGCCCCTTTGATTGCAAGCCAAGTCAATACAACGCAATTTTCCTCACGTAAAACATTTGGTGAACATCGTGTCACATGCAGTACCCCATGCAAACTGCTGAAGAGTGCATTGTCCCACCTAGCACTACCAGAGAACCCTCCATCCGGTCACGGATGGATCGGACCCGCATTGGTACCGGGTCCAACGGTCAATAATTTTGCGCGCTCATTGGTACCGGGTGGTAGCACCAACCGGTATCGGGGCCTTTGGTACCGGTTGGTGACACCAACCGGTACCAATGTGACCCCCTTTGGTACCGGATGGTACCACCAACCGGTACCAAAGGGGCTCCGCATATAAAGGGGCCTTCTTCCTCCCCCAGCCCGAGCCATGGCTCATTTCTTCATCCTCCATTGAGCTCGGGTTGGGGGAGCTCATGCCCAAAATTTCCATAACTTTTGAAGATTTTGCAAACCAAGTCCGCTAGAAGGTTAGCAACTTCATCCTCTCTCTTTTGACGGTTAGTATGGTCTATTTCATGCTCTATGTTTTGAGTAATTTGTGTTTTGTGGAATGGATTGAAATAAGAGATTTTATATTTAATCTTCATTTTTATTATGAATTCGTAATAGAGAATCACTATATAATTAGTCGTTGCATGTGTAGATATGATGCACAAATTTTTAGACATTGTTTAAATTTTTGGATTATTTGTAGAAACTTTAAATGATTTTCATATTTATGCTTATTATGATTTTTAGATATTATAAATGATATTCATATTTAGGGTTATTAGGATTTTTAGAGATTATAAATGATATTCATATTTAGGCTTATTACGAACTTTAGAATTACATCTTTTTAGAGGCTTCAAATGACGTTGATATTTAGGGTTATTAGGATTTTTTGAGATTATATATTCTTATTCAGTTAAATTTTAAATTCAATTTTACTTCTCATGGTTGTCAATATTTGAACTAAAACAATTCAACTCTAGGCATGCCTATGATGATATCAAATTTTACCTAGTTTTCTAGCTGGGTAACATATGATGACCTTGAGCTTGAGCTTGTATTGTATAGTTATGCTTCTCATGGTTGTCATCAAACCATGAGACACATCCATACCCAAGCAACGGATCGGTTGTGATGGTTGGGCTGGGTGTGTCTCATGGTTCCATGCCTACCATGAACCAATTTTTTTTACCACCTATAATGTTTCTTATGCTCCAAGTTCAAGGTCAAATGAAAGACAACATATCTGAGGCAAATCACTCCTTCAATTTTTTTTGAGTATGAGCAAAAGTAAGACGTTGATGATTTTGGAATGTGGTTGTCGGCCATCGTGCCCTTGGTTTGTTGTAGGTTTTGGAAACCTCCCGATGCAGGGGAGGTGCTGTCGAAATTTTTAGAGATTATAAAAGATATTCTTGTTAAGGCTTATTACGAACTTTAGAAATACATCTTTTTAGTGGCATCAAATGATGTTGATATTTAGGGTTATTAGGATTTTTAGAGATTATAAATGATATTCTTATTTAGGTTTATTACGAACTTTAGAAATTCATATTGGGGGCTAAATTTTTCATTGTATTTTGTGAATAGATGAATCGGCAATGGATGTACAACGCGGATAGACGCTCATCTGACTTCATTAATGGCGTTCATCAATTCCTCGACGCGGCAGAGGCTAAATCGACAATTTCAAGTTAGTACTTCTCTCTATGTATGTATAACTTTAAGACTTTGTTCTCAATACGTGTGCATGTGTGTGTTATATATATATATATATATATATATATATATATATATATATATATATATATATATATATATATATATATATATATATATAGGCCTCCGCTATTCAGTACCCTGGGTACTAAATAGTTATTCAGTGCCCCCCTCACCCGCGCCCCTTCCCGTCCCTCCGTCTGGTATTTTTTCGTGGATTTTTTTCGACTCATGCACTGTATTTTTTTCTTCCGTGGATTTTTTCCCCTTGCGTTGGTTTTTTTTCTTCCATGGATATTTTTTCCGTTATTGCGCTGGTTTTTTCTTCCGTGGATTTTTTCCTGCTCGCTGTTTTTTTCTCCATTTGGTTTGTTTTTTGTTTCTGCTCTTGCCCTGGTTTTTTTGTGTCTTGTTCTTTTTTCTACCGCTGAAAATTGACTTTTTACATTTTGAAGTTAGCTTTTTTATCATTCATACACCCAGCTGAATGGTTTCTGTGCCAAAACATAAGTGGTTATGCTTTGGTATTTGCAATAAGTGTTGTAGGAACAGGCCATGGTTCCGAGAAACGTAGCGCTCACCAAAAGTTCAATATAGTTTGCATTTTTCAATAACGTATTGAAAATATGGGAGAGGCAAAGATCTGCTCGGCAGTAGGACCACGTCCGATACAATAGAGTGCATTTTTCAGCTAATTTGTTCAACAAGATAACATGATCAATAAGCTGAACATGTATTTACAAGGGAACGTCAGACACTGGCAAACAAAATCTAGCTAAAACACCAACATGACCCTGTTTTCAGTGTGTAAAGTAAGATAAAGCATGTTAGCTCACCTCTGGTGATCGAGCCTGCAAGAAACCATAATTATAATAATAAAACAGGAAAACATAAGGAACATATGAAACATCTCAGCCTAGCACCATTTATGTTGGCTAGTCTAGTCAGCAACTTTTTGATGTACTCATGAAGTCATGCAGCTCTGTTATCGAAAGATAAGAAACATAGTTGGCATCATGCTTGGCAGTACAGTACCCAACTCTGCATTTCATCACTGACAAGACTCTGTGAAGCTAAGTAACAAATAATTACAAATGTTGCAATCTAAGGGCAACATGCCAAATCTCAGTTGCCATAGTAGCTAGCATAATCTAATGTGAGTACCGAAAAACAAATTCCCACCTCTGCATTTCCTCATCTCGCTCATGAAGCCAAGTAACAAATAGTTAGAAATGTTGCAATCTAAACCCAAATTCTTACAATCAGGCAATTTGATCATTGGAAACATTGGTAAAAAGTTGTCCTAAAAGAACATGGTAAATAAACTGAACACAATTGCATGAAAAACTAGATCATTGAATGTAGAGCTCATGGCTTGAATTTCCTTTTTGAAGAAAATAAATTTCAATGCCCATAAAACAAGTTTGAGTAGTGTAACCCAGACATTTACCTTGTTCACATGGGTCCTATGAGTCCTTGATCAGAAGTTCAGAACAATATGCACCACACAGCTACCTTTAGATGCAAATGGATGACGAAGTTGAAGCAGAAGATGCCAGAACACAGATGGCAAATACTCCTCTTACCACGCCGCTGTTGCCGGTGCTGGATGTGTCAAAAATTCCAAAGCTGTTGTTAGGCTGCATGCCTTCTACAGTACTACTGCTAGGGTGAGAACATTTTGTGATTTCAACAACCCTGATTGCTTTTGCCGGCAACCCAACCCCAGGCTGCTGTTAACATTGATCTTAATTTGCATAGTGCCTCTTCCCAGGTGATTATCCAACATAACTCACAAATTTGAAAATTATTCTTCTTTGGCTTATTAGCATGGTCTGTAATAGAAGAGAAAAACAACAATAAACTTACAAAGGTAATGATTACCTCTGCTGAAAAATTCAGTAGCAGCTTAAGACATCAGTTGGTCAGTGACACACCCAGTTCTAAAAGAGTATATATGGCTGCTCCTCACCACAAGAATCAGCACCAGGAAACCCAATAGAAAAAATCACAATCTACTATACACGTAACCACCCCAAGTTCAGAAACAATGGCTAGTCGGCTATGCATTGTAGAATTCCAGAGCAACAGTATCTAGATTGTATACTCAAGTCAGGAAGTAATGATAATAGATGATTGCTACAACCATGTTCAATTTAGATTGCTACATTCAGCAAGTCAATCTGCACCTAACATCACATCAAATGTATGAGGAGCAGAAAATGGACCAGGCTTTTATTAGCAGCAAGGGACTTTATATCAGAACTGATTGATGATAGCACTGCAGCTAAAACAGCAGAGCATGCTTATCTTTCTTTACATGATTGGCTAATTGGCCAATTAGAAAACAACAAAAACACATAAGCAAATCAGAACATGAAGGGATATGTATCTTGCCATAATGCCATCTAAAATTAAATTCCATGACAGAGGAACAAATTGCCAGGAATAGATTGAAACCTTGTGCCCAAACCAAGCAGACTGATGGACAAGACAGAACACTGAATTCCATTTAAAATAATGTTATACTTGTTACATTGTCAGTATATTCAATCAGCAATATAATAAACCATATCCTTTGTTAGCATGTTCTATTTAGTTAACTGTCTACTGTAGACCCATGCCGTAAAGAACTATACACAATTATGGAATAAAAAACATGAGGTCTGAACCAACTAAATGTAATTAATGTTTGTTTAGAATTGACTATGATGGCATAAAACATCAGCATATATTACAATAAGGAGGCCAAAGCGAGCACCAAAATAAGCATATGCACAATGCACATACTGAAAGCTTAAGCATACGCAAAGAAAAAGCTAAGTGAAGTCTGCTGGTGTGCAAATGTTGGTACCACACAAAAACAGTAGCATTTTTCGGTTGACAAAAAAACCATGTCATGCAAGTGTAGATATCATCCAATGCAATAGAAGAGATATTCTAAAGCTACCCAAGACTAATATCATCCAATGCAAGTGTAGATATCATCTAATGCAAGGGGGCCAGATTCTGCAGCTCACATAAAACTGGAATTCATGACACAAGTTTCATACTTATGCTGCAATTTCTTCCAATTATATGCTGCAAGAAAACCATGACTCGCATTTTGTTTTTCAAAATAAAACTTGATTTCTATGCATGAATTGCTAACCTCACGTGCCTGCTGCTAGATGGCTACGGGTGAGGGGAGGGGGAACAGGGGGAAGGGGCAACAGACCTGGAGACACCACCGACGAGATGCCGCACTGTGAGGAGGGAGCATTCGCCCCGCGTCGTCGTTCGGTGGAGGGATGACACGCCCCACAGCCGCCGAGCTCCGACAGGCAAGGAGCAGCACCACGTCGGAGACACAGTGAGGGAAGGGGCGGAGTGGCGGCGCCGGGGCAGTGAATATACATCTACTAATGAACTAGAACATCCATTGAAAGGTAATTGTTATATCTCTGTATCACTGGAAGATGAATCCATTAGATCAACTGTGCACCGGATTAAGCCATCAATTAATATAACTGTCCTGAATTATTAGTTCCACATATTCAATGCAAAATAGGATCTAAGCCCAAAGTTCAATATACACAATTTATGAATGGGAGATACTGACAAGACTTCGGAAAACTAACCAAAGGCTTAATTCAATTATTAGGAAATAATGGAATTGACACTCTGATCTAGGTTAGGATGCAAAACTTAAACTACTAATCGATAAAAAAATAATCCCAACAATTTGCAGAACACAAGAGCCAAAACAAAATGAATGGGACATGAAGAACAGACTGACGACAATGGGACCCAAAAAATGAACTAGCAGGCTGGAATCTGGAAACCGTCAAAAAGTTTTGCAGGAAGGATGGTCAGGGGATGAGCACCACAAGAAAGGGTGCTCAACAGGCTGTGATCAAATCAGAGCCAGTGGAGATTTTGAGGGTTCCACAACACATTGTCGAGGACTGAAACATGTTCAATGGAGCATCAGAGAAATTCTGGAACATGAACACAATATGCATCTCTTTCTTGCTCTTGTTGCTGACCTCCACAGGTCCACGATGCAGAGGTCTAGACAACTGCAGCCACCATTTGGGATGTTGCACAGCAGATCCACACGGACAATCGAGCACAGGCATGGGATGGGGAATCTAATGATAATTCATTGAAAAGACCACCAGGTGTGTGTCCCCTAGTTGATTTAATTATTCAACCTCTAAATGTCATCATAAATCGTGGTCACCAACACGGCCAAACAAGCTATAACAAGGGGGATCCAGTGACGGCGAGAAAAGAGGGGCACCTGATTCACCAGAGTACATCAGTGAAGAATCCGAATAAATCTGCAGCTCCAGCAATGGAACAAAAAGCTGCTGCAGAGGAGATTGGATCTCTACTTGCAGTCCAATGCTCGTGTGGGAGAATACGGAAAAAAAAAACTTCAGGTCAAAGAGCTAATGAGAAAGTTGGTTGCAATGGATTTAATTGGTTTACACTGGATTACGAGGAAATATGGTTTCCGTGGCTCACGTAGACTCACCGAGGATGAACACTGCAGGTACTGCGGCGTCCGGCGCGGAGTCGAATGAGCATGTGGAGTCTCCGGCAGCGGCGAGGGAGGGTCGAGCGGCGACCAGAGGAGGAGCGATGGAGGGCGAGGGGAGGAGCCTGCGGCGGCGAGCGGAGGGGTGGGCGGAGGCAGGAGTGCGGCGGATGAAGGCGATGCGATATTTGGTCAGGGGGAAAGAAACCGGCGAAGAGATCGTGGGTTGCGGGGTTAGCGGCGGAGGTTTGGGGGAGGTGCGTGGCTGCGCGCCGAAATAAACCATGCAGGCCAGCCAAAAAACCGGATGGGTGGGCGTGCGTGCGGGTCGGGCCCAAATTGAGGGAAGGGCTGTGTGTAGCGATGGTGGGGTACCAAATAGTTATTGGGTGGCCAGGGTACCTATATATATATATATATATATATATATATATATATATATATATATATATATATACATATATATATATATATATATACAGCTTCCACTGGATACTCCTTGTGATAATCATAAACACCGGTCAAATTTTTGTCTTGGACTCAATGCGGAAACCACGAGGGGATTACCAAGCAGTTTTAGACCTGATTGACGAAGCATGGACACGTTTCCGTGCAAATGTTCGAGGAAATTTCAAAGAAAAATTGGATGTGAAGACGGACTTTCCGGTATATGGCTGGTGTACCCGCATATCTCGTAAAATCACACTAATATATAGTTGTTACGTCTAACTTTATTCTTCTCCACTTTTAGTTTGCCAGACAGGAACAAGGGATGAATCTATGCGGATACTACATCTGCCAGTGGATCCATAGCTTTATTTCTCCCAAAAAAGCGACTAACGAAGAACTCATGGTACGTCTGCCAGTGGATAATGAGATTATTAGTGTATATGGAAATTAGATTATTAGTATGAAAATATTAGTGTATATGAAAATTAGATTATTAGTGTATATGGAAATTAGATTATTAGTGTATATGGAAATTAGATTATTAGTGTATATGAAAATAAGATTATTAGTGTATATGGAAATAAGATTATTAGTGTATATAGAAATTAGATTATTAGTGTATATGGAAATTAGATTATTAGTTTATATAGAAAATTAGATTATTAGTACAAAAATTAGATTATTAGTGTATATGGAAATATGATTATTAGTATGGAAATTAGATTATTAGTGTATATGAAAATATGATTATTAGTGTATATTTATTATGAATATATTTATTATACTTTGTTATTTCATGTATACTTTGTTATTTCATGAATATACTTTATTTAGAAATGATTATTAGTTATTGATTATTGTTTAGAAATGATTATTAGTTATTGTTTAGAAATGATTATTAGTTATTATTTAGAAATAATATTAGTTATTGTTTAGAAATGAATGTGTTAGGAAATTTTATGATTATATGCAAAATTTATTTATTATATGAATGAATGATTATTAGTTACTTGTTTAGAAATGATTATATGCAAAATTTATTTATTATATGAATGAATGTTGTCATTTGTGATTAATGCAGAGGATGTTTTACCATGAAGAGCTCCCAATGACAGAAAAAGCAAAAGCTATTGCGGACCAACTATTTGGATTCATTATGGACCAAATTATAAATTCAAACGGAGAGTACCACCATAACGGACGCGCTATCGCTCAACTAGGCTCCCTTTCCGCTCTTTCTTCCAGTTCTGGCCGTAAATTGTACACAACTTTTGAATGCTCTAACTTTTGTATTGGCTGATCTCAAATGTTTATATGTGAATGTTCGAGAAAAATGCAATCAAAGTCGGGTCAAAATCAATTGACAATTGCGACGACTTCAATCTTATTGCATGAAAGATCGTGTACGACATAGGACATATGACGCGTTGACACGTAGATGCGTAGACGAATTGCATATAACTAACCCAAATATCAAACATTAAAAAAATAACCAAATCACCCTTTGGAACCGGTTGGTGTTACCAACCGCACCCTTTGGTACCGGTTTTGGACCCGGTACCAAAGACCGACCCCTTTAGTCTTGGTTGCACGGTACCGGTTCCTATGAGGGTTATAAACCGGTACTGATAGAGGTATCTCCGGTAGTGTAGACGAGTTATGTTAATTGTCGTCGTTACTCCAAACGAACGGTTATGCATCGCGGGCAGTGCGCACATTGGATGTGACCGGTCTGGTTGATTTCGATTGTCTCCCTGGCAAGCACTTGCCAGTTAGCTTCACGAGGGGCAAGCGGGCACGCTGAGTAAAAGTCGTTTGGATGTTTGTATGCTCTCATAGTCGAAAAAATTCTATACTAGTTTGCTACTATTTATATTTTAACTCTTTGGAGGTTTTGCAAAAGGATACCAGGAAAGCTGCAAAAGCAATAAACAATGGGTTGCTTGCTCCTCGACAAGAGGCGGAGAGCCTGCTGCAGGTATTCCAAGTCATACCCAGCGCGCCCTCTTTACATGAACATAAATTCAACATTTTTTTTCACATGCTTAGCTGACGAAATTGATCAATTTTGGGCGCAGGCGCTGTACCTCAAAGGAGCAGACAGTAGATAAACATATGTTTTCGTCATGGCACACTGCCGGCTTGGACTTAACCACCGTATCGAAGTAAGACCCATCCTATATTCTGCTAATGGCTGCGCTATGCATGAAACATACTAACCATCTAAGCCTGTGAGCATCTAAAGGGTAAACCTCCTTATATAGAGGTCCAGGCTTAACTGCATGTGAACTTCACGACGGGGGACAGACACTCCCCCCATGACGTTGCACAGCTTCGTCCTCATGCATTGATTTGACAATACAAGGAATTCCCCGCCTCCATGCTTTCAAACTCGCAAAGGTTTGCCAGGATAACAGCGGCTCAGGGCCTGTTTAGTTTGGAAAGAAGGTTTGCGAAAGAAAGTTTTTAATTCTAAATCGAAGATTAGGAGGACTAAACATGATCTAATTATAAAACTAAATACACAGATGGACGGAAAATCGCGAGACGAATCTATTAAGCCTAATTAATCTGTCATTAGAGATTGTTTACTGTAGCACGACATTGTCTAATCATGGCCTAATTAGGCTCATTAGATTCGTCTCGCAAAGTTACCGAGGCGTTATGAAATGGGTTTTGTCATTAACATACGTTTAATACTCAATGCATGTAAGATTCCCTTTGATGAATAGTGAAGTTTCAAAAGTTTCGTGGTGATCTAAACAGGCCCTTAGATTATTTCTGTGCACACTTTATTAGACAACAACAAAAGCGGCTGACATGATCGTATCTCGAGGCTAGTGCATGTGCATCCAACGGCAAACACCAGGAGGTGCATGTGCATCGGTGTTCAGGAAATGCAAGCGCTTTTCCTCAGGATCTTTTGATGAAAACAACTATGGATTCAATCTTCAAAGTGGGATTTGGTTTTGAGCTGAACACACTATCTGGATCAGATGAACCTAGCATTCAATTCAGCGAGGCCTTTGATGAGGCGAACTTTCTAATTTTCCGCCGCTATGTTGATATATTCTAGAAACTGAAAAGGTTTCTTAATATTGGGTCAGAAGCTAAACTAAAGAGGAACATAGAGATCGTTGACAGCTTTGTAATGCAGTTAATCCATCAAAAGAGAGACCAACTGAAGAATGGACATGACAATGTAAGTGCTAAGAAAGTAGAAATTCCATCAATCCATGGTATATTTTCTACAGTATGAATTTGGGATATTAATTTTTAAGCAAACAAGGTAAACAACGTACCTCACAGTTTTTCTTCTATTTTTATCTCCTCTTTGACACATGCAGAAAGCCAGAGAGGATATACTAACAAGATTTATGTTAGCAAGCGAGGAGGACCCTGAAACGATGAATGACCGTTACCTGCGCGACATAGTCCTTAACTTCCTAATCGCCGGGAAAGACACCACAGCAATTACCCTCTCCTGGTTCTTCTACATGCTATGCAAGAACCCCATAGTGCAGGATAAAGTTGCCCTTGAAATTAATTAGTCACTTGAGTGGCCCGAGGAAGATAACAACATTGAAAACTTCATTGCAAGATTGAATGAAGGTGTTATTGGAAACATGCATGTCACACCCGATTTTAAGGACAAAACCGAATGATAATCATATGTGCAGCAGGATCAAGTTTACACACATATGAGACTTCATCAGTGATAAACAATAGCAGTATTACGTAAAACAATAAAAAGACTTACAATCTATCAGAGTTACAGCTTATCTTGGAAACGAAGGCTCCAACACTTCACTGGCTATCGACTGGGGGTTGCGTACGCCTAGCACCATCTTCAACAACTTCATATCATCTTCTGAGCAGCAGTAAGCAAGGATGAGTACACATATAGTTGGTACTCAGCAAGGCCACAAGAAATAACCAGAATACCAATTCAATTCCATCTTCAAGTTTATTAATCCTGTGAGAGTCCAGGCCGCTCTTGACCGTGAGCACGGCTATTATAACAGTTTTTAACACTTTGCAGAGGTTGTACACTTTACCCACAAGAAGCGTAGACCCAACCATGCGGTGCTGATTAGGCACACTCATCACACTAGCTTTGGTGTGACTGCATAGGGACACTACAAGACCTTTACAAAGACACATAGATAACTAGCGGCCCGCTAGAATTTCAGCAGCGGTGAGGTTCACAGCCCTCCCAAAAGAGGACGTACCTTAGCAAAGACTACTCCTACAAGAAGGACCGAGCTATGACCCCTCACCGGCCCCCTTCTTGCCCTTTCGGTAAGGCCACTAGTCACCTATACATCTAATTAATTAGCCAAGACCAGAGCCATATAGTACTCGTGGTTGTACTGTTTTCCTGGGTGGTTCTCTATGTTCCAATTAACATCATCATAATGATATATTAAAAGCATAGATAGGAGGATGGTTAGGGACACTTGCCTTTCTCCAACATAAAATTACTCTTACTGCTTGGCTGCTCTTGCTCACTTGGAATTCTTGATCTTGAAAGCAACGAACGACGATCCTTCTACTCGAAGCAATCATCGGGCATAAACACATACAAAGCAAACAAACAAGTACAACTAAGAACAATACACCAAACAAAGAAAAGCTTTAAAAGAGCGCACTAAAGGACAGGGCTCGAAGCTATGGTTGCAAAGGCTTAGAGAAACGCTGAAAACAGAGGACCGATGTCACTTCAGATTTACACCTGAAGATAATAGAATAGAAACACGAGGAATGCTATCATGCAACTTGCAGATTAATACATTATTACTTTAATAGCTCAAACCTATGCTGAAATCTAATGGCATAGAATTAGTAATTTTTATACCATTAAAAATAGAAGGTAAATTATTAAGTAATACAACTAATCTGTAGTGGTCAACATATTATTCCTAGTATAGGCTGCTAAGAAGCAGCAGATGATCAAAGGCTAAAGGAAAAGATGGAAGCGGTAACATATAATCTTTACAAGCTTATACATTATTTAATAATGCAAACTTAAGTTGTAGTGCAATGAAATTGAAATGAACCAGTAATTAAAATCCTAGATTCCGTTGCAACAACATAAATTTAATTATTAAATAGATGATAATTTGTGAAAATTTATTGTTAACTACCAATGCTGGGTTTGGATCATAAGGATAAGGTTTAAACATGTTTAGCTTAATGAAAGGAAAAAGTGACTCATATAGCTCATGACATATGCATGGCATCACTATGCTGTCACTATTTGCATGGCCGACGATAGAGGATATTTCCCAATACTGGTAGACTTATTTGATTAGCATAGAGTTTGTGGCATCAGGTAAAGACAAAGCAGTCACTACTACAGAAACCATTTTTCAAGTCAGTATTTTCACAGCCGGTATTAAAAAATGGCGCAGAAAATCGTATCACAGTCGGTTTTTTAGTGTCTATCGCTGGAAAAACAAAAACCGACTGTGAAAGTGGACTTTCACAGCTGGTTTTTTAAACGAACCGGCTGTGAAAATTGAGACTTTTTCACAGCCGGTTTGGCTAAAAAACCGGCTGTGAAAGTCCACTTTCACAGCCGGTTTTTAGCCTGACAAAAACTGATTTTTGCAAGTACTTTTCACAGCCGGTTTATGCCCAAAACTGGCTGTGAAAACAATTTTTTCACAGTCGGTTTTCTCACAGCCGGTTCAACTATTGGCAAAAAAAAATGAAAAATGGGAGTTGTGAGGAATCGAACCCACAACTTTAAGTAACATCTGTACATGCCTTACCACTGCACCACTTGTAGAGTTGTGGTAGCTAAACTTATGAAGCATTTTATAATACTAATCTGAAGGAGTTAAAATGGAAAATGAAAGGAAAAAGGAGAGAACCAGGAATCGAACCACTGACCTCCCCTTGGAGTAAGCTTTCCTTACCACTAGGCTACCACTTTGGATGTGCCAATTGTGGCAATATATTTCATTTGACAATATCGTACCACGTGGATTGAGATGAAGAACACATCTATAGTTCTTCTTTCTCTTTTTAATCCAGATTCAAAAATTATAATTGGTATTTCTCTCTCATCTGAAGTGCAAATTTGATGGTTCTTTTTCCTTATTTTTTCTTAAATCACTTCCTTTTATTTAAAATAATGGCATTTTTATGTATGTTAATTGTTATTTATTTGATCTTTTTCATTTGGCTTGTTTTCTTCCATTTAAGTAGATGATTGAAAAACATGTGTTTTGCATAACAATTGCTAATATAAGTTCATACTTTCTAATATTATGGTCAACACAAGGTTGCGTCTAAATTTGAGGTTCATATGAGTTCGAAAATGTTATGAGCTATTCAAATCTCAAAGTTTAACTAGAGTTGTATGAAACAATGAGAGAGATCTATTCATTTTGTGAACGATGTACACTCCAATTTTCTCAAAATCTTATGAAATTTTTATGTCAGGCTTATACATCGATGAAACAATTCTATACCAATTTATACGACTTTTGGAGAAGTTTTAGGTATTATTATCATTATTTTATAATAAGGTTGCAAGTAGAGCTTTGAATTATCCCTAGCAAACATTTGAACTTTCCATCTATCTACAGGTCATGTGTTAGAATGGAACACAGGAGCTTAAATATAATTTTTACACATTTTTCTGAATCATATTAGAGCTACATATAGTTCAATTCAAAATTACTTTTGGTAAGTACGCAGAAATTCATTTAAATGATAGAAAATACCAAACATGTCCCGAAATTCTTGCAACTCCTACACAATAACTTTGATGTAGTCTACTACATATAAAAAATATATCGGTATATATTTTGTAAATATATTTGTGTGTTACTTCACAATTGTGCAGTAAAATAAAAAAGAAAAAGAAAAACGTTAAGGCCCGTTTTGGCCCAAATGACCCAGTGATTTGTCGCCGTCCGTTGCCTATCGGATGGCTACCGTCGCGGCATAGTGGGTATATAAACCGAGAAACCCTAGTTCTTCATCTTCCTCTCCTTCGCCTCGCTGACACCGTCCCCTCCTTCGCCAGCACACTCCCACCCGCCGGCACCGCTCCTAGATCTCCCGCCGCCTCCAGCTCCATCTCCTCTCGGTCTCCGCCCTCCCCGAGCGCTACTCCCCTCCGCAGCGGCGTGGGTGCGCAGCGAGGTCACAGCAGCGACATGAGATAGGGCTGCAACGGCGGCACCACGAGGCCGCGTGGGCTGGGCGAGGCTGCAGCGGCGAGATTCGGCTCGGGGCCTCGTGCCAGCGATGAAGGAGAAATGCGGGCTCGAGGCCACTGGCGCCGGCGCCGTCGATGGGCTCCCCGAAGGCCAAGCGGGTGCGTCCCCTGGCTCTGACCAGGTGAGGAATTATGGGATGCCACTTTTGTGCATGTTTAACTTCGTGATGTTCTCCTGTTTGACTAGCTGTGGATTAATTTGCACGAATGGGAAACGCTTGCTGGAAGACTATGACTTGCAGAACTACTATGACATTAGAAATTACAATCGGGATTGCTTGATTATAACCTATGGCAATCTGTTTTGTAGTGTGAGTAGCTGGACCATTTGAATCTGAGGCCGCGCTGCTGCCCTCTTCGACGTGAGCTGCACAGTTCTTTGCAATTGAAATTTGACTGCAACAAAGTTCTTGAACTGATATTCTTCCTGTGTGCTAAGTTTCAGTTATGGTAGTGTGAAGGCAAATGGAGCCAGCTACTTGGGAATGATGGGGAACCTGATTCAGAGATAGCTTGTAGGTATGCAAGTTCTTTCACTTTGATAGTATTTTTCCCCTTTGAATTCTCTGTAAATTCGCGGGATGTAGAATGAAGCTACGTTTCCTCTGTTATACTTTTAACCTGCAATTATGCACATACACTGGAACTACAATTTTACTTAGAGAATGTTAAGCTGCATGTTTTTTTTGTTTTGGTAGGACTAGAATCTACACTAACTGTGTGCATCACTATGTTTCCTTGTGCAAGCGGCCTGTCAATTGATCATTGATACAATGCAAAACAAAATATGCAATATTCTTTTATGCAGCTGCCATGTGTTAATTTCAAATTAATTATCAATGCCTTGTGCTCGTGTTTGCAGCTCGATGTCAAGAACGTTGACGGCATATGGTAAGCATGGCTGTTGGTGCAAAACATCGATTCTTAGTTACTCCTATAGCTCGTCTGAAATTTAGATCAGATTATTAATGGAAGCTTCTTTCCTTGCATGGCGGCTTCACGCACTGGAGCTCATGGTGTCCCTCAAGCAAGATTTTGTGTTCATGCTTAATCCTATGATAAGTACTACTACATGTGCATGATAACAGCAAAGTTAGGATAAAAAATGTAGTACTGGTATGTGTGATATGTATTTTCTTTGAGTTGATTGTTAATGGCAATGTACTCCAGTGTAATACATTATGGTTTGCTATATATATATATTATATTGTGTGACCAAAAGTGCTATATTTGATTTTTTTTAATCTCAAAATACATATCACAGCCGGTTTTTTTATCTAGAACTGGCTGTGAAAATAGCCGATGCAGCTAGTGTTAGCTGATGAAAA
>CM014273.1:65514499-65539901 GCA_004135705.1 Alloteropsis semialata
CCGGCGGGTAGCGAAGAGAGGGGCTGCGGAGTTGCGGAGAGGGGCTGAGGGGGCCGGCAGCGCAGGTGCGGTGGCCGGCGGCGCTAGGGTTTGCGTCGCCGTTCTGCTGCCCCGGTCGCGAGTGCGGCGTGACCGCGGGAGGGAGAGAAAGAGCGAAGCGAGAGAAAGGAATAGAGAGAGGCCTTCGGAGGGGCTGTGTGTGGGCTGAGCAACGAGATGGGCCGCTGCTGCTGCATTTTCGAGTTGGGCCACGCCTAGGGCAAATACACAGTAAAAATCGATGGCCCATGAAAAATTCAGAGAGGTATAAGGGGCGATATGGCCCACGCCTAGGGCCGTGGCCCTAGGCCCATATCCGCCCCTTCTACGTCGTTGCCAATGGCCCTGTCAAGCATTTTGTCACACCTTGCTGCCCAACTGACCTATTAATTAATTGTTGGCTCAAAGGATTAGCGAGGGTACATTTCAAATTTTCATCTTGTCACTTGCTATATCAGTCCTTGAATAGTTGAATTGGCCACAGTACTCCAAACGAAGACGAAATAGTTAAGCGCAATGTTCAAGTTGGTTGTAAAAGTGTTGATTTGTCGTTGCACACGATGGGCATGATTCGTCTCCATCACAGAATGAATCACATTGATGATTGTTCTTCCAACAATTATGTATGTTGAAACATCAGTGCAGTTGTAGTTCAGTTGTCCTTTCGAAACAAAATGCTGCAGTTGTAAAAGTAAACATGTTCATTTGGAAAATCTGGTTGATATTAGACGTTCACAAACCAATGGTGTCTCTGTGTTGTTTTGGCAATGCTGTAATCGTTTCCCTCAACTTTGCTTGAAATCTGGGAATCTTGGTGTCATGACCCAGGCCTTGGGTCCTGTAATAAAGTAGTTAAATGGGTTGAGTCTTGGGCCTGCGTGCCTATTTCGTGTTGGGCTTAGCCCATGTAATGGCTACATATGCTGTTGGAGACCTAAGTGGCAGGGACATCGAGGAATGAAACGAAAATACTATTCTGAACTTATCGTCTTCAACCTCTGGCTCTGGAGCTTTCTTCTTCCTCTACTGTTCCCCTCAATCTGATCTCTGATTCTTCCAATCTCCTTCCCTGCTACCTTGCTGCTAACAATTGGTATCAAAGCCATTCGAATTTCTGAAACTTTTCCCTGTCGCCCAAACTCACAACCGATTCAGCGTACATCCCTCATCACATCGACGCCATGACCATCGACACCAAGCTCATACTCGACGCGCTCAGCAAGCACTTCGACGCACTCGATGCCAATTGGGATCGGCGACTCAACTCCCGCAGTGGCATCCTTCCTGCTCCGGTTGCGAGCGGGCCACCTCCTTCTGCGGCGCCGGCACCAACCACTCCGTCCACGACGACCACCGCAACGCCAGCTACTTCGTTTGCCGCCGTCGCCGCGATGACGTTCAACGATGCCATCGTCGTCAACTCCTGGAGAGAGCTCCTCCCAGCGCAGCACATCCGCGCCAAGGTCGATGCCACCAGTAGCGCGCCTACTAGGTGTTCGACGGATTGCTCCAATCGCGACATAGATGAGTTGGTGTCCACGCCCGTTGCTGCTCCGGCCACTTTATCGACGACCACAATACTGCCCGCACCCGCCACTGCATCGACCACCTGGCTGACTGCACAGTCTGTTGCACCGACATGCTTACAGGTAACTCTTTGGTCTACTGCACCAACGCCCAAACCTGCAGTAGCTTCTCTGAATGTTGAAGTGGATGTCTCCTTTGCTGCACCGACTCATGTCATCCACAACAACCGCATCGAACATGCATTGACCACGCTCAGGCCTACCATGGTTGAGTACAAGGACTCCCTAAAGCATGTCAAGCTCCTGCCGGTTACCATGACGGCTGTTGCAGATGCAGGCAAGCCTTTTTCTGCCTATTTGGATGCTCAAGTGGTGTTCAATGAAATGCGACAAAGGTATATCACCAACCTAACACCTGGATGTTTGATGAGAGTTGTTCTGTTGGATTGTGCCACCGATAATCATGAGTACCAGGAGCTGATGGAGAGCATGGCCAGTCAGAGTCTAGTGCTTTCACATGTTCAGGTGGTTTCCACGGTTCGATGGTCACCTTCCAATATGGGCAGTTATGCTTTGCCTATTGACATCATTCCGCGGTACTTCAGATTATGGCAGCCCTTTAGTAGTGATCAATCAGATGTACAGCTCAGTCCACCATGGCCACCACCTATACAGTTGGAGATGCATTGTACTGGTATTCAGTTAAGGCCAGTACCTTGGCCATCCTTCAATAGGCATACAACTGTGGTGCACTTGGGAAAATCATTTCTAAGGGAAGTGTGCAGTTCAGTAATGCAAAGTGATGGAATCACTTGGAAGGAGACAATTGTCTGTTTGCAGTCCTATCAGGATGATATTGTGTCTGAGACATACAACTCAAACTTTGAGTTCAGTTTGGACTGTTGGGAGCATTGGCATGGCATATTTGAAAGTGTTTTCCAAGATGTTGAGAGCAACATGAAGAAAGTTATTCTGTGGCCTCAGTTACCATTATCTCTGCACCAGAATCTTGATGTTGGTCTATTGGCTCGTACTATGGAGAAGTATCAATTATACTTAGGGTGGTGTGTCTGCAAAAGGAAGCGATCGGCGGTGGCCATAGTAGTGCCAATTGAGTCCTGGCAACACTTAGCTTCATGGTCCATTCAGGTTTTTCTATTGTATCATACTGAACAATTTCTCTGTCTTTCATACTGGGTTGTTCAGCTGGAGTTCATGTTCAGTGAAGTGAACTACAAGACCATTGGTGGCTGGGATGAATTATTATGGACCTACAATGTTTGCAGTAAAGTCAGTAAAACGAAAGATATGGCACCAAGGCAGCCACCAGGGCCATGTTCCAATCTAGCAAACTGGGCAGCAAGTATATTTCTTGATATGGCACTTTTGCCTCTACAAGTGAATTTTGTGGTACAGGAAGTGAATCTGGAGCTAACTAGTTGGTTGCAATCTTAGTACAAGTCACAGTATAAGCCACAAGTGTTGCATATGGAGGTGACAGCAATTATGCAACAATTATGCACCAGGACAATCGCTCAAGCAGTGCAAGGTTCCTCTCTTGAAGGTGATTCTTTACTATTGTTTGAGTTGGATAGTTCTAAGACAATATCTTGTGTGCTACTGATGACCTCTAGACAATGGTACGTCAATCAGTTCTGGAGACCACCATGGCCACCTCCAGTTCATAAATTTTTCAAATGGTGCCTTACTGAACTGATCCTGAAACCGCAAAGTAACAGAGGCATGGGTGGCATGTTTTTCTGGCTGTCTATGGTGCTAACAAATTGTGAGGGACTGCACCCGCATTTGCCAAGATTGGTATTTCCTGGAGGTTCAGAGATGCAGCAAATTTCATATAATTTTGTCACAAAAATGTGGCTGCTACCTCTGCTGGTTACGCAAGAAGACGCAGGAGGAGGATCTGAATATGATGAATTGCCTCTGGACCTTGCTTGGTTATTCTAGGATGACGAATGCAGTTCTTATTCCTTCATTAATTGGGTTTGCTTTGAGTATTCAAGGAGCTGCAATGATCTGGGTTGCAACAGATGTTGGTGGGAACCCCGACATTTCCGGACATGTCCATAACTTCATTTTTGTACTTTACTTCTACAGTCTGGTGATTGAAGATCCATGAAGGCCCCAATCTTAAAGGAAGCATTAGGTGAGGATAACTACACATTATCTTACCACTTGAAGATTCAAGGATCATGATGGTATTGACATTAAAGCTACACAGTACTTCATTAGTGATGCTTCTCAACTTGAAGTCAATGGTTTAAGACCCTTGAGGGCAAGGGTCTCAAAAGGGGGGATTAATGTCATGACCCAGGCCTTGGGTCCTGCAATAAAGTAGTTAAATGGGTTGAGTCTTGGGCCTGCGTGCCTATTTCGTGTTGGGCTTAGCCCATGTAATGGCTACATATGCTGTTGGAGACCTGAGTGGCAGGGACATCGAGGAATGAAACGAAAATACTATTCTGAACTTATCGTCTTCAACCTCTGGCTCTGGAGCTTTCTTCTTCCTCTACTGTTCCCCTCAATCTGATCTCTGATTCTTCCAATCTCCTTCCCTGCTACCTTGCTGCTAACACTTGAGTTCAAATCTGTGGCTGTAGTCTGAATCTGGCTAGGCTCCTATCCCTTCTCTGCTCTGCTCTGCTCTTCCCTAACTCTGGTTTTAAAACTGGGTTCTGTGTTTTCGTCCTCAGTTAATGGAAATGGGGCAGAGCCTCGCGTCAGAAAAAAAGACGTTCCCAAACCAAAGAGACTATTGCTGAGCTTTACAGAACTCAGAATTTGCAAATAATCTGTTGTTATCATTTTATTAACGGTGGCGTTGACTGTTGAGTATGAACGCGAGACGTCGCTCGTTTTATAAATTTTGACGCCAATGGTCAATGAGGCAATGGCCAAACCAAACAAATGGTAATATTGCTCTGAATGAGCAGCAGCTCATGCAATGCCTTCCCAGCTCTCCTCCCTCGCAGCAACAGCAGGCCTGTGCTTGCTTTCAGATCTCACCATAGCCCTGCTGGCGGTGACACTCTACATCCTGGGTGTTGTTTGCGTCCTTCGCTGCCTTCTGCATTAAAGAGTTCGTGCAGAGACCTCATGATCGCCCACCGCTCATCGGAACATTGTTCAGGTTGCTCAAGAACTTTGATAGGCTCTTCGACGAGCATGTGGAGTATGCTTTCGCCCATCGCACCAGCAAGGAAGCTCTTTCTTGGACAGAGTATGCTGTGGACCTCAGATCCAGAAGTCATTGATCATGTCCTCAAGACCGACTTCAGTAAATACAGTAAGGTGGTTTTCACTCCAGGCTGATCATCTTCCATCTCCCCTCGATGCTACTATATTGTTCAGTACTTCAGGCTGATCATCTTGCATCTCCCCTCAACGCACCACAGATCCGTCTTGATGCTTATCTAGGGTGGAGGAGGACCGGAGGGGGTTCGCCGATGTGCAGCTCGAGCTCGGTTCGTTCCACAGCAATGGCGACCGGGGACTGAAATTCCCGGCAATGGGAGCTATGGTGGAGGAAAGGGATGGGTTGGGGACGGAGAGGACGAGGTGGGGAAGGTTTGTGCTCGGTTAATTGAAGGTTGGTGAACTGAGCAAGGTGAAATCGATGCTCTGACATTTACAGTCCGTGGTGGAGCTCGAGGCACTCTGGGCCGTGTTTGGTTTGGGCGGCAAATTTTTGCCGCGTAATAAATGCAACTTTGACCGTTAATTAGGGGTATTAAATAAAGTCAGTTTACAAAACTACCTCCACAACCCCCGGGCAAAATCACGAGACGAATCTAATGAGACCTTTGACTGCATGATTAGAGGATGATTACTGTAGCATTACTGTAGCAAATCATGAATTAATTAGGCTCATTAGATTCGTCGCGCAAAGTTGTACTCATCTGTGAAAAGGTTTTATAAATAGACTTCATTTAGGACTCCATGCAGGTGAGATTCCTTGGGGCAAAATTTTTGCCCCAAGGAACCAAACACGGCCCTGATGACTTGACACCGGCAGTTTAGGAGGAGCAGACACCTCGGCTTGGTTGCATGGCACGGGCGAGTTGGCGAAGGATGGACCGGACGCGTGTCCAAGGCGGACCGGGATCTCGGCGCGTGGCACCGGTGCCCTCGAGGCCAGCTATTGCCGTGGCTGTCGATTTAGTTAAGGTTCAGCTCAATTGACTCAAATTTGATTCACATTATTTAGAAATTTTGTTTGTAAACTTTTGATTCGGCCAACATAAAAGTTAGAGAGGGTATAAAGGGCTACAACTTTCATAAAGGATGACATATGGTTTGATCGATGGTTTGGAAGATTGGGAGGGCCAAAGATCAGGGATAAATCGATGAAACATGTGATTCAGTTTCTGTTTCAAACCCGTGAAATCGGCCTAAGTTCGATCGACTTTAGTTACAAATCCATCCCTAATTTGAGAATGCTCCAATTTACAAAGTTGTAGAGAGGTGTACCAACTCAATCTTTTGTAATTTTAGAATCCTCTAATTCGCATCCGTTTGAGACCTACGAAGGTCCAAGTTTGGCGAAAACCTCGTTTTGTCCAGGTCTGATCTGACGGAACCGAATATTGTTCAGTCCGGTTCAGTAAATTTCGTAGAATGGGTCCGGTTTTGACCCACGGTAACTCTCAAACCGTGCAGAATTTGGAAGGGATCTAATAACAAAAAATAGTAGATCAATGTCCCAGCTACAACTTTTACAATGGAACCATTAACATTTGAGCAACTGTTTGGAAGTTACAGAGCTGTGAAATCGGGCAAAAACAAGGTTTCTCATGACAGACAATTCAGCCAAGTACTGAAAATTCAGGGGTTTGACCTGATGTTGACCAAGTATTTGAACAAGCAAATGATGTTCTCTTTGGTCCAGATCACCATCATTGTAAAGAGGGGACTTTGTACTCCAACTTTCATGTAGATGGAATTTCAAGTGTTTAAGCAAAAACAATTATTAAGAGTCTCTCAAAAAGGATGAAATAGAATTTCACCTTTGCATGTGATATAAGCAAAAAGGAGCTCAAATTTGAATTTCGAATTTTTGTTTGAACTTTCTTTACACATATGAGTTCATAAACATGTAATTGACCTTTTAAGCATCATTTTGACATATTTTTCATATTTTAATATTTTTGTTCATGTAAGTTGACTAAGTCAACATACACACACATATGCACAACATCAACAAAATGCTCATGATGCATACCATAATTTGTTTAATTAGGCTTATTAGGGTTTGGTTTCTAATTACTATAGTGACACCAGGAGTGTCACAGTCACAGTGCGGCTAGGGAAGAATGGGTATTATGTTCTATCTATCTATCACTTCTGTCCAGGGATTGTTTGTCAAATTTGTCGCAGTGCAGAGGGAAAAATGGGTACTATGTATTCTGTTCAATGTCACTGAAGGGTAAGTATCAATCTTTTCAGTGCTTGTTTGGCAAGAAATACGAATGTATATCGTAATTAGAGGTTTGCTGTTATTTTGTTTATGTGACGGTGGGAAATTTTATGAGAGTTACACTAGTCATAATCCTATCCTTTTTTGGTTTATGAGAATTAGGGGTGAGAATTTAAGAGTAATTGTGTGAGTTAAACTTAGATTTAGTCATAATCCTTGTTTTGGTTTGTGAATTAGGGATGATAATTTAAGAGATAATTGTTCCTGATGTTTGCTGTTTGCTAAGTGGGTTGAGAATTGGATCATTGCATGATAAGTTTCTCAGTTCTCATCGGTGGGAACACTCTTATTCTCAATCCTTTTCTTTTCGAAACTATGCACCATGTTCTATGCTTAGAATGGCCCAAGGTCCTGTGATGCATTCTTGGAGATGGTCTTAGCCTCTGTATTGCTAACAATTTTAGTCCACAACCATACACCATTGGTTTGGAAGTAGGTTCATGATTATGTGCTAAACTATCATGTGGTTTGTTAGTTTAATCTCCATTTATGAAGGTCCTGTGATACATTCTTGGAGATGGTCTTAGCCTCTAAGGACCAAGTGTCGGATGTATTGCTGACAATTTTAGTCCACAATCATACACCCTTGGTTTGGAAGGAGTATATTCATGATTACGTGCTAAACTATCTTGTGGTTTATTAGTTTAATCTCCATTTATGAAGCTAGCACGAATACACCTTTCTCTTTGTAAATTTTCTGCCACTAGGATGCATTTCTGAAAGGTCTGTGTTACATTGGGAAATCACATCCTGTTTTTTTTTGTCAAAGCTAATCCTCTAATGGAATCAGAGGAAAACAAAAATGGATCCACTAAGCCTGTGTCCACAAGCGAGCTACCATAGAAAAGCAGTAGATTATATCGTGGAAGCTATCCTTTGTTACTTGTGTTCAAACTTAATCATTTAAACATAGTTTTTGAGAGGGTACTAACTAATATAATATAACACCAATATATCATTATTTTGAAACAAAAGTATCTTTTCAATACCGTATATGGAAAGCCATAGTAGTTTTCTGCTAGGTTTTTCTTAGTTCCAGCTTTATACAAGATGATCCATTATGACCTTTTAGTGAAGTTGATTTACAAGATGATCCATTGACCTTTTAGTGAAGTTGTTTTTTATAAAATAATTACAGTTGAAATGTTGGATGCCAACAATGTCTTAACTTCTGTCCTTTGGGAGTGTCATATATAGTTATTACTTGCTATTTTCTAGTTTGTCATACATTTGTTCAAAACTCATATGGGAACCTGGCATGTCGAACAGAATGCTGCAGTGATACTGTTGCTTCATATAATTATCTTAGCAAACAAGGGGAAAAGGAATATAACTCTAATGGATGCATATGTCTTTATGTATATAAACTTTAGTTTGAATTTCATTATATGGCCCTTCCATAGTGCGATATATATTCTTGCCAACATGCTTATGTTTGTTGATGTTTATATGTTTTGTCAAAGTACATTAGTGTTAATATTTATGCATCCTCATAAATAATAATAATGTATCACATCTTTGGAAAAATACAATATTATGTTATAATTGAAGTTTTTTTTTCTGTTAGCATGCCTAACGTAGAGTTCTCCTGGCATGAAGAACTTTTTGATAACAACTACAACTTAATGCCATCAGTGCGAGATCAAGGCAAGACACACACGTGTGTGTTTCATGTCCTCTCTGCATGCGCGGAAATGGAAGGCAACACGAAAGCAGCAGTTAGAGGCAGGAGCTGTGAACTGAAATTTCTAACAGAGAGCTTCATCACAGAGTACGAAAAAACTCAAGGTATGATCATGCTAGCCCTAACAATCAGATTAGATTGATTGAACATGCTTATGATGTGCATAAGTTGAGTCTACCTCATGGTCCAAAATTAAATATGAGATTGACTAAAGTTTTTTAATACTACATTATCCCATTCTTTTCCTTTTTTGTGTTTGTTTGTTTAGCTATGTTACGGAAAGCTGATGACAATTTATTTTATTAAGTTGTTTTAAGTTTGAGCTAGCTGCTTATCCCATGTTCACCCGATTCATGATGATTTATAGCTTGTACTTTCGCATGATTGTAGGAGAAGTCCCCAACGACAAGACCAGGAAGACCAGGTTAAGAGCAGCTTTGGAAATCTTTGAGAGGGATGGAGTGTTGGCTGAGAACAATGGAAAGACAGAGAGGTACAAGCTGCACTCTTATAAGTCTATGGATCATTTGGCCTTCGAGGAAATCGCAACTTTTATCCGTGAAGGAAGATCTATAGTTGGAAGTTTAAAGATTGGCGAGTGCTTTGCCCCTCTACAGCCTCATGAAATCTACAAGTACGACCCCACTAAGTGCAATAGGATGATCGAGGGTCGCCACTGCACTCATGCAGTGTTATTCTTCGGCTACGGGTGGGAGGAGAATGGGTCACCTTATCTTGTCTTTCTTAACAGTCACGGAACAGGTTGGTGCGAGGGTGGAGTAGGACGAGTTTCGTTTGGGGGCGCTCGTGACCTCTATGCGATCGATGTGTGATTCCGTGCGATGCCTTGCAATAATGTACTCAATAGCATACAAGATTGTCTAATCTATATTCATAAGTATATTTATATATGTGACCAGAAATATTTATTTGGCAATTTTTGTTCACTCCATATGTATCTTTCCGTACTTGCTGTCCAAAAATCTCCCATTTTCTCTCAATAATAGCCTATTTTATTGGTATAGTTGGAGTTTTCCCTTTTCAATTTGTCAATGTGATGCTACAAATATCTTAGTCAAGACAAGAATATGAAAAGCATATCTTCTGCCCCCAAACAGTTTTTAGGGTGTGTTTTTTTTTTACTCAACAAACACCATGTTGTCTAAAATGATATATAGAACTACTGATATTGGCGCGAGCTCGACCACCGCATGTGGCCAATAAATCATATCATATCATGGAGCGTTGCTATTTCACCAAGTGCAACCGTATCGGCGGACCAAGTGCAACCGTACCGGCGGAGAGGAACGTGCAATGCGATTATTGTAAGGCTTTTTCTATATACGTAATCCGGCCTTCAGAGATAGACCAGGCAAATTCTCACCGGCGAGGGAGGGAACATGCAATTGGCAGTACTGACAGACTTTCGCCTACATACTTCTAAGAAAATACATGTTTTCATTTATAACAATTCAACATTAAATAATAATAAAACCTAATATTGTTAGAAAAATAGTCATTTAATAGGTGCATAACCTCTTCATAAAAAAATATAGATCATTTCACGAAAGTTGTACTATAAATTGTTCACAAATTGGTACATCTCTACCACTCTTTCGTATAACTAAGTCTAAACTTTGAATTTTGTCACAACAATATTTGTGTTTCCACATACCTGAACTTTTTTTTTCATGAAACATACTACAGATAACGTGTTATGTGAAAGTTTCAATGTTCTTTTTGACCTATTTGCTACTTTTATGGATGAAATAAATTTTTTGGATAAAAAAGAAAAACAATTTGTGCTAGCGGGTATGGCCTAAGATCCGCCAGCACAAACCTCTGTTGCCCATGGCGGAGCAGCCGTTTTATGGGTTGATTTGTGTTGGTGGGCCACTTAAGCGATCGCTAACATAAATCGATTAGTATTTGCATCCCGTAAGACATCAGCTCCCTGATCCTTTATGCCACAATATATTAGAGGTGTCCCCATGAATTGTTTTTTTCACTCCAGCCGATACTGAGACGCTTACGAACAATATAGCGTAACAATTTTAAGACGCTGCAGTTATGAATTACTCCCTCCGTTCCGAATTAGAATTTATTTGACTTTTTTGACATCAAGTTTGCCTGCTCGTCTTATTCAAAAAATTGTGATACCTTCGTCACAACTTCGTTGCCGTAGGTAAGTGTGATACCTTCCAGAATTTGCATGACGGAGTACAGTAACACAACGGACGGCTACCCAAATGCAAACGGAAATTCACCGGAAGATCCAGCAGAGAGTGCACATGTGGATCATGACAGGCGCGAGTAAACTGAATTGCTTATTCTCAATAGTTCTTGTTGTATTCTTAACCGTTGCTTCACCTTGCCATGGCCTGCGTGCCGTTGGCGAGAACTTTATGCCAGGATTGGCGTTTTGAAGCTTGTAAAATTGTCCAAACTCACCTTCTTAATAAAATGATACGCTACTTGCATATTCGAGAAAACAGCCAAAAGTGCTTCAATGAGCTTCCACGAGCCTCTCTGCACATCAAGAAGCATTTGCCAGATTTGCTAACAGAGCATCTAAGCATACCCTGAGTAGTGTCCAATACAGAGGAAAGTTCTTATTTGACACTAAGAAAATGACTCATTTCTTTTTTTGGCCTTCAAAAAAATTTTCTTCCCTATTTAACACTGACTTCAACTTTCATTCTCTATTTGACACTCCATCCAATTTTTCATCCAACCACTGTTAAACGCCATACGAAAAGACGATTTTGTCCCTTATAGATGTGGGCACTTATGCCTTTCTGCTTCCTCTTCTCCCGTTTCTCCTTCCTCTCCTCGTGTAGCGTGGCGGTCGAGCGGACAGAGACCTGCGACGCGGCGGCCGGGCGGGTGGCGAGCTTCTGGGGCACGGCGGGCGCGGCCTCGGGGACCCTGCAGCTCGGGCGGGCGGCAAGCCCCTGCTGCGTAGCGGCCAGGAGGGCGCGCGGCCCAGGAGGCGAGCTCCTACGTCGCGGCGGCCTGAATATTGAGCCGCCATGATTTGATGCAAGAAGATTGCAATATATGGCTAGTAGACTGTTATCTGTGACCAAACCAATCGTAGAGGGGCTAGCTGCTCCGGATTTCAGAGCTGCACGATGTGTAGGAACCATGACTCATAGTCCAGAAACGATCTCCAATGTTGCTGTTTTTGTGAGTAGTGAGGAACACAAAGGCAGGTAAGGTGAGGATTGCTGCTAGTGCTCGCCGCATTGACCAAGGAAAGCCTTTGGCGTTCGCTTTTCTGACGGCCGCAGGGAATACATGCATTCAGGCATTCAGCAGCCAGCACGTAAGCACGTTGGCAGTGCACCGAGATCGAGCTCCTTCCCCTACCTTTCGGCAGTCGGCACTGCACATTTGGCTTCTTTCTACAGACACAGCAGGCGGCCGGCGGTCGCGCAGCTAGCTAGCTAGTGCGCATGCAAGCCGGCTGGCCGGCCGCGCCCATTCACCGCACCCTCACTGAGCGCGCGTGGCACGGCGTGAGCTTCTACTGCCCGGCCTCCGCGGTCGGGCGGGCGCGCGGCCCCGGCTGCCCTGTGGCGCGGCGACTGGTCGGGCGCGCGGCCCTGGCAGCCATGCCCTCTGCACCCGGAGAAGGGGAGGAGGGAGATGGGGAAGGAGAAAGGAAAGATATAAGTGGTGGGGCCATATCTATGAGGGGGCAAAATCGTCTTTTTACACGACGTTTAACGGTGGTTGGATGAAAAATTGGACGGAGTGTTAAATAGGGAATGAAATTTGAAGTCAGTGTCAAATAGGAAAGAAATTTTTTTTAAGGGCCAAAAAAAGAACGAGTCATTTTCTCAATATCAAATAAAGAATTTTCTCTCCAATATAAGGCGCTCAAGCGATCCTGCGGACTCGAGAATCTGACATGTTAACTCAACCAAGGTCTTTGTTTGAGTTAAATTGATGATCTCCATTCGTTTGAGTTTGTCGTGGCGCCTTCAGGAAGTGCCTAGAGATGAAAAGTGAAACTTGAACGGACAACGCCACCATAATTTACTATACATTGGCAGGAAGAACAGTGACTCACATCCAAGATGAACGTCTCCAAGGACGGAGAAGCATCAAGGCCGCGTTTGGATGGTAGGGTCAAATTTTTTTGCCTCAAGGAATCTTGCATGCATGAAGTACTAAATGAAGTTTATTTATAAAACCTTTTCACATATGAGTGCAACTTTGCGCGACGAATCTAACGAGCCTAATTAATCTATGATTTGCTACAGTAATGCTACAGTAATTATCCTCTAATCGTGCGGTCAGAGACCTCATTAGATTCGTCTCGCGAATTTGCCGGAGGGTTATGAAGGTAGTTTTGTAAACTGACTTTATTTAATACCCCTAATTAGTAGTCAAAGTAGGGTGAAAAAAAATTTCACCCTACAACCAAACGCGGCCGACAGAAATACTCAAGGATTTGAGGTGGAAGAATCGATCTGCTAGGTACTATTGGTGTATTGACCATCTGCAAAAGATGTCAGTTCTTTTTAAATATATTAACTGTTGCAATTCCCTTACATGTGCTAGTCTTTAAGTTTTAAGAGCACATACCTCACTGTCAGAATGTATTGTAAGAGTTTCAAGATTTGGCATGCAGGAGGGAAGCTCAGTACGAGCATAATAAACGGCATTGTCACGGTATATGTATAATTTTTTAATTTGCAGTGTATCTCTAAGTGAGAGTTGTAAACTGAGATCACCTACGAAGTGAAAACTCGAGATTCAGAGCTTTGTTCGCAACAACTTTCAGCCTTTCGCAAGTTGACACCTCAAGAAATGCGAGTCGCTGCAGCAAGGAATGCTGAGGCTTTCTACGGAATTGCAATATCTGAGTTCATACCGCTCCAAAGCAGAAGTGTTGAAAACAAGACACCTTAGATTGTCCTGCTCAATATGCACCGAATATAGTATTTTTTTTCTCAAATATGCAAGCCGCGTATCATTGTATTATGAGAAATGGAGTTTGTTTACAGCCTCAAAACGCCATAGATGGCAGGAACATCATGTCGGCAGCTCATAGGCCGCAGCAAGGAGGATCAACGGCTAAAGTGACAAACACTAGAACTCCTCCTGAGTAAACTACCTAGCCTGCTGGCTTCTGCAAGCACCCAAGCTTGTATCTCCTGCCTGATTTTCAGAAGAACATCGGCCGCGGTGGAGTGGATTCGTTTGACTTTTTTGATTTTAAGTTTAACCCCTCGTCTTATTCAAAAAATTTATGCAAATATAGTCAAATTTAAGTTATTTTGAAGAACTTTTATTAATAAAGCAAGACACAACAAAAAATATAATATTTTGCGCACTTTTTTAATAAGACGTAAACTTAAGATAAAAAAGTCAAACGAATTTTAATTTGGAACAAAGAGATTAGTTCATTCATAGAAAAAAGGTAAAATTTTTTAGTGAAATGAGTAGTTTATATTAGTAAAAAGGCCGATCGTTCTACTGCATGACGGCATCTGCTTTGGACCAAAGGAACCAACACGACACAAGACCTTGTACCGTTGGCCGTGTCAGCGAAGCAGAAGCACGCGCTCAGCAAGACACAGTCCAACTGCCACGTCCATGCTGACGTTCTTGACAAATTGCCACATGCTCGCCAATCGATCGCGTCCAAGCCTCGTAAATCGTAATTTAACCTTCTTTGCTATCACCATCCTCATGATATATTATGTTACAATATTACCAGACTAACCTACCATGGGAGTACGGCATCAATAGAAAACTACAACTCGCTGTTCCAATGCAGAGCATACAAGCAATGACCAAGCGAAGCGAAGAAGATGAATATATTTCATTGCCGAAGAATCAATGTTCACCTTGGTCTGAGCAAAGCTTAGCAGCTGGCAGCAGCTCCAATGGCTTCCCAGCTGCTACCCTCCCTGGCAGCATCAGCAGGCCTGTGCTTGCTCTCAGCGCTCGCCGGGGCACTGCTGGTGGTGACCCTCTACCTCCTCGGCGTCGTGGCGTCTTTCGCCGTCTTCTGCGCCAAAGAGTTTGCCCGGAGAGACCGGGACCGGCCGCCGCTCATCGGGACGGTGTTCCGGCAGCTCAACAACTTCGACAGGCTGTTCGACGAGCATGTCAAGTACGCGCTGGCGCATCGCACCACCAGGCTGGTGTACCCTGGGCACAGCGAGGTCTGCACCGCCGACCCGACCGTCATCGAGCACGTCCTCAAGACCAGCTTCAGTAAATACAGCAAGGTGGCTTCCATGCTCATCATATAATTAACAGCTGATAATTCATTGGCAACATATCAGGTGCAAACTAACATCTTCGTGCAAACCGTGCAAACTCTAATCTAGGCCTATTTCATTCTATATAGTAGAAGCTTAAATCCTGATGTAAATTAATTACCAAGTAGTCTATTCATGATCTTCATTTAACAGGCTCTAGTGACTTGCAGTAAATCAAAACAAAAATTATTTCAATATAATGCATTGCCCTGTAAGATGTGTAGATAGATTATTATATTGGTTGAAGTCAATTTAAAGCGCACACTTATTTACTTTTGTTTATAACATCAAATTATTTAACCTCTCAAACAACAGATTAACTTACATAAAGACGGCAGATTATAGCAATATGAGTTTATGGGTACAAATTTTAACATCTCTGAGGCTGATACACAGGGGGTCCTCAATGTTAGCGTTATGAATGATCTCTTTGGCGATGGGATCTTTGCAACAGACGGGGAGAAGTGGAGGCACCAGAGGAAGCTGGCAAGCCATGAGTTCTCAACCAAAGTGCTACGTGAATTCAGCAGTGTTGTGTTCAGAACAAATGCTACAAAGCTGGCAGATAAAATATCATCTGCAGCTACTGATGAAATTATTATAAACATGCAGGTACCTCTACAACTAACACAAAAGCACATATTGCCGTTAAGCTATATATAAGGCCATACTAGTAGGTGTTACTCTAAACATGCAGGTACAGAGGTACCTTGTGAAGCTAATATGGGGATTACATGATATTTTTAGTCAGCTTGAGGATGTATGCTTCAAAAAAAAATTGAGCGATTTGATTGAGCTCTAATACATATTCCTAGACCAGCCTGCTACTTCTTCTTATTTATAATTATTGGATGGCAAAATTGAGTCTTATCAATGTACCTTCCCTCAGGACCTTTTGATGAAAACAACTATGGATTCTATCTTCAAAGTGGGATTCGGTGTCGAGCTGAACACACTATCTGGATCAGATGAATTGAGCATTCAGTTCAGCAATGCATTTGATGAAGCAAACTCTCTTGTTTACCACCGATATGTTGATCTATTCTGGCAGCTGAAAAGGTATTTCAATATCGGATCAGAAGCCAAACTTAAGAGGAACATTCAGATCATTGATGACTTCGTGATGAACTTGATCCATCAAAAGAGACAACAAATGAATGGAAAAGATAATGTAAGGCTGCAAAACTCTATCCTGAATACAAGCTTGTTAATGTGTATACTGTCTTTTATGCTGCTTCATTTTTTTTTAGTAACAAGCTAAAATGAATAGAATTTTCTTGCGACTGAAATAAGAGATCCTGGTGCCCAGTCACAAGAATCTGCATGTTTTTTCGCATCCTACCAAGATGGACCGACTCAGATTTGTTGACTGATAAATACTGCAAGCATCATTTGCAAACCAGTTAAATTTACAAGTACTTGTATCTGAGGGGCCGTGGATGATTTTACAAATTATCAGCTCTTACGTCTTGTGGAGCATGTACTCCACGATATTTGAGTCACCTTAGAAATTAGAATCCACTGTTAACAGTCAAAGTAACATATTGCACAGTTTTGCTTCTACAGTATCCATTTTTTAACCAAATATACTTCTACAAAATCTTCTCTTAGTTAAACTCTTCACCTCCTTTATAATGCATGCAGAGAGCCAGAGAGGACATACTATCAAGATTCATAATACAGAGCAAAAAAGACCCTGAGACAATGAATGATCGTTACCTTCGTGACATAGTCCTCAACTTCCTGATCGCCGGGAAAGACACAACTGGGAACACTCTCTCCTGGTTCTTCTACATGCTCTGCAGGAATCCTATAGTGCAGGATAAAGTTGCTCTTGAAATAAAAGAGTCAGTTGAGTGGGCTGAGGAAGATAACACGGAGGACTTCACTGCAAGATTGGACGAAGGTGCTATTGACAAAATGCACTACCTCCACGCTGCTATCTCTGAGACGCTACGACTGTATCCAGCTGTTCCAGTGGTACAAATAAATTCCATTTAGACTATCACTTGTATAGACTAGGTTCAAATAAACAAATTCTATCATGATTTAGCCTAATTTGGATGACCAGACATCACAGTAACCTAAATGAAAGGCTTATAGATGGTTTTGGGGTGAAAAAGCACTACTTATTAGGACTGCATGAAAATAGACTTTTGAAGTCTCAAAAAGGTTGTGTCCATGTAAAATTACTAGAAGCTATATATTGTAATCAGCCTTTAAGTATGTAGGAAAACTATTTTCTCTAACAATCAGAAGAAAAAATAATTAGTAAACTATAACACTATGTTACTACACCAAATAAATTAAATAAAACTCCAATTGACATTGCATTTCTGACATTTGCATAAAGTGTCTTCTGCCAAAGTTGGTGTTTCATTGGTGAACTTATTCTGTGGCGTCCTTACAGGATGGTAAGATGGCAGATGAAGATGATGTACTACCTAATGGTTATAGAGTGATAAAAGGAGATGGAATGAATTACATGATTTATGCAATGGGGAGGATGACATACCTCTGGGGTGAAGATGCTGAGGATTTCAGGCCTGAAAGATGGCTTGTGAATGGAGTCTTCCAGCAAGAGAGCCCTTACAAGTTTGTATCCTTCAATGTAAGTATAACAGGCTATAGTCATCTCTCACATTTTTAGAGAGGACCTATATCCAACAATAATCACATTACTGCTCCACAATAGGTGCTACCTAGATTCTTACAAATAATTAGAAAGGACAGATAAAAATTAGTATCAGAAGATAGTGGCAAATCCTGCTCTTGCAAAAGAAAAATAGTCTGCAATGTTATAGCGAATGATGTAGCCAGGTAGGAAATAAATCATGCAAAGGCCAATGCCACAAGCTACTATCAGCTCTCAAGCTACCTAAACAACCAAAGCAAATTTCATTAGCCTTCAGTCAAGGGGATGTCTTTTTTTAGGCAGCATGCCATTTGAATTTAACAAGTCTTTCTTCAATGATCAGGCGGGCCCCCGTATTTGCTTGGGGAAGGAGTTTGCATATAGGCAGATGAAGATCATGGCTGCCACCCTGATATGCTTCTTCAGATTCAAACTGGCAGATGAATCCAAGGATGCCACATACAAAACAATGTTTACCCTCCACATGGATAAAGGCCTCTATTTGTATGCATACCCACGCTCAACCTGAACTGCCAAACAAGCTGTTGAATCCTTTGTTACTGTTGGGAAATATGTCAATATTCTACAACTATACTTTGGAAAGTTAGGGGGAAAAAAAAAACCTCACGATGAGTAAATGTATGGTGAATAATATTATACTGCAATAGCCATCTCAATGAATGTGATGGAACCAAACATGGACTACATGTTTAAAAAATCCAAACCACTGATCAAACAGCTACTTTCTGAATCGCATAATATTAATGCTCATTGGCAAGAACACAACAATGATCCAATTTGAATGTAAACAGAAACATGGAACCCAAACAGGAATGCTTGTTTCAGAATTGCCTACAAGAGACTACAGATTACAAAACTTATACTCTAAACTTCTCTGATATAGGCAGAGTAAGTTTGATAATGATATAATAAGCAGATACAATATCTATGGTGACAAGAATGTGTTTTCAGCTAGTGTTGGAAGCTGGAGACCAGGCCTCGATGTCCAGCCTTTGATATTTCTGTAGTTCTCAATTGCCTCTTTCCTTAGCATTTCACGAGAAGCATCCAAAGCACTCTTCACCTACAGAAGCATAAAACCAATAAACCGTCAATGTGTATAGAATACAGAAAGGGGTTTCACATATAGTTATGTCGAGAAGTGAAGGTACCTTCGGAAATGACAATTTTGGTGGAGCCTCGACAACTTCCCCAAATTTTACTTTCTCACGCCCAGGGAAATCTGGAACAGTTTCCGTCTTATTGCCCTTGCGCTTCTTTTTCTTCTCATCCAGATGTCTGATATTTATGGAACAACATGTCGATATTGCTTATACCTTCCAACGAAACAGCAGTGAAGCTCAGACCTAATGCATAGGGCAGTACAGGAGGACTTACTTCTTCCTTCTTTGTTTCTTCGAAGCTGATACATTCTCTTCCAGTTCCTTGAAACGAAGGTCCATAGCCTTCCCTCGCTTTCGCTTCCCCTTGCTCCCCTTTGCATTTTCATTGTCAATGGCAGTGGAACCATCACTGCCTTTAATCTCTGATGCTTTGCTATCTGCTGGAGCCTCCAGGGTCTGCTTCTTAGTTTTCTACATGAACACCAGTGAAGAGTAAAATGTGTGAAGAAGCTAACACATCACCTTCTTAACAGTCTCCCAATGCATGTGCAACTAGCAAGCAGTCAAGAACCAAAGAATACAGACAGTGAATCAGGTTGGCTAGAGTAAAGTGCACAATTGAGGACAAAAGGACAGTGGCCAGAGCCCAATTCTACACTACTCTACCCCGGAATTACCTTGTCTTTAGCCGGTTTGTCCTTCCCTAACCCATCGTCTTGCTCCGCGGGAGTGCGAGCACCTCCTGGGCAACAACCACCAGCAGCAGCATGAGCACAAGGTCAGGTCATGGAGCAGAACAGGAGATTGGGCAGACTAATTATGTGCTAGTTGCAGCGCCTGAGAGAGGAAAGGAGATTAGGCACCTGAGGACGCGTCGGCGTTGGCGTTGGCGTCGGCGTTGGCGTTGGCGTTGGCGTTGGCGTTGTGCTTGTTCTGGAACGCGATGAGGCGGCGGAGCTTGGACGGGATGGCCTCGAGCTCCCGCTGCTTCGGCGGCGGGGGCAGGCGTGATTCCCCGCCGTGCGCCGCCCGGTAGTTCTTCTCCCTCCGCCGCTGCCCCTTCCCCGGCATCTCCCTCCCCCTCCTCCTCCTCCTTCGCCGCCGCTCGGTCGCTGATTAGTCCGTTGCCGCCGCCGCCGTCTGTGCCGTGGTGCCGCTCGGTTGCAAGGGTTGTAAACTACTCATGGGCTGCTTGCCCTATCTGGGCCTTAGGTCCATGATGCTTGTGCTCAATTGGGTCAAAAAGTGGTGGGCCCTCGCCCATTCCAGCCCATGGAGATATTGCTTGCCACGTGCACGAAGCTTCTAGAAGACACCCGCTGCGAAGACCATGGCAACGGCAGCGGCGACTTCTCGTGCACGGTGCCTGCTTGGCTTCCGCCGCCGTGCGCCGCCGCCACCTCTCCCTTTCCCTTCCCCGATCACAAGAGCAGAGACCCGCCGCCGGGGCGTGCGCATGGCCTCGTCGGAAGGCTCTGCGTCGGCGCCGCCCAGCACCACGATCGAGGTGCCCGGCGCCGCGGCCCCCGTCCTCGTCGTGGGTGCGCCGGGACTTCCCGAGGCGGACTTCAGGTCAGTTCCTTCGCCGATTCCATCTTCTGGTTGGGTGAATATCGAGATAGTTCGCTGATTAGTTTCCCCTGTTGTCGGCTGCGACTCGAAGCACAGGAATGCGGTGGATTCCGCGCTGTTCAAGCAGTGGCTGAGTAACCTGCAGTCGGAGAAAGGCGTGCTCACCTATGGGAGATTGAACCTCACGCGAATCCTCATCCAGGTGTGGTGCTTTGTGCTGGTTCAGTGGAAATGGTTGAGATTCACTAGGATTCGGCCGAGCAAATTGTCATTGTGCTCTGTGAATGGATGACATTTCTCATTTTGCAATCGTTTGTATCTGAATTGCATTGCAGGGGGTTGACATGTTCGGGAAACGTGTGGGCTTTCTGAAGTTCAAAGCTGACATCATTGACGAGGAAGGCTTTCTTAAGTTCAAAGCTGACATCATTGACGAGGAAACCAAAACCAAGGTGATTCATTGGAATGTTGCTACTACTGTGTCATTGTTGTGTGTTTGTTTGGATCTTAGAAACCCCTCATGGTCGTGTATATTAGATTGGAGGTCACTTAGCACTAACAATAATGGTTTATGCAGTCCAAATTTCTTGTCAGAGCTTGCTTGATATTAGTGCTTGATGTTTCACATGAATATTTACTGGTTTGCTTGATAATATATGTTACTGTAATATATATGGTTTGCTTGAAACCCTCATGCTTGATAATACATATGTGATAGTACTTTTCTCTTTTTTTTTCCTTTACGATTGTTAAGGTACTGGGTGGGGAGCAAATAAGTAGAGAACAGTGCCACATAAGTAGAGATGGATGGGTGCTTGGGTTGGATGTGGCAGGACTGAGAGAAGAGAAATATACATTTTCTGCCAGGCTCTGCTTATGCTGAATATATAGGCCCAAGCTTACCTGACTCCTGTGTCTTTGCTTTTGAGCCTGGACTGTGGCACTGAATGTTACATGTACCATGATACTCTGAAGTATGTTGTTCAGGATATTCCCATTAAAATCTTTGTGATATATCTTGCCTGGATCCACTAATGGTGTTTTTGCCTTCAAATCTGTTTGGGGATGTCTAGCACTAGCAGGATAATGGTTTAGTTCATACCATCTTTTGACAGTAGTATATTTAGGTTCCAGGAATTGTCTTTGCAAGAGGGCCCGCTGTTGCTGTGTTGATCCTTTTGGAGTCTAACGGGCAAACATATGCTGTTCTTACCGAGCAGGTATAGTACCATGATTTATAGCACATGGTTTGGTATTTAGTAAACAAATTCCCCTATTGACTGCTATGAAATTCTAGGTTAGAGTTCCTATTGGAAAATTCTTGTTGGAGCTGCCAGCTGGGATGCTAGATGATGAAAAGGGTGATTTTGTTGGCACCGCAGTTCGTGAGGTTAGCATCTTCTCACTCTGTTTTTTCCCTGTGGTTACTTTTTGGCTTCGGAACACTGTATGCACTGAAATTTACATGGTATTGTAGGTAAGAAATTAGCCTTGTATTGGTCCTGCTTTTGGTTCACATTTCACAAACTATTATTTATTAGTGTTGCACTTGGAAATTTCACATGAATCTGTAAAGTACCCATTACTTTAAACAATATTCATGTGGTGGTGATACTTTACTGCTTACAGGTTGAAGAAGAAACTGGTATAAAGTTGAAGTTGGAAGACATGGTTGACCTCACTGCACTGCTGGACCCTTCCACCGGAGGTCGAATGCTACCGTCACCGGTAATTGCCCCACATTTCAATGAGCTTGTTAGCTACTATCTGGCATAGCTTCTATTCCAGCAAAGAATTACACGAGTAGAGTAACTTAGATTACCCATTAGCCAATCGGATAGCACGTGTTTGATCACTTTTTGTTTTAATCCAAGAATCAGATTTCTTATAACTTTGGGAGCTGGCAGGAAGCCTTTAAGTTTGCAGTCAAATCTCAACCAGTGGTAGCTGTTATTACCAGATTGCAATTTTTCAACAAATCAAAAGCAAGCTTGTGTGGGATATAAAAAGGTGTGCCAGAGCCTATTGCCAGTGATCGGGTCACGAAGTAATATCTAAGTGTCAGCGCTGCTAATGGTTTTCATTTGCTGCAGCCTCCAGTTGCTGGGATAGGAAGGTTTTCCTGGTTTTGCACAGCGATTCTCAACCCTATTTGAAAGTCTATACCTCTGCTGATATAATTTCCAACCAACATCTCTGATTTACAGGGCGGCTGCGACGAGGAAATTGGTTTGTTCCTGTACAAGGGCCGCGTGGACGAGGAGACCATACGTTCGCTTCAAGGGAAGGAAACCGGGTTGCGCGACCACGGCGAGCTGATCAAGCTGCGCGTGGTTCCGTACAGCCAGCTCTGGCGGGTGACCGCGGACGCGAAAGCGCTGTGCGCCATAGCTCTGTACGAGATGGCCAAGCGGGACGGCCTCCTGCCCTCCCCGTCGTCCAACTTGTAAGACTTGTAGACGTTTTGCCGCAACAACTTGAGGGGAAGCGGCACTTGACTTCTCTTGCCTGGGAAGTGAAAAATGACAAGAGTGACGTGTATTTGTGCATGAACAAATGGAGTAGTGTCGTCTTGAGAAACAAAGCCGTAGGCTTGTGCGTTGGAGAGGCTTGCAGCATCGTGTGTGCTGTACGCCCGTGCAGTGACGGTAGCCCCGCTGAGCTTAGCTTCTTCCTGCAGGAAGTTGATATGATATGGAACGGCATGATATTGCAGCATCGTCGCGATGGCGTGGCCGGCCGTTATTTTGTCATGGCAAGGTTTATACAGAGACAGAGAGGGTTGTACCTGACGCATGTGATCGACGTGGCAGATCGATATATATTTCCAGACTGAAAATGCAGATGGGGGATCGCTTTTTCAAGTTGAAAGATAGTCGCAGGGCAACTCTCCTTTGGCAGGACGCCCGTCCGGCGGTAAATCGATCAAAAAACCATGCTAACCCAAAACAAAACCCGAATGACCACCTAATCTACGACCTATATTACACGTCATGCATCGCTAGCTAGCTAGCAGGTACTCCTATATATAGAAGTATAGTGTAACTAAACATGTGTACATATATATAAATACTAGATGGAGCAAAAAAAAAAATCTAGCGTAAAGCGTACCGCGGTCGGCATATGCATGGATGAAAACAATGTCAAAAATAATTTCAAGCTACTCCCTCCGTCCTGAAATAAAGGGCATTCTGGGTTTGTCCTAAGTCAAACTTTTAAAAGTTTGATTAAATTTATAGAGAAAAGTATTAACATTTAACAAATCAAATAAGTAAAATGTAAAAATATATTTCACAATGAATCTATTGTTGCTCATTGGATGTCATAAGTATTATTATACTTTTCTAGAAAGTTGGTCAAAATTTATCTAGTTTGACTTAGGACAAAACTAGAATATCTTATATTTCAGGACGGAGGGAGTAGCTAGTAGCTACCAGCTACTGTAGATAGCGTCCACAACACTTGCATGCATGCAACTACGATGCATGGTTCAAAAGAGCTAGAGCCATACAGCAGGTATATGCAACACATGCAACAATGCACAACCACACGATCGAAGCCAACAAAGTACTATTTGCCTAGCTATTATTGCATGCACTCACATATGGATGATAGCTAGCTTGATCCTACCCGATCATGGATCGATCACCCGCCGATGGTCACCTGCCAGAAGAGAGCTGCCTACTACTGTCTTCAACTGATGCTACCAGATGCATGGGGCTCCTCTCTTCCTTCCTCCCTCTAGTTCTTCTTCTTCCTCCTCCTCTCGCTCGCTCGCTGACCCGCATTCGTCTTCACGGCATCCGCGCCCCTCTTATAGCTGGCCGGCGCGGGGGTCGCTCCGCTATGGCGACCACGGGCCGAAGGAAGGAAGGAAGGAAGCAGCAGCTCATCTGGCCGCGGCGGCATATGCCGTGGGATGAGACTAAGAGACCGATACCGAGACTTTTGGGCGAGGGTTTGTACCATGGATATCCCTCTCCGGATTCCTCCGGACCGGCAGCTTTATACTATTCCCCGGCCATGATGAGGCCTCCGTCGATATGGAGATCGAATCCCGTGGCCGATCGATCGGTCCGGTCGGTGTCCACCGGGGAGCCGAGATGGCCCGCCCCTGCTGCTGGTGCCTCGTCGGCTCGTCGCCCTGTCAAGCATCTTGCCCTTGCCGCTGTCGTTGTTGCGCTTGCGCCTTTGGCGCCTGTCGTCGTTCCATGGTTGCATTGAGCCAGGCCGTTGTATGCATGGCTCATCCCTTTGCAAATGCAGAGATGTTAAATCCTGGCTTCTCATTGCATTCCTTTTCTATCGATTCTGTAGGAAACTGAAAGCACACTTGCCAATGGACAACAGCAAATTGCTCTTAAGATTTCTTTTTTTTCTTTTTGGAAAACGAGTCGCAGAGCATCCCAACGGTGAACCTGATGCAGTCCAATGGATCTACCATTTGAGCATTTGTATTACCCGTGCTGATTGAGGTCTTCTCTTCTGCATTTCCACAATTAGTGAAGGAGAAACGTTCAGAGATTCTTGCCTACCATATATAGTCCTTTTTTTTTGAAATTTTTGCGGCCGCTGATGGGTAAAGATCCAACGATTTGCAAAGTCAAAGGAACTAGTACTAAAAAACAAACAGGATACTGATAAAAAAACCGATGTGGACTTGGAGCTCAAAAAAAATCAGAAAGGATATGTTGGTAATTGCACACGTGATTTAGCTAGTGCGTCGCCCCTCCCGCTCGGGCGGCTCGGGTGGCTCCCGAACCCTAGCCGCCGTCACCCCCCTCCCCCCCTCCTCCCACCCTCGCCGTCGCCGGAGGGGACCGCCGGAAGTCCGGAGGGCCCCTAGGACGGCAGCGGCGGGGCTCTAGCGCGCAGATCTGGTCGCTGGCGTCGGTCCTGGGCGGGGGACGGCGCACGGCGGCCATGGCGGCCCCGCCGCGGGGAGAGCCTGGCGGGCGGTGTGCGCACCGGTGGCCGGGATAGAGGCGGCAAGACGGGGCCCAGCCGGTCTCGGGCGGCTTGGCCCGGCCGGATCTGGGCCGGC
>CM014273.1:65539920-65595735 GCA_004135705.1 Alloteropsis semialata
CTAGGATGGCGGCGGCGAGGCTTTCGCCTGGGAGGGCCGCGTGCCCCTGGATCTGCGCGGACGACAGTGCATGGCGGCCAGGACGGCGTCGCAGCCAGGCGCGGCGGGGACTGTGCGTGGGAGAAGAGGCCGCAGGGGCTGCGTGCGGCTGCAGCGATGAGGCCGTGCGGCAGGGTCCCGTGGGGGACAGCGCGGCTGCGCGGCGGCACCGTGAGGCGCGGTGGCAAAGGTGGAGCTTCGGCAGCAGGGCGCGTGGAGACGCGGCGGCGGCGGCGCACTGGTAGGGCGGTCGTGGCGGTGGAATGCCGCGCCGTGCGCGTGCTGGTTGGATGACGGCGGCGTCCTCGGACGTCGTTTCCCCGTTGGGGGCGTCATTTTGGAGCTACAATCCTGTTGCACGGGGTTCTCTGGGTGAAAACCCTGTCCAGCCACTGGACGAGCGACGGCGGCGCCTTTGGCGTCGTGTCCTCCTTGGAGGCGTCATTTCTGGAGACCCTGCTCGGTTTGGGGCTTTACCACTGTCTATGGCGGCTTCGATCGGTGTTGGCAATTCCGCCACGTGGCATGCCGGAAGGGTGTTGGCTAGCCCACGCCGTGGCGATCGCCTTCGTGTTGGTGGCCAAGGGTCGTTGCTTGGTTGCCGTTCGGCTGCTTGCAGCGGACCGCGGTGGCTGACGTTGCTTGGCAATGGTCAGTGCGGTGTGGGACAGCGTCGAAGGACGGCGCTTGCAGCAACGGCAACGGGAGACGACTCGGCATGTAGCGGATCACGGCAGGTTGCTCAGCATGGCTGGGCCACCTGGTGCGGTACAACGTCGGAAGACGGCGCACGCGACTTCCTTGGTCTGCTGGTTTGACGGCGGTGGCTACATGCGAGGGTGAAGCAACGAGTTGAAGTCGACCCGCGGCGGCGGTTTGGATGTTTGTTGGAGATCTTTGGGGGTAGGGCATCCCTGCTAGCCATCTTGACGGCAGCCTATGAAACGAATCCGGAGCATGGAGTTCTGTGGCGGGCGTGGCGTGGCCCCCGCGCACGAGTGAGAGAGGGAGTCCAACGTCGGATGAGGCGTGGCCCCCGCGCGTTGTGTTGCCCGGATTCGGTGTTTCCATTCCGTCGGGTGGTGTGCCTTGATGCAGCGGCACTACGGCGAAGGGTCCTACATGGTGGTGGCCCTCTTGGTGTGGTGGTGTCTGTCCTCTCTGTTTCTCTATCGGCGCTGGATCACGTCGGAGGTTCGACGGCTACAAGAGTGTGGAAAGTGGGTGCGAGCTGCAGATGTGCTTCTTTTTCGTTGTCGTTGTTGTGTATAGTGGTCCGGCTGTGTTGATGTCCCAATCCAACCAGCTGGTGAGTGTCTTTGAGTGGTAACCCACGTTGATGTCCCAATCCAACCGGACGATTATAGTTTTTTTTTCTTTCTTTTCTTTTTTCTGCCTATGGCCTCCCAGGGCCGTAGTCTTGTATTTTTTCTGCTATATTAATAGAAACACGCGCTGTCTTGTGCAGTTCTTTCCAAAAAAACGTGATTTAGCTAGTCGGAAAGTCTCTCTGCTGTAAAACGAACAACTTTAGAGGATCAGAGGATCTCGTTCCATTGGTCAGAGGGGCTGGGCGGTGGCAGTGGGCGGGGCCACCGGTTTGCGTCCGGATGAGACGGCCGCAAGACCGGCGGTGCTGAGGGACTGAGAAGGTTGTCAGTATCGTGATACTAGTTAGTATCATTTTTTTCCGATAGTATCGGATCGTAGAATCGTATCGTAGTATTGTGATACAGATTGAAGCCAATTATGTCTACTTTGATTAGCTAAATTGACTGTTTGCAAATTTAAGTACTCTAATTGACATTATATTGAATGCAAATTATCTTAGAAAATATTTTATCACCATTAAATTATTTAAAAAATTATTTATATCAATTATTATGTAGTATCGCAGTACGGACAACGGAGGGAGGACTCGCAGCCGCGTCTCCCTGGCCGCGGTGCTCGATGGTTAAACCGATAATGGTTTCAGGGATGACAGTTAATCTATGGACAGGAAAGGACCTAAATGCACTTGCTTACAAAGAAACCGTAGCCGGCTCTTCCGTGTTAATAAGCGCTGATAAAATTTTTGACGGAGCCACGGAGGAACCGGCGGTTCCGGCCAAGCACAGTAAGAAATCGAAGAAAAAACTCTACTAGTTGAAGGCATTGGGAATAATACCCAGCTCATGAGTTATACCATTCAACATCACACTTTCTGTACTGCTGGTTCACCAAAAATTGAAGTAGTTCGTTAACTGAGTTTCTTTACTCTCATCATGCTTTTCTTTTATGAAAATGTACGCACTTCTTCGCTCGATTTTCATCGTACCGAAGCACATTATTCATGAATGATACCACTCATAGTGGCAGCCCCGATATGCATGTGCCGCTATACACACAAAAGCCGCTCTTTTTTTGTTATATAAAAATGTCATGCACTTCTTGCCTTTCGTGTACATCATGTGTTTTAACTGTTTATTATGCTCTTCTCGTGATGATACCTTCTACTCAATGTTATTTAACTGAACTTCTGTTTTCTATCTAGATTCTTGTGTTTTGTATTGCTTGCTAACACTCTGTCCCCAATCACCATGTTGAGCTTCTATTTTGTTTACTTCTAGAGAAAAATTACACAGTGCATTTACGTGAGATTTTAGAGTCAACTGAAAATTGTGTCTGGCAATGCACTTACTTAATTTGTTGTGATGCCGGGGATTTCTTTCTTTGCAACTCAAATACCCACTAGAGCCTTCTTTCATTGTGGAAGATGGAGTCATTAAAGAGCAAACATCTCTGAGATGCCGTGATACACCGTTTCTAAAGCACCAACACCGTTTCTGAAAGCATGAAGTCTATACATCCTTTAAAGGATGAAATCAAGGAACTTTCAGAAGCTTTGATGTAAAAGAAAATGCTCAAGCATATGGAGGTTCTTCAAGCATAGATTTTCATCAAGTGTAGCTCGAGAATTTTGAAAAGCCCTAGGTCATGTCCTTAAGCGGCGTTGTATTCAAACATGTTCGGAGAATCTTGTGAATGTTTCAAAGAAAAACTTCAATGTATGCATCTGAGTTCTTTAATGGATCTTACAAATTTGATACTGAGTGACATAAATTAAGATTACCAAAGGAAGTACATTGTACAATAAAAGTATATAAACTTGGAAACCAGCTGAGCCGTAGAATCAAAGTCAGTAAAAAAAAATTTGGAACCCCAGATAAACTGCAACTTCCCAATGGCCTAGTAGCAAACTAGCAAAACTTAGTCTAGCATCAAAGTGCATAATAGGAAAAAAAATCGTTAACTACATTTCTTCCTTTTGCAATGCCCAAACTACTAATGTTGGACGTATGGCTCAACTTTATTACACTACGTTTAGTAGCGTATGGCCTGATTTAAGAGGAAATTGAAAAGCACCCTACCATAGCCCAACATTATATTGAGCCAGTCAAAGAACCACCTTACATCTTCTGTAGTAGATTGAGGAGCGTCGATGTGTCAATCTTACTTACAAATTTTGCACTTGTAGTAATTTGTGAATTATTGAAAATTCTTCCTATTAAATATACATAGCACAGATGAAACAGTTTCGCCTATGGCATAGATATTCCTTTGATAAAGCTAGCAGTTAAATTTTGAGATGAAAATTTGCTTCAGGCTACAGACTTCCATATCGCATGGTTCCACAGACTGCTCATGAGTTTTGCCAATTACCATCATACTTCATGTACGGCTTGTTCAACTGAAACTCAGCCCTCGGCTAACTGAGGGCCTCTTTAGTTACCTCAACTTTCAAACTTTTTTGAATTTTCACTATTTATCAAAGGAAATCTTACATGCATGGAGTAGTAAACGTGTGTTAATGACAAAACCCATTCCATAACCCCGGGTAACTTCGCGAGACGAATCTAATGAGCCTAATTAGGCCATGATTAGACAACATCGTGCTACAGTAAACAATCTCTAATGACGGATTAATTAGGCTTAATAGATTCATCTCGCGATTTCCCGTCCATCCGTGTAATTAGTTTTATAATTAGATCATGTTTGGTCCTTCTAATCTTTGGTTTAAAATTGCTACAGTAAATTTCGCAAATTTCCAACTTCCAACTAAACAGGCCCTGAGTTTCTTCACCCTACTTACTGGTTTACTTTTGTGAAAATGTCAAGTTCTTCTAACCAAGTTATCATGCTAGCGAACAACATCATTCATGTATTATTATATATATTAGTGACAACTATGCTATTCGTTTAACTGAACTTTTGGTCTTTGGCTTGATTCAAATCTCTCCTTGAGTGCTTTCTTGTAACAGAATATGTGGTGACGGCCGCTCTGCTCTCAATCGATCATGTTGAGCTACTATTTCGCCCACGCCGAGAACAAAATTCATATAAGTTTTTTTTTGATAAAGATGAGATTTTGGAGGTAACTGAAAATTTGGGTTGTAATACTTCTCTTTGTCCCATCATATTGTTGAGAATTGCTTGCATCTTGTGGCAATAAGGGTATTCACTCCGCAAAATGACTCCCCTGTTTTCACCCTTCAGGGTGTGCTCTTATTGAGTTCAGTTTATCCGTGTCAATTCAGAAACCATTTTCGATTATCACTTCCAGTTTTCGATTACCCGCTCTTTTTAAGGTTAGGCAGAGCAAACCACTAAATGATTTATCTATGGCTCGGGTTCAGAAAGTGTCACTAAAAATTCAATATATATTTCCACACAAGCGTCTGGCTTTCTATATCTGAGAGTAAAACTACTGTTCAAGAGTGTGGAACGGTTGAATCAGCAACGGACCTACTCCTGTTCAACAGCAAACTGCATGGGGCGCTCCGTACGTATATTTCCAGTTTGTGTGTATCTAATTTAAACAAGATTTTAACAAAACCTCATTCTGGTTCAAGAAACTTTTAAAACTCACGTTGTTTCTGCATAAATTAACTTGGATATCTGAAAAAGAATTGTCCTATCTAGGGTATGTGAAAGTTCTCGAAATAACCAGTGTATGTGAAGACAGTGATCTGCTCGGCTGATGGGCTTAATGCCAGTCGAGCTCATCGACGATCCTGTCAGGGGCATGGACATTGTGTCAAAAGCTATCTCTGCAAATATGCTCATTGTGATCTACGGACGTGTCAGTGATGAAATCTTGAGAAGTCTGAGAAGATCCTCATGTGTTGGCCATTCTTCAGATAGGACGTCAATAAGCTATTCATATTTTGTTGTCTGAAAACTGATATCCAAGTATTTGATGTGATCATCTGTGGCAACTGGTGTCCATGATCTGAACATGTCTTTGAATCGATTTACTGGCTGGGTGATCATCTTCTGCTCATCTTCTTCGTGGTGTTGTTACTTTATGATCATGCTATTTGGTGAAATTGCTCACATACTGCACATGGGTTATACCATTCAGCATCACAATTTTTGTGCAGATGCTTCAACTGATATTTTTGTCCTCAATTAACTAAACTTCAATTCTTCACCCACTTCTTATTTTGCAAAAATGTCACAATTTTTGTGCAGATGCTTCAACTGATATTTTTTTCCTCAATTAACTAAACTTCAATTCTTCACGCACTTCCTACCGAGTTGCCGTGCTAGCAAACATCTTTCCTGTATTCCAAACGATACCTACCATCCTATCTATTTAACTGAACATGAACTTTGGTTTCTTTGGCAGGATTTAAATCCCTGTTACCTTGTGTGGTTTTCTTGATTTCTTCTATCAGAATATGTGATGCCTAACTCTTTCCCAGTTATTTTACTCCTGAATTAACGTAACTATCTTATACATATGACTCGAGATTTTAGATGCAGCACTATGCTATACACACTTGAGATTCTAGAGGCAACTGGCAATTGGTACAGCAAATAGTTGTGTTGTGATATTGTCCTCACTATATTCCCATGTCAATAGTTGTATTGTGATATTGTGATCTTGGCATGATTAGAGTTGTGACTTTTTACTTTCAGTTTTCCAATTTGAACTGTTGAATTTTGAATTACCTTCAATAACAAACTGGCTAGTGTTTACACTTAGTCCCACCACCAATAAAAATATTTTGTCTATCTAAACATGAGCCTAGGAGCATTGTTATTAATATAAAATTGTTAATAATAAACAACTGAAATGTTTGGCTAATATGAAAAACATTGTGACTTCCTAATTCCCACTGTGACTTCCTAATTCCCACGTCCTCCCAGCGACTGTATAACGCATCCTCCAGGCTCTAGCAATACTTCGAGACAACAGATCGAGGAGGAGGAAAAGCCAGGAGCCCAGAGATACCCGTAGCTGATCGATCCCTCGAGACAACAAAGGAGGAGAAGCCGCCCACTAACAAGTGAACAGCGAAGATCTGAGTGATCAAAATTTTGCAGGGCAAGGCCCAGTTCAGCAGGTTGCTGCGATCAATTTACAACAATCAAATCGACGAACATACAATACGACAGCCCCTTCGGGCAACTGCAATGGCAGCCAACCCACCACCTTGATTTGCGCTACCATGGAATGAAAGATAATGACGGACGCGCTATGGAAGTTTCTATTAGAAGAGCGAGTTGTACGTCAGGAAGGTGCACGCGATGGACGCGGCGCAGATCACCAGGGATGGCAGCAAGGTGACGTTGAGGAGCTTCCCCACGCCCAGGTACCCCGCCGCTGTGATGGTGCAGTCCGCGACCACCCTTGCCAGGGTCCCAGCCTCCGTCGAGAGGAGGCCGCCATTGTACGTGCCACGGGAGAGGCGGGACGACATCACGCTTGATAAGAGGGAGAGGTTCACACCTGCAATAAGATTGGAGTTTTTGTTCAACGAAGGAGAAACAAACTGAATGTGGTGCTGTGCATTTTGGATAATAATGTATTTTCTTACCTTCAAGAACTTCGGCAGACACAAACGTGATGAGTGCTGAGGCAACATACTGGACAACAGAGTATGTACTCGTCACTTTGAAGCTGAAAATAATGCCTACTAGCAGTGTAATTTGAGATACCATCAGGAGTTGCCTGTCATAAACATCAACCTATTTGGTAAGAAGATAAGAGTTGTAGGTTCTCTCAGAAACACAAAGAAGGTAAAAGCTATGTCTATATAGCAGTAGCCATAAAATTATCCCTTGGTCACAGAACTGCGATAATACCCAATATATAAAGAAAAGGAAAGGGCATGAAAAGTTCACAAACCTGTCCTCAAACATATTACTGATGTATGTTCCGACAACAGCATTAACAGGAAGGACTGTCAACCCTAGGATTGCTAGAAATATTGCCACTGCACTTGTATTCCAACTGAAATAGTGATTGGTGATAACACTGGACTCTGAAAGTAAAATCTCCATGGCATATTTAAGCATGAAGTATATCAACAATTGAACCTGCATGAGCAAAGTGCAACTGAGTCAAGGTCTCCAGAAGCAGAAGAAAATAATAGCTGTGTGCTTAGCCTAAAGCACGAATTGGTTAAAATTTGAAAGGCGGAATAGTCAAGAGGATGTCTATAGTGCAGGAACTACCATGAGTGCTCTCTGTGGGCTCAAACAAATTCTCAAAAAAAAAAAAGGTACAGAAACAGATCGAGACAAAAGTAGTTGATTCAGCACTATGGCATCATAATACCTTTACTGATGGAGTAAGCAATCTGTATGCTGAGCCAATTGATGTTGCAGGCTTGCGGGAATCTTCTGGAGATTCCTCACTATCATCAATTTCATCATCTTCATCTCCATTTTGTTTATTTTCAGAGTCTGTGAGCAGCGGCTGTGCAAGTCCATTTTCCAGTTCCCCAATATCTACCCTTTGTCCTGCCACCATACATACATCCAATCAAATTAAAGCAAGAGCATGGGTCAGACAACTTTCTGAATTAATCACAAAATTCAAGCTACAGTACACAAGCCAAAGTAATGGAAGGCATCGGCACGGCACATTGCATTTTTGGACTTACCAGAAGCAGGATTTTGTGTCACATCATTCACCTCAGTAGCACGGTTTGGTTCCTTGAATGAGATCGATAGCCAGACCAAGTACAATAACCATGCAACTGCCATCACCCAACCAGGTAGAGTTGATTGATTGAAGGTAACCATGTAGATTTTAAATTTCCACTGAAGTAGACCAGCTAGTGCTGGACCACAGGCCATGCCAAGTGCACTTGCGCTAACAAATCCTGCCGAAGCCTGCATGCGTATCCTCGCAGGGACACAATCACTAATATACCGGCGATTGACAGCTCTTGCAGAGCCCATCCTATATCAAAATAATTGTACTCATTAAAACATGAAGACACAAAACTATGCAGAAATGACAAATATCTGCGACGCAGAATGTTACAAGAACAAAAAAAGGAAATCACATTACACCTATCAAAACAGAAAGAACTAGAGATATTACGATATCTGCAATTGTATCCTAACATTTCTGATCAGCACTGTTCTGAAAAGGGGCACATGCTATGAAGAACTTAATTCTGAAAATGAAAGGACATTGGCTACTGAAGAGTGAACAAATCATTTTCCTGTTGTTTGATCTTCCACTACATATAAACTGACAACTGAAGCAAAACCCGAATGCAAACGATGAAACAATGTTACAAATGAATAATCAAGTGGCAACTTGTAAACAGTACTTCTATGCCAGAACACTTACCCACAGAGTAGACGGCCGATAATAAGAACAGTGAGGGACTTCATATCATATGCCATTGCATAACATACATTTCCCAGGAAAAGAACGATACTACTGAAGATGAGTGGTTTGAAATATGATTTGTTGGACCATGCGCTGAAGTAAACTGAGGAAAATATTTGTGCAACAGCCATTGAACCAATAACAACACCACAAACAGTAGAAGCAGCACCAAGGCTCACTGAATAGTCATCTGCAGTTGGCACGATGATGTATGTGTTGACCATATAAAGGAATGTGTTCACCAAGTTCAGCATAAGGGACATGAAATGGTATTTTTTATCTTCTATTTCTTCCTCCCCTGCAGTGCTAGGAGATTCCTCATCCACAATCAGGGCATGTTGTCCCAAAAATCGAAGAAAATTAGTTGAGCGAGTTAACTTATCCACTGACGAATTTATCATATCAATGATTGGGTCCTGCAGGGGATCAAGAACAGACTGGTCAGCAGCAAGTCTGGAGTGTAACCACTATTCTACTGGATGAGTATGAAAATGCTATTAAGTGGCACAACACAAGTACTCAAGAAGAGAAGTAAACCTTAAGAGCAGAAGATGGCTGATCATAAATTGACAAATAACTTCCTTGACGCTCCTGAAGTTCAGCAAGGTTACGTGACAAAGCTCCTACAACAGCTCCTACACCCTGGTTGCATAAAACATGTAAGGTACACTGACGCATGTTCCAATCTATAGAATGTTACAAATGATCGGGAAGGAAAGACCATAGTTACAAACAGAACATTTTTAAACAATAACAAAGCCTTTGCAATCCCAGGCAAGCTGAGGTAGGCTAGAGATGAAATCCAATAAGAGTCATATATAGAAGAATGATTAAAAAATCCAGAGTCAATGCATTACCACATGCTTGAAGACCTGTTGTAGCTGAGAGTAGGGGTGATTTGATCTACTAGTCACATAGTAGTCAGTAAATCTGTAACTGAAGCGCTTATCAAACTTCTTCAAGATCTTCCGAATACCAGTTGCATTAAGATCAACGAACTTGAGAAGTTTGATGAGATCAACACCAACTTCCCTATAAGCTTCTCGCAACTCGGCAATGCCAGATATATCAGGCTGCTCTTGTAGAATTGCCCGTTGCTTACCTAACTTCTCTATCCTGCTTGCCAGCATTCCTTGTTGTTCCAATAGAAACAGAACAATCTTCTCAATCTAAATAAACAGAGAATAAGATATTAATACACTGATCCCAGTAGGAACAACTGAATTTTACTCAGATCAACATCAATCCAAAAGCGACAGCAGCTAACTACACACGACAGTTCACACAAAATACATGAAATATGTACCAAAAGCAGCAAGTCCAGAAAAGTAGATAACCAAATGTTTTTGAACAAATAATGGACTCTTTCTAATGATGTTCTGAACTAGTCATTCACATAGACTGCATGGCCTTGCTTAACATGCAAGTGCATGCAGAGGTCAGATATGGATACTGCATGCTCACCATGTTTATGCTACAGTCAGCAAGTTAAATATCCACAGAGAAGCTTAAGTCTGCAAGTTAAAGCAGATCAGGTAGAATGAACTGAAGAGTGTTCACAGATTTCTATTTCTTAGCATTACCTGATCATCAAGCATTTTCGAGAAATCTTTGAGAACCCGGCGACGATCTTTCTCACCCTGTTGGAGCTGCTGGCCATACTGTTTAACTTTCTTCTTCATCAACTTGTAATTTATATAATATCTGGAGACATTAACACAAAGAACACAATGATCAAGCTTGGTGACTAGGGGTGTTGGTGTGAAAGCTTTTACAGCAAGGAGTGTACTAAACGGAGATGAAAGCACAAAGGCACAAAACTACAAGGCAGCATGGTCATTGATATAGTTACAAGACAATCAGAGGTTTGACTATGTCAATTTTCAATGTATCTTTGCCAGTATAATGTTTGTTAAGTGGCACGATAATCAAGATGTATTTCCTTAGAAGCAGTGAATAAACTATTTTTTTCTCAAAGAAAAGAAAAGGTAACCGACTGATTGAAGAGGAATTTGATGGCATTCAGAACAAATATAAAAAAAACATAAACTGTACCCTTTCCATTCTGGAATCTGATCGGCCATCAACTTTTTCCCAAAGTTAACCATCTTGACTTTGATATGTTAATCTGCCAACAGAAGTAGCGCTGTGTCAGTAGCACAAACAGGGGAAGTAAATAAATATTGGTTCCAAATGCTAAGATAGTAAGATGTGAGTACCATAAAATAAAAGAAAGCTGTCAGTGAGAAAGGTTACATAAGGAATCTCATTCTGGACAGTTCAGTGTAACTCAATGCAGTGGCGGAGGCAGCAGGGGGGCTCCAGACCCCCCCCCCCCCTACTGCTGCAGCTTCCATTAGAATCAAAAGGAGCTATGGAGGAAAAATTAAAGGAGAAGAAAAAGAATAGATGGAGAAGGTGAGGGAAGAGAGAAAAAGAAGAAATCAGCCCCTCCAATAAACTTTGTCTAAATCCGCCACTGACTCAATGTAAAACTCAGTAAATAACGCTTTTTTCTATCATGGGCTTTGCCCGAATTTCATTACCATTGAGCAACGAAATTACAAAGTTCAACCGCGACTTAACACCACCTCTCAGGTATCATACACCATCAGACAGCAGCACAAAAGGCAAGAGCCTCGCCAGGAAGCTCCATACATTCAGACTCAGGACGCTTGAGCTACTCAGTAAATAACGCTACTTTACACATTAAAAAAAACAACCAAGTAGGATGACACAAGCAGCCTACACCCTAAGATGATAAACTTCCTGCAAAAAATGATATTGGTTGTCCCAGGACAGTTTCTCAAAGGATGAGTAATATGCAATTCACCTTGTGATCATCAGCGCGTGGTCTAAACCACGTCACAATAACCTGAAACACCTTTTATAACATAGAGTGTCTTTAGCACTCTGTTCTCACCACTGACTGAGATAAACTTGCTGTAACAGCCACACGCTTAATTATCTCGTCCTTTTCAATAGACCAACTATTAGGCCAATTATAGAGAACCATAAATTAAAACCTGGGCAGCCACAAAAAATTTTCATGTGGTAGTCTCACAAGGCGAAAGTCAAAAGGGACAAGAAGTCACAAAAGTCCATTTCGCTTACTAGGTGACATCACATAATCAATTAACCTGTTTTTTTCCAAATCAACTTGCAACGCACATGCATCTGGCAGTAGAACAGACAGCATAAGAGGCTCATCCAGACATATTAAAATCTATGATCTAAAAACCATCGGAACCAATCTGTCTACAGTTCCTCAAAAACTAAGGGCAGAACTACTGGGTCCGAGCTACAAGCCGTACATAATCTCAGACCCCATCCTACGACATGCTGCACCGAATTCAATCGAATCAGTAGTGATAGTCAGGAACATCTAGTGACAGAAAACAACAGTGTAGCCTACCAGATCAAACAAACCTGAAGCTGAAACTGAAATTAAGGCTAAACTGATGCAGAAACAAATTGGCCACAGGTTTGAGCTCAGGAACACATATACAGGCAATATTGCTAAATCTAAAGCTGGAAGGTGGAGGAATCTCCACAAGCTAAAGTAATTATAATCCAGAAACCCTCTAAAAACATGGAAACTCTGTGACACGGGAGCCGACGGCTTTGTTTGATGTTGTTCTCTAGAGAAGCAGCCTGCAGCGTGAGCCGTGCCCATGGAATCAACTGGAATTTTCAAAGGCGGGACAAATCCATCCGATCCGGAGCCCAAAAATTGACACTCATCAGCGCATTAACGCAGACCGCTCTCGTGTAGTCGTGTTTGTGTTACTCATCCTCAGAAAGTCCACCGCCATCTGAACCCACCCACGGAACCCATACAAAATTGAACACAGCAAAATCCTCAAGCAGTGAATCACGGGTGAGTGAGCCTCGCCCTTACCTCTCTCTCTCTCTCTCCGACGTGCGCGCGTGCGTGCGCCTGGGCCGGCGGATCGGACCGGAGAGCCGGGGACGCGGGCGGGCGGGCGCGCGTGAGCTCCTGCGCGGGGCCAGAGGCGGAGGCGGAGGCGAATGGAAGGCGGAGGGGGAGGCGAGGGCCGATAGGAAGGAGCGCGAGAGATATGGCAGGCGGGTATTTATAGGGAGGAGGGGGTGGCAGCCGTGAGCCGCCGCGGCGAGGAACAGAGACGGCGCGCGGCGGTGGCGGTGAGGTGCGTGCCCGTTTGCCGGGTTGGATTTGGATTGTGCCGGGTCGGGTCCCGTCGCGTGCGCGTCCCCAATTTCGGGAACGCTTCTTCGGGCGGCCTCTCGCTTGGATTGCAAACTTTCCTCGGGTGGGCCACGTCAGCGCGCCGCGTGGCGCCGTTCCGTTCCGTGCCGTTGCACGGCGGCGCCTCGCCCTGCTTTTTCTAGCGTGGCACGCGCTTTGCGACTCATCATGTAATAAAGCAGCCTTTTGCACAAACACTACTGCTTGGACCCTACGTCCCTACCGGCTTCTTCGGTAAAAAGTGGACCTTATATTTGTTTTGTTGTGTTTTTTTAAGATAAAGTCTAATTTTACACAAAGTCTATTCCGAAATAAGAAAAAAAATATTACTTCCTCGGTCTCAAATTACAATATATTTTGGCTATTCTATATACATGACATTTACTTACTATTTAGATAGCGTGTATGTATATGTATAGCAAAATATGAATTAAAGAAGCCAAAACAAATTCTAATTTTGGACAGTGGGAGGGAGTAGCTTCTAGGAAACGTGGTAACCGTAGCTTCAAAAGCCATGATGGATCTGGAGCTCTAACTGCCATTGGTTTCTCTCTTTTGTGGAGTAGTATTAGCTAGGCGGTAGAGATTTACCATTTCTTATATCAATAATTATTTTCTTTTCTCTTTTGAAGAAATTATCTGAGATTACTTTGGTTTTTAAAAACTGCACGGCAAAGCTGCCGAAAGGAAGGGAAAGTATAGAAACCACATTTTGTCAAAGAGTGGAAACCATATTTTGTCTAAGTTTAATTTCATCCGAAATCCCTCCAATCAAGAATTCAAGATAGTAAAAAAAAGGCCAAAAAATATTTTAGCTTATAACCACATCTTTAACAGCCTTGGATGGTTCTGGAGCTCTAGCCAACACTGGTTTTCTAGTTTGTCTCTTTTAGATTAGCTAGCATTGGATGTTTTTTCCATCTTAGAACGATGATTGTTTCGTTTTTCTCTTTTGAAATAAAAACAATGATTAGTTCGGTTTTCAAAAACTGCACACCAAAGCTGCCAAACGGGAAAAGGCATAGAAACCACATTTCAATCCTTCATCTCAAGAATTTGATCTTATCGTAATTTCCTTAAGCGTGTCCTCTTGCTCTCTCAATTCTTCGCTAGAGATCAAGTTTTCACTCAAAGTCCATCCTATCAAGATAGTAAAAATGAGCCCAAAAAGTTAGTTTAGCTTTTAGGATATGCCCTCAGTGTAAGTTTAATATCCTTGGATGAGTTTGGGCTCTACCTGGCATTGGTTTGTCTCTTTTAGATTAGCTAGACATTAGGGTTTTCTTTGCACTCTCGGATCAATGATTCTTTCTTTCTTTCTTTCTCTTTTTTTAAATATTATGATCAATGACTATTCTAGTTTGTAAAAACCGCACAACAAAGCTGTTGAAAGGCATAGAAACTGCACATTTCATTCCTTTATCCCAAAACTTTAGTCATACTGTAACTTTCTCAAGTTTGACCTCTTGTTCTCTTGTTTCCTCTCAAGAGTCTATGTTTAGTTTCACTCAAAGTCCCTCTTATCAAGACAGTAAAAAAGAGCCCAAAAAATATTTTAGCTTTTCGGAGATGCCGTAACCATTCTTTAATAGCCATGGATGGTTCTCGAGCTCTAGCTGGCGCTGGTTTGTCTCTTTTAGATTAGCTAGGCATTGTGCGTTTTTTGTCATCTTAGATCAATGATTATTTCCTCTTCTCTTTTGAAATAAAGACCGACAGTTATTCGGTTTTCAAAAACTACACATAAAAGCGGCCAAAAGGGGAAAAAAAAGAATAGAAACCACAGGTTGTTCCTTCATCCAGAAACTTTGATTATTGTAATTGCCTCGAGGCTGGCCTCTTGCTCTCTCATTTCCTCACAAGAGTACAAGTTTTCACTCAAAATCTGCCTATCAAGATAGTAAAAATGAGCCTAAAAAAATAGGACGTGCCTTAACTTCCATTAATAGCCTTAGATGATGATTATGCTCTATCTGGGCATTAGTTTCTTTTTTTCATTTCTTGGATCAATGATTATTTGTTCTTCTTTTTTTGAAAAAAGAGATAAAAAATATTTTGGTTTTTAGAAAACCGCGCATCAAAGTTACCAGAACTGCACATTTTGTTCTTCTTCTGCGCATCAAAGAATTTTCGTTTCTTCACTCATGTCCAATTTTGGCCTCGATGAAGCTACCCCACATTTGATCTCATCGTAGTCTCGATGAAGCGCTCTCTGGTTTTCTCGCAAGAGTTCAGGGGGTGGTGGTACACCACCACAGGTCACGTTACGTGATCCTGCTACAGTTGGTATGTCTCTCGATCTTGGAAGAGACCGATGACGCAGCCGTATTTAAAAACCCTGCATTATCTGAGGTCCTCATGATTCTGGTGGTCAGGAGGAGGATTTCGGACAAAAAGGTCTAGGGATCCGCTCTGTGGACGGGACGGGGCACGTGGCTGGTAGCGCCGCCCCGTCTCGTTCTCGTTCGTTCTCGTCCGTGCAGGCCGGCCCCACACCCTGGAGCCCCGCCAACCTCCCGAGTCTCTCAGCTATGCGGCGGCGCCAGCTCCGTTCTTTCCCGTGATCCTGGTACCCTAGTGGCTGGTGTGCCGACAAGGGGTGGGGACTGGGGAGCAGCACGGCACGGCGAACCGTTGGTGCCAACCGCCGCCTCGGCGGTGGCGATCTGGCCGTACGCTAGCGGCTGGACAGACGGAGGCGCCGGAATGAGATGGAGCCGCCCGGTCCGACAAGGACAGCAAATGGCGACCAATTCGACAACGGGGGAGTGACCGAGTGATGACTGATGAGGAATTCTCCTTTTTCTTAAAAAAAATGAGACTAATGCTCCTGCTTTACTCGTGGAACACGAACATAATCATCTCGAGCGCGATCCTGTCTGATCTTAGCTTAATCAAGCATTCGTCAGCCGCCAACCGCGTGCCTCAAACAGTCGCGGCGCGCCAAAAACATGGCACGGTCAGACAAGGGTAATTTTGTACTTGAAGCAGCCTGCGTGCTGTGGCTCTTATCCATTGCGGACCTAACAACGACGGCGCCTCGCTGTCGATCCGATCGGGCTAGCTAATCCACCGCTCATTTCGACGGCGGGGAGAGCACTGGCGCAAGAGACAAAGCTTCTCCCCACGGAGACTCTGACACCGAAATTAAACTAATCGAATGGAGCCGATCCCCATGGTAATCGTATCTGGTCAGATTAGAAAAGAAAACTAATCCACGGCCATGACCGCACGCTGACAGCGCGCGCGGCGGGCCCCCGTGCCGTCCCATCGACCCATCCCATATTTCGTTCCGGCAGCCGCAGAGCAGATGGAGATCGAGGCGCTGATGAGTGATGACTGGGCCTTGATCCGCCGAGATCAGGAGGAGGCCAGAGTGAATGGAGCTTTCAGGTTCGGCCGCGCTGCCGGTCGCCGATGAAAACGAAACGAAATCGATGGCGGCGACGGACGTGTGTCGCGGCGTGGTCTTCCCGCTGGCCCCGCGCCACTGGATCGTTCGTTCGTCGAGATGGGATCCGATGGGGCGCTGTCGCTGTCGCTTCGGCCTCCCCTGCCTGCCCTCCGGCCTCCAAGTGGGCCGCGTGAACAGGTGGATATGTGGTGCTGAATAGCTGATACAACAGATGGGACGCTTTCTGTTCTGGCTTGCTGCATCACCTTCACCTCCATGGATTTGCCTTTTCTGCCACTTTGTTTTAGGACCACATCATCTGAATGCAAATGATTGGGGGTGGCTGGCTCCAATGATTTGGAACCAAGTCGGAGCGGTAGCCCCTTCACTACTACTAGTGTATCAAAACATGCATGTTGCAGGCAGGGTAGTAGGAATGGATAATAGTCGAAGAAAGTTAGTAGTACCTGGAATGTTCAGTGGTTCTCCCCACGCGAGACAAGAGATGCATCTATGCAGCACGTAGAATTTCACATGCGCACGTATGTGTCTGCCTGTCGGCGGCGGGACCAATTTAAGTGCAGACAGAGGAGGGAGTCCACACTACAGTACTGGGTCGCATGTTGGCACGTTCCTCTGTTGCATATTCCGCGCATGTTACCGCCGCCTCTCCGACCCAACCACGCGCCGCTGTCCATGCCAACCTGAGCTCCGCCGCCGTCCACTGCCGCCTGCCGTCCGATCAGCGCAGCGCTGCGTCAGTTGCCGGCCGTCACGTGCGATCCGATCGATCCATCGATCCTGCCGAATACATGGTGCACCGGTTGCCTACTGTCTACATGACTGTATAGTTCTGAACTTCTGATTTTGACATTCGAGCTCACTGCCGGCGCTGACATTTTCCAACTGCTCTGTAGCATTTCTAGTTGCTTTAGTTTCTCACCGGCGGTCGTCGAGTCGAGTCGGCATGGCCTCTGGTGCATGTTACCAGGAGGGTTCTCCTAATGGCACTCGACCTTATCTGTTCCATCGTATCAGCACGGGAAATTGGGCGCTTCAAAAAAAAAGGGGGAAATTGGCTGCCACTAGGGTTGTCAAAAAAGCTCAAGGATCGTAGATCGCTCGAAATCGACTCGCTAAAAGCTCGGCTCGAGCTTGGCTCGAGCTCCAAACGAGCCGAGCTCGAGCCCAATCTCAAGCTCGCGAGCCCCAACGAGCCGAGCTCGAACAGCCCTCTAAAGCTCGGTAATATTTTCATCTCTCGGCTATGGGTACACTACTTTGTGTTTCTTTTCTATATCATTTAAAATCTCAGATTAGAGAAGCAATTCTTAATTAAAGTGTAGCCTATAGGAGCGTAGTGATGATTCATGAGCTATTGATTAGAAAAAAAATGAGATGTTGACTTGTTGTTTCCGCTCGAGTGGGAAGAAACAATATTAAACGAGCCCATGCGAACCGAGCTCGAGCCTTCTCGAGCTTGAGTCGAAACCGAGCTCGAGCTTATCAACAGGCTCGGACGGATCTCAGGCTCGGCTCGAGTTTCTATCGAGCTCGAGCTTGCGGCTCCAGGCTCGCTCGAGCTCGGCTCTTTGACAGCCCTAGCTGCCACGTGCGATCCAATCGAGCGAAAACGACGTGCCAGTCGTCGCCTACCCGTGCCGAATCCATCTCACTGTACCAGTATCATCTTGGCCTCTTGGCAGATTCCAGCTCCAGCGTGTACCATTGGCTCGGCCCGTAGCAGCAAACTGAGGGACACACCGACAGGTAAGCTAGCTGGTGCCATGAGCACGCACATGCCAATACAATTTGCTTTGCGCCGTCCTCGATTCTGATCTGCAAGGCCAGCAAAAGGCCAGGCCAAGCAGCCAACGGCATCACAGGCACAATTTACCAAGCAATCAAAAGAGCTCCAAGTCTGTCAACACTCTGTATAACTGGCATCAGTTAAGTGACAACAGGAAATGCCACCAAAATTCGATTCTACACAAAACAGAATAATCTAAGTAGTTCAACCCGCCTCAAAAATGAGCAAGCAGGGATAAGAACTGAAAGTAACAAAAATTCGAACCGAGGTCTAGGGAGCAATTCATGTTACAGGGCTCTCACGTTGGGAGAACCAGATGACGAAAGAAAAAGAAAAGGTGGCTAAATTGCAGTGTACACACTGGCATCCAAGATTTCACACAACAAATAGCTGAGAGTATTCGCAAGCACCCTGCTGTTATTAAGATGAACTAAAAGAACAAGGCTAGGCCTCTATTGATCGACGCATATGGAATCGAGCAGCTTGGCAGTTTCCTCCCCGAGTTCCACGTTCTCGATCTTTAGACGCTGCCGCATCCCAGGGAACTTCTTCCCCGCAGCTGCGTACGTCCGTACCAGCGGTTCGAAAACCAGCGTGCCCAGATCCTTTTGCACCTTCTTCAGAACCTCGACATATTGCTCAGCTCCATCTACATCTTTGTTCTTCTCAAAGTAGGCCATCAGGGTCTCGCTCACACCATGTGGTGGCACCCATATCCTGCCACTGCTGTGTCCCTTCTTGATCGCACGGTCTGCGCACCAATGAGCCATCTTGAGATCCCCTGCCTTGAGGTAATGCTCCATGAAAATCTCCCATGTCTTGGCGTTCAGTCTTCCACCGCGCATCTTGGCACGCTTCTTTAGAGCAATAGCCTTGTCAAGCATACCCTCTGCAATATATGCTTTAATCATAGCATTGGCAACCCGGATGTCATATTTTGGATGCTTCAGTTCGAGCTCCTCCACTCCCTTGGTTCCCTTGACATCTGACTGATTACTAGGTGCATTAGTTGAAGATTCTGGTTCTGTAGTGGATTCCTCAGAGCCCTTCGTGTTCTTCTTAGGTGGATGGATGTGCCGGGCTTCCCACTCTTTGAAACAGGCTTCAGCAGCAGGCAAATCCTTCAAATTGGCCAAAACCTGAATCATGTTAAGATAACTCATGTTTACCTTTCTAGGACAATTCCGCTTCAATGATCGCCAAACACGATGAACTTCCACTAAATTCTGCGTCTTCCCATACAATGTAATAAGGAACTGGTAGGCTTCAATGTCATTGCTAGTGTTCCGTTTTTTGAGCTCCTTAAGAGCAGCTTCTGCCTTCTCAAACAGTCCAGCATCAACGTATATGGACGCCAGGTTACTGTATGTTGTCCAATCAGGAGAAACACGGCCATCCCGTCTCATCTCTTCAATCACCCTCTCAACCCCTGGTATGTCGTTGAGAGCTGCAAGTGCCCTCATCCAAACATTATAAGTGAAGATATCTGGCAATACATCATCGGCCTTCATGTCCTGAATGATACTGGGAACCTTGTCTGGTTGGTTGACTTTGCTGTACAGTGTCATTAAGCTGTTATAGGACATGGCAGTGAAAGCAAAGTTAAGCTCCTTCATTTTTTCCATGAGGGACTCAGCCTTCTCAGTCATCAACTCTTTGCAGTAACAATTGAGAAGGGAACCATATGTGAGATGAGTCTTGGAAGTTTCTGGGAGGTCCAAAAAGTACTTCTCAGCAGCAGCAATGCCTCTTGATTTGGCAACAAGATCCAGGCGGATTGCTTGATCACTGACAGTAGGATTCATGCCCCTTCTGGCCATAACTTCAGAAAGCTGCATAAATAGACAAAAGAGAGAGAAAGGATCCATTTAGACTAAGTTAATCAAATTCAAAGCCATCACAAGCAAATAACTAAGATTCAATTTTATATAAATATTCCAATCTGGAATGTATCTATCCACTTTATGTGTGCCTCCATTTGGAAGAAAAGTACATGGAAATAAAAGAAACAACAATATTTTAAATAGAAATGGCTGATTAACAGCAGTTACACTGAAAAACAATGATCACTAGTAACAATAATGAATAAGTAATAAATGATTTTGCAAGTACTGCAACACATATAACAATATACATTGAACACCCATTACTGCATTAAGTCTTTATTTTTTGGTCCACAAGAATAGCATTAACGCAATCAATCCAGCCTTCCATCAGCAAACAATCAATTGGGTTATCTCACTAGCTACTGCCACATCAGCAACAATTAGGAAATTTCAAGCTTCTGCAAAGGATGAAACTACTACAGTGCCAAGCAGCAATATTCACGTTGACATAATAGTAGAAATTACATGTACTATAGTTCACGACACTCCATTATATTCTTTACATTTACAATTATGGGCACTTGGATACAAAAAGGTTCAATAAGACAATGAAATGTGAAGGTGCCTCTGTAGAAACTTGTGGTTCTTAAAGTAGATTATACCATCAAAAGTAGTTTTGATACACAAGGAACATTAGCGGCAATTGATCACACCAAAACTCAGCAAAAGGTTTCAGGTCAAAACATATAGCAATGCTAGAAATATCAAGTTCCGAGTTAGCTAAAGGTTCTTTAGTTGAACAATTTTAAAAATAGAGAAGTTCACCTTAGCAAATGAAAAGTTCCGGAGTGCTAGATTTAGAAAAAAAGGACAGTTTACATGGCATATTGTGGTGCAAAACATATTATAATATTAGAGTTACAGCATGCCAAGAATCAACTTGTGCAGGAACTAAGGAAAAAGTTCTTTAGTCATAGCAAACATCACTAAAAAGTTGGCAATTTGAAATGGAGCAGAAAACATGACACATTGATAAATTTATACCAAACATATGCAAAGCACTTCTGATTAAGATGAATAGCACGGTTCCTAAAAAGATTCAAAGGAAATGGATTTTGAGCATGCAACCTTGGTTGTTCAGAAAGCAAAATATAAAGAGAAAAGAAAAAAGTTAAGCTGATTCAGTGAGGACGAAAAGCAAGAAACTGGTGCCTATGTTTGTCACCTGATAAAATATCGGATAAAATACCATCAGTACAGCTAAGTAGCTAACCATAGCAACGAAAAGACCAACTGCCACAAGTTATGAAGCTTCACAACAAAATGGGACTAATTCAGGTAAAGGATATGAATAAAATCATGTGCTATGACGATCTACCGTCTTTTAGCTTTCAAATTACTAGCTATACAACTCCATCTAAAATTCTTTACAAGTACCCATGACATCCAAAGGTCAAAGAAAAGACAGTAAGAATTCCACATAGTTGAGTACTACTTTTACATGGCAGAGAAGCTGATGAATAACCTGCTTTATAGTGGCAGATAAAACTGTACTGATTCTGAGATGGCGAAAACAGACGATGTGGACCAGAGCATCATTTCACCGAGCTCAAGCATATTTCCCATCACACATATCACAACACGCGCAATTAAATTAAACATTTCTTAGCCAGCTATATAGCTCCATCTAAAATTCTAAGTTCAAGTACACAAGACACCCAAAGGTCAAAGAAATAACAGTAAGAATCTACGTAGAGTAACCTGCTTTAGTTGCAGATAGAACGGTACTGATTCTGAGATGACAAAAACAAATTATGGAGACCAGACCATCATTTTACTGGGTTCAAGCCTATTCCAGTCACACATTTTCACAACAATCGCAATTCAATTAAACATTTCTTAGCATAGTTTGACAACCCTGAAAATCAAATTAAGCATTTCCAGGCCTGGGAGACAAATTTTGATATGAAAGGAACTCATCCTGGCAATAAGGCAAACCGCACTATCATATTGATATACCAGCAGACAACTTATAAGATTTGTTCCTTCCCAAATCCTACTTCCGTCCTCAGATCTAATAACACAACTATACAAGCAAACCACCGCACCACGAGGCCCAAACCGAGATCACGAAATGAGGAGAGAGACAAAGGAAGGGCCGGACCTTGAGCGCGGGGCGATAGAGCGCATTCCGCCGCATCCGGCGGACGCAAACGCCTACTTCCCACTTGAACGCCCGCTTCCGGCTGTCGAGGAAGCCATCCACCTCCTCCCGCACCGCCTGCGGCGTCGACCCCTTCCGGAACAGGCGCCGATACAGCGCCTCTTCCACGTACTTCTTGGTAGACCGCCGCGCCACGTCCTTCACCCGCGTCGCCATCCCCGCCTCCGCTCTCTCCTCCTCGCCGCCGGCGTCTCGGGTGTTTGAGGGTTTTTGGCGGCGGCGCCGGGAGGAGCTCGCCTGACTACCCCACTCGTGTGATCGCGTTGGGCTTTTCTGGGCCTTGATGGGCCGTGGGCTCTGGAGTAAGAAGGCATCAGTTTTTCTCTTCATGAGCCAGGGGTAAAACGGGAAAGCCAAAAAGAGCTGTTGAAGGAGGGGGAAGGAGAGGGGGGTGACGTCGCCGGCTGCCGGAGGCGACGGGGATGAGTCGGAAGGAGGCGGAGCTGGCAGGAGGGGATGGGTCTTCTCCGTCGGGTGCGGATGAGGGAGGAAGTGGCAGTGGCCGGGAGCTGGCGGATGCGCTGGCGCGGCGGCGTTTGTACCGGGAGGTGACGCTGGCGCTGCGCTCGGGGATGCGCGATGCCAAGGCGGACTTCTCCTTCCTCCGCGCGCGTGGTCTCCGCAGCCTCCTCGGCTTTCTTCGCTCCACCGCATCCGCGGCTGACGACGCGCGGCTGCTCCTTTTCCGCCACTCCCAATCCATCCCCGATCTCCAAGGTACCATTCCTCCGCTCATATCGGTGATCTGATGCGAACATATTGCAATTTTTATGAGTTTCGTCCGGCTACGCAATGATAGTGTCATTAGGTGAAATTAATCTCTCATGTGCTGACCAATGGGCGTTTGAATTGGATGAACAGTGCTTGGACACAAATTATAGACTCTAAGCTGCAGCAGTGGGAAGCCTCGTGCTAGAATGTAATATAAGCAGGGGAGATTAAGTCAATGCAACGCTCCCAGGCTCGTTAATTAGACTCCAAGATTCAGCATTAGGTGATAGATGGCCCCAAACAGCCTTTTGATTATACCCCTTCAGGTCACAAGAGTGACATCCATTGTAATTTGTAACGATAACTAGGTAGCTGTTGTTGGTAGCATGATAACTAGGTACCTGTTGTTGGTAGCATGTCCAGATAGCTGTAGTGTTAGTTCCCCCCCACCCCACCCCCACCCCCATTTGTCGCTTTCTTTGGCGCTTTTATTCATGCCTTTTTTTTAAATATAAATAGGCAGTCTGTTTTGTTTAAAAAGTAGAAGGAGCAACGGCATAACTATTCTGTTTCTGATGTGAATGAACCTGCTTAAATCTTGAATCGGCATTATCCATTATTGCAACTATCTCATAGTGACATGTGCCTGTTACAATTAAATGGTCAAATGGTTCAGACTCTGTTGTTTGAGAATCATATATCAGTACTCAACCTTTTGAAATTATACGATCTTTCTCGTATCTAGGCATCTAGCATAACTTTCTATGAGTAATTTAGTAGAACAATGAGGTAGGGGTAGTATATTTCTTCTTATTTTGAATTTGTAGTGTACATACCAAGTTCACAATTTTATAAATATCAAATGACATTAATATGCTCAGGTATTTGGCTGGGTATGTTTACACCCAAGAATGGAGAACTTACTGATGAGCTTGTGTTCTGCTACAGTTATTCCCGTCCTCTTCCAGAATTCATTGCACCAGCCAAAGGAAGATCCTGTCGTGACATTGGATCATATATTTGGGACCGAACCAATGAGGATTACAAGCCCTCCAACAGATTCTGAAATTGCTCTTGCTCTTAGAGTCTTGGAAGGCTGTTGCCTTTTATATAGCCGATGCACAGCTCTGGCCCACAAGTACAAGGCTGTGAAGGTAATTACCATCCATTTCTGATAACTTATGGCCCATTACTTCTGGGCCTCAATGAGGTCAGATCACTGTCAGGAATTTCCTGTTCGTTGTGACATTGATTCACCAATCTTATTCAACTATGAAGGCCTTCTTTTTGTCAAGCATAAACCACAATAACATAATATCATCCACTTATCTGGCTTTATACCCATTGTTTCTTACATTGATCAATTACCAACTTAACTTGGTGTAGGTGCTCTTGAATATATTAGCCAGCCGAGGTCCGACTGAGCAAGGAGTGTGCTTGGATGCACTGATATCACTAATGTTGGACTCACCCTCCAATCAGATGGTATGGTTACCTCTTTACCTAAATATTCTAACTGTCTAAGCCTTCTATATGTGAAAACTCAGTTATATAGCATTTTGCATTTAAGATGGGTATTGCTCAATGTGAGAGAGCACTTTTCAAAAGTAATGCAGTAGATATTCTAAATTTATTGAAATGCCTTTGTCTTCAGTTGTTACTATTGTCGAGTAGATTGGTATTTATCCTTCATACCATATTTTGCATGGGCCAAGATTAGTGAAAAGATATATTTCGTTTCTGAAAATCATTAATAATTTTTGTAAGTTTTCCTTAAGAAAAGAGTTTTTTGTAAGTTTCCTTAAGAAAAGAGTCATATATATAGCAATAAACAAATTGACTGTTTCTGGTCTCTATGGTTCTTTTATTCTTCAGTTGACTGTGTGTAACTACTTTGCTAGGATTTCGAGGAATACAGTGGACTCGAAAAGGTCGCTGAACTCTTAAAGGATGTGCAGGTAGAAAGGCATATAAGGCAAGTATTATTCCTTGAGCTCTTTATTTTCTGCCTCATGATTTAAATTTAACCTATTTTGTTTGTGCCATATAATAAAATACATTGTGATGTTTCATTATGGTGAATTGGTCTATCTGTTTCTCATCAGTCATGTGCCAATTGAAGACACATAAACAAGTGAATGTTCAAATGAAAAAGACCTGTTAAACTACTGATTGGTGGCTTGACAAAGATTCCTTCCCACTTGACAAAGCTGTAGATACATCTGTGGACAATATGTTTGGTTGCTGCTAAGATATAAATCATATAATTGTGTGTGAAAGCTTGAGGCTTTATTTGACATTCTCACGGCTTTTCAAAAACACCATTATGTATACCTATTTTGAGGTTAATTAGTTTTTGTTCTTTTGGCACTTCGATGCAGATTGAAATGCGGGGAGTTCCTATTGTTGCTCATTGGTCATGTTTATGTGAAGGAAAACTCTCCCATACACGAGCAAATGAAAAATCTATTTGGGGAGCAGTGCGCATCGCTCATATGGGCAGCAAGCCGGTTCGGCTCCACCCTTGATGCAGAGCAAAGACAGACGACCTTGCAAATACAAGCAATGAGAGTTGTTGAATCCTTGGAGCCCTACTAAGGCTGCTGCCGTGGTGTATGTTGCTTATGAGTGATGATGATTTGACGACTCTAATTTCAGCTGCTTGCTCCATTTTGTTCATGGCAAGCTTTGTTGTCATTTTCTTGTGTAAAGCCATTCTTATTGTGCCCTTTGAGCAAACTTTGTTGAAAGGGTTGTATTAGTTTCATTTGAGGGTCACTGAGCTAGGAAGGCCATGGATGATGGATAACCGACAAGATTTTGATACTTTGGACTTCCAGATATCCATATCATGTGGAAGATATGAAAGATTGTACCTGAGATTTGAATAAAAGTGATTAATCATCTTGCTCTACTTCCTCAGCCTGCAGCCACTACAGGCCCCATCTCATCTTGCCCCCGCCACCCCCGCGCAGGCTGGCCTGTTTGCACGAGAGTTCTCTCCAGGGCCGCCACCATTCCTTAGCAAGGAACCGCCGCTGCTCAACTATAAGTCTAAACCCCAATCTCTCACATATTCAGGGTCATGACATGTGTTGATTGGGATAAAAATTCGGATTACAGAGGCAGCTAAAATACCGTAACTGTGCTTTTTTTTTTGCTTTTGTAATTTATGGGCATCATGAACATTAAAAATATTGCCAAAGTCCAAATTGACATGAGTCGTCGTATTTATATAATAAAATAAAAGAATATTTTGCTTATGTATTAGACAAAAATACCCATATCATCCTCACCTTTAACCTTCGTCTCATTCTATTTTCCACCTTAACTCCGCTCCGATGGCACCTTCCGCCTCTGCTTCATCCGTCATCGCTTAGGTTTTGTCTTTCATTTTGGATGGTGCAAGGTGATGGAAGGATCAGTTGAGAGAATTGTGAGAGGAGGTGACAGGGGGAAGAAGCCAAGAGGGGCTGGCCACTAGGAGCTGAGAGCGTTGGTCATGTCGGAGAGGCGCGCTAGGAGGATCCATCCCTAGCTCTACATCACATCATTGGTACCAGAAGATTAGATCCATCGGGACTTGGATTGGTTTAATCTTCTCCTATCATGTCTCGTTTGGATTGCCATAAAAGTTAATTTTTCTTCCACTTTATCATTCTTCATGATGAGCAATCAATCCTAATCAAAATGATATTTTACTACATACTGTATTGGTTGTAGCAGCAACTTTGTTGTGTGTACTGAAGTGCTAGAACTAGTTTAGACCCTATTTGATTGCTTGATGCATCCCTGCATGCCGCAACACCAACTCACTCAAAATTGTGGAGAACAAAATGACTAGCATGAGGAGAGAGAACGTGCCCACATTGCCATCTACGGGAAAATAGGAGAATCATCCCATAACTAAATGTCTAACGTGTGATGTCCATTTGTCACTGAAAAGGCTAATCCTATATATCTATAAAGTTCATACCCTCTCAGCATTTATTTTTTCTAAAACTCAGCCCTCATGCTGCCACGTCACCACTATATATGAACCGTTCAATCTTAGTTTCACCGTCTAATCCATCCATCAATCCATTCTTCGTTGATCCTGTAGTTCACCAGGCGATGGTTACCATGTTTGAAACTTCTCAATCGATGCATCCACCACCCACCCCTTCCCCTACCCCACAAATCCAATTAATTGCTGCGTGGCCTCTCATCTCCACTAATTGTTATGGCTCTATACATATACTTAGGATGAATCTCAGAACTTACCAGCCATACCTACTTGCGCCAGCTTCTATGGGACATCAACATTAATCTGCGGCAAAACCAACACCAGCAGCAAGGTGACCATCTACCCACTTAGCGGCCACGTACGGATACATGTGCTCCTGCCTCATGCATACATTTTTTTCACGCGATCTGCATCTGTTGGTGCCTCGGAGGGTTCTTAGTTTGATTTCGTGGCAAAACTTTTGATTACTAATTGCCCAAGCTCCATTTGTACCACCGTCTACTCCTCTCTCCAATTCTTGGTAAAATTTTCTCCTTTAATCATGTTGCCTCCACTTCTATTGTTTGCACTGCTTTTTAAGGACATTAGTTCCCATCAATTCCTCCCCAGGTATGCTATTCTTAAACCCCATTTTTTTTTGCAATCTATCTCATGCACATGCCTTTGTTTGTTCGTAACACATGATTTTTTTCATGCGGTCCAAAAAATCTGAACTTTGGGAGAAGGATAATTTTGCAGATTATACTTTCATCATACATCGAAGAATTAGTCGGTCCAATCATTCTACAGGTTATACATTCATGCTGCGAATAATTAGTCAATCTCCAATCATCATTCTAAAGATTATACTTTCATGGCCCGAAGAATTATTTAATCCATAATATCTCTTTTGCACTACATTGTCTCTTGGAGGTGGCTTTCTATGCACAGTGGAAACTGAAAAGGATTTAAGCCATCACTGACTGCATGTTCAACAACAAAAAAGAAGGTGTTGAAAAAGGTATATGAAATTTCTATAAGAACAATCTACAATTTCTATTGCATCAACGTGACGTTTTTTCTTAGTTGGAAGTGTACAACTTTGTATTCGATAGTTACAGTAGATCTTCCTTTACTTCAATCGAACAATATTGTTCATAATAAGTTAATAATTTTTGAGACTAAATTTTCTTTTCTTCGAACATTGATTCTGTCATTATTTCTTAAAGCTATTATCCTTTCGTCATTCTGAGAAAACTAAAATTAACATACATATATATATTATTTGAAGTTAATTATTCATGATAATGCACTATAAATTAATTTGCATCTTTTGTTTATCAGAAATTTTCCTAAAATACTCGCAGCAACGCGCGGGGGAATCAACTAGTTTATTTTAGACATCAGCCCCATTTTGGAGGGTTTTAGTTACAATATTTTTATTTCTCCATGCTTCGAAGAATCGAAGGGCCTTAGTTATAATAATATTTTTATTTGGGAAACGTAGTTCCTAAGCGTGCAGGTTTACGCCTCCGCACACACTCTGCAGTCCCCTCTGTCCCCTCCCCCTCTCTCCACAGCCACAGCCCCCAGCCCAGCCCAGCCCCAGCCCCAGCCCCACTCTGTTCTCCCAACGACTCTCCGAGCTCAGGCGCTCTCTCTTCCTCTCCTGCGATTCGTGCCGATCCAGCTCTGGCGGGTAGTGGTACAGGGTCGGTGACGAGGTGGGTCCTCTTCCTCCTGTTCTTCCTCCCTATCCCGGTTTGAGGCGGTGGTGGCTGGGTTAGGGTTATGGATTCGGGTTCGGGGTTGTCTAGAGAGGGCTCCATGGCTGGCAGGCTTAGAGGAGTGCCTGGTGGAGGCCGTAGGCACGGCGGCTGCGGCGGATCGAACGTGGCGGGATGGCGTGGGCGCCGCTGGCCGGTCGGCGGACAAGTAATGAAGGGGAAGAGAAATTGATTCATTCGTGATGCTAGTGAATAAAGCTGTACGGAATGATTTTCTTATGTGATGAAATCCACCCCCCTTGGAGATGTATGCTTGCCTAGCCGCCACCAGTGGCGGACGCAGGATTATACAAATGGGTGTACACACATTCTTAATTTTATTCCTAAAGATATGTTATTCTATTACATGATTTTTAATTAAGTTTAACAACTTGTTGATACTAACAATACTAAATATACATAAGAATATAATCTTTTTTACAATAAATTTTAAATTTTTGACTAAAATATATGTTACACTGTTCATCTCATATTTTGGGAGATATCATGGTAACTCCTAAACTTTATTGATAAGTAAGTCGCTGGTTAGTTGTCTTCATCGAAAATCTAATGGATCACAATTTAGTTGGGATAGCTAAATACAAAATTAACTAGTACTTTTATAATACATATTTAAAAAAGATCAATTTTGCTTTTAAGCAGCGATGATGGTATTTTTTGAAAAGATATTTATCTAGAACCTTCATTTAAAAATCTTTATATTGTTGTTATATCATCTTGAAAAAAGTATATATCTAATTGATTTAAATAATATTCTAAAAGTATTCTTTACTAGATAAAAAGTTTTAAGGTGAAAATCGGCATATTATAGGTAATAATTTAAAAAAAATAAAAGACTAAATATTTTATCAGATTTGGACGGTCGCGCTCGCCGCATACGACACCCTTGTTGCTGTCCATTGGCGCTACCTTCTTCATGCACCGCCCGTGCTTGTTGCAGCGCCCCGTGGACAATGTCCCGCCGTGGTTTCGCGTGCTGGTTGCGATTGCTCATCCCACCACGTCAATCAGTGTGGCCTGTTGATGTCGTCTATCTCCACCACGCTCTGCTATTGCTTGCCATGGTGGCCTTACATCTGCTGACTTTGGGGAAAAAGAAAAAATTAAAAAAATTAGTATCGCAAAAGTGTTTATCTTTATTTTGAAAAGTGTTCAATCTGTTATACCCGTATGCAGCGTATAAAAATATTCATTATACTACTTTCTATAAAGTATTAGTATATATTTTATAATGTTGATTATGTTATTTTTCTAAGCTGTTGAATTTATTATATTAAAATACTAATTTATTTTAGATTACGGAGTCTCTCTGTTTTGTATCGGTCTCTCCCACGATCCCACGAAATCGGTCGAATCGGCCCGTGCGACGGCGTCTGCTGTAGTTTTCTTCTATGCTACACGGATATGGATATGTGTATCAATATCCGACGGATATAGATACATGGATACATGAAATCTAAAAAAATACCCGATACACCGATACGTTTCAGCATTTTCTTAAAATATAAATAAACAATATTACACCAATGTAGATATCCAGATGAGGTTCGATAGTTCTTAACTTATTAGTACTTCTCAAATAATAAACATAACAGAACTTAGGCCCTGTTTGCATAAAAAATTTCGCACTGACAACTGTGCCCCTCTTACTGGGCACGCTTCTCAGCGTGAAATTTTTTCACACTTTTCACACAACTTACACGAACTAAACAGGCCCTTAATCATAGAGAAGATAATCATCAACGCACTTAAGTAGTCTTTTAGTACATAACGGAATAACAAACAATCAAACATCGCTAAGCTGATTCGTAGCACTTTTCGGATTTAAATGCTGCCATCTATATCAAGAAGGGGATTGGGAAAATCAGACAAGAAGTTAAGAACGGAAGAGAGACTGACAGTAGATCGAGAAATGTAAGTACCACTGCTAATTGATTTAAGCCGTATCGTTAAACCTCTCAATACGTATCTGGATATGTACCCAAATCTGTATCCTTATCGGATACGGAAAAATTTCAAAGGTTCCTCTGCAGTAACCGACCTATGGACCCCACCGGCCCCAGGGCCCACGTGATGCAACATAGGTTTTTCCGGCGTGGATTCTCTAACGTTACAGAGCGAAGTCACTGGTGACTTTGTCCCTTCCGGATGTCATCCAATATCCATCCAACGGTTGCTGCAGCTTTTAACTTAAACAGTGCACTGAGAGAGTCAGCCCAACTCCGGTTTCAGCCCAAATAGGCAAATAGCCCAGTTCGAGGACAGCTTACCGTGTCGTCGTCTCGTTTTTGCTTGCTCCTTGTTTATCTTTTTACCATCGAGCTAATCTAGATTTTTTATATAGGCCTTGTTTAGTTCAGAAACTTTGCATTGGGAATCGTGTCACGAGAGAGAGGACATGTTTTTCAATACAGAAACTTTTTGTAAAATTTGAGAACTAAAAAAGGCCATATAACATGTCCACCTGGGGTCGAGCAATGAACTCGACGTGGGCTTATTTTTCTAGATTTATTACAGAATTTAATCGGCACTATTTTTTCAGTGGTAAACAACTTGCCCTTAGACAACAAGGGGCATGTGACTACTTTATCAATCTCAAGGTGAGAACAGTCGTCCTAATCTCTAAAAGATGTTCATAGGAGTGTGTGAACTTGTGCATCTGTATTGGTCTTTTATTAAAAAAATACAATTAGCATCTCTGTTTTGGTTAATTGTTTTAAAAAAGTAAGAAAGACATGCAACCACGAAAGAGCGTGAGGATAGGGCCATTCGTTCCATTCAAGTTTCATCTTGATGCTTTCAAGACCATGTAACCAACCAAGAATAAATAAAATGGTGTTTGAAAACTCTCTCTCCAACACACAATTTTATGGTGTGGTTTGATAGGCTCCCATCAAAAGTTGGTATCTGTGTGATAGTTTCATCTAGACGAAACCACTTTTCTCTCTTCTTCATATGGCGGGATGGCCCAAGTATCAGCTACACGAGACATGCTTGGGAAACGTGTGCATGGTTGTGAGATTACCTTTAACAGGAAGGAAGCAGATAAATTGATAAACAAACTCGAGCGACGACTATGTAAGCTGTCCCTTTCTCGCAAAAAAAAAAAAGTAAGCTGTCCTGAACTGGGCCATATTTGGGTCGAAACCGAAGCTGGATTGACTCTCTGTGTACTGATAAATCTAAAATCTACAGCAGCCGTTGGATGGATGTTGGATAACATCCGAAAGGGACAGTCACCCGTGACTTCGCTCTGTGAAGTTAGAGAATCCACGCCGAGGTTTTTCTTCCTCCCCGAGATTCCATCTCATCCCTTTGCTACCCCAGCCGCCGCTCTCGACGCTGTCGGCCCGTGCGGCGCCCTCCAGTCCTCCACGCTCCCCTGCCCAGCTGCAGCTCGAGTCCAGCTGCCTCGGTCTTCCTTTCCTAGCGGCGATGATAGGGCTAGTTGCGCTGCCCGTTGTTCATCGAGCGATGGGGGCTTCGCCGGCGACGAACATCCGACAAGGGTATGCCTGCCTATTCCCTTCCCTTCCCATCCCGCTGCACGAAATCAAACACCCAAATCCCTAACGTAAGGTATTTGTTTTCGGATCTGACCATGATTTTACCTACTAAATTCGATCTTTTTGCAACAGTGGTGTTTGTTTTCGGATCTGACCATGATTTTACATGCTAAATTCGAACTTTTTGCAACAGTTATTGGGTCCGCCCCTGGCCGCCACTGGCTAGCAAGTAGCAAACTTAACTCTTAAACTCAAAGAGCTTACTTCATTATGGTAGTTCATTGAAGTGGGTATCTGCATTTTTGGCCCCATCCTATAGAAAGCTAGCAACTGGGAAATGCCTTCTGAACCAATTAATTTCTATGCTTGTGGTGTCAACTGATGTATTTGCTGTAATAGGGCATGCATGCTTGAAATTGGAAATTAACTTTGTCTTTCCTACACTCTATGTTTTGTAATGATGGTTAAGAAGTTCAGTGTGTAGTTATGCATGGCAAGCTCAACATGCCATGCGAGTCAGTTGCAGAATAAAGTTTTGCATTGGTGATCTGAATTTATGGTTGAGGCTGGGATACTGGGTTTTGGAGATTCCACCATGGAGTTGGCATGAAAAAAAAAATATCGTATTAACATAAGAGGATATGGGTTTCCATGCTGAAGTTACCCAAATGAATTATTGCAACCAAAATGGTTGGAAAAGTAGTTGTCATGTCTAGCTGAATGTTGTCTCATAACACAGATTTAACTTTGCTATGAATGCCAAAAAGTATATGGTATTTTCTCACGAAAACAAACAAATGATATTTTTGGATGATATACTCGAAAAACAACAAATTGTTCTAATTTCATAAGTTATGTTAATTTTCATCAAAATGTTCTTTGTGATGGTAATAGTGTGATTGATTTTGTAACCAGCAGTTCTCATTTGTGCCCACAATATTTTTTTGGTCTTTTTGTGCAGTTTTGTGGACTTCTGTTGTTAATAAACATGGAGAAACAATACCGGTGATCTCAAGTGAAATATGGAGTCAGTCAAACTAGTTCAGGCATACAAGTTTGATGACCATATTACAAGTGATGTCCGTGTTTGCTTTAAATTGATTGATGAGCAGCCAGAATGGTTTTCCTGCCATTCATCTATCCTTTCGCAAAATAGCAAGTATTTTGCAGACTGGCTTGGTCAAAATGATGTCCGTTCTAATAATTGCATTGAAGTTGAGTGCCCAAGAGTTGAGTATGACCATTATGTCAGGATGTTAAAGTCAATGTATCTTCCTAGAGAATCAGTTATAAATTTATTTGATTCTGTGAAGTCAGCTGTTGGTGTTCTTCGAGCATCAAATTCTCTCGGTTGTGAGTTGGTTACCAAAAGTTGTATTGAATACATTGAAGCTGCTTCTTGGGATGAAAAGGAGGAGGAGGAGATTTTAGAAATAGCTCGAACCCTTGGCTCTGAAGCGGTGTCTTTGTTAGCCCGTCTTCAAGCCCCCAGGGTGGACGCTGTTAAGAATGTCTTCATCTCTGCCATTCGTTTTGCCACATGCATGGAGACTCCATTCCCTCCTTTCTTGGACAACCTCAAAACTTCTGCACAAGAGCAAATCGACTTCATGATCCATGACGATGATGACACTGCTTTGGTTACTATGGATGAAGATGTGAAATCTGTGGTTCAGGAAGGTTTGAGAAAACTGTTATCGGCACTTAGGACTGGACTAGACCTATTGTCCACTGAGTTGGATCAATCACCTGATCAAGCAGAGCAAAGGATTCTGTGCAGCTTAGCTGACATTGACTGGATAGCTAATCTCTTGGCAAAGATTGAGATGATGCATGACTTTGTTTCTTGCTGGTCAGAAATCTCTGACCATGTTCTTTCGGTGGTTCAGGACAAGAAGTATAGCTCAGGCTTGTGGGCTGTGAAGGCAAAGCTTATTGAAGTGACTGGAAAGGCCCTGGATGCTGTTGGCTATGGCTCAGTGGTGCTCCCATCAGCATCTAGGGTTCATTTCCTGAAGACATGGCTTCCTTATATTCAAATGACAAAGCGTTTGCTAGATGAAAATAGTAAGGATGAAAGATCTCTGCAGATGGATTCAGACTTGTGTCAGAATATTGAGAGTGCTATAGTCTCGATGGTGTTAGCATTGCCATCGGATGATCAGGCTGATATACTGTCAGAGTGGATGAACAAAGCAGAGCAGTTCAGGTATCCTGATCTCACTGAGGCATTTGAGGTGTGGTGTTATCGCAGTAAAACAGCAAAGAGAAGGCTGGTGGGCAGGCTAAATGGAGCTAGCAAGTAAAACAGCAAAGAGAAGGCTGGTGGGCAGGCTAAATGGAGCTAGCAACCCCACAGTCAGCTTGTAAGGCTACTTTTTATTCAGTCTTTTTGCTGTAGATTATAGTATTAGGTGGTTGGTACCAAGCATATACCAACTAATTTCTCATTGTCACATATGTAAGACAGCTCTTCATGTTTTACAAACTCTAGTTTATTGCAGCATGTTCACATTTCTTTGAAAATATGCATTGATTTTCATTTATTACTTGTACTTGCCGAGATGTTTCAGATTACAGTTTGATCTTTTTACCACTATCTTACCTCCTAAGTCATAACCCAGGTTTAAGGTTCTGAACTTATGAAGGTGCATTTGTGCAGCTTCTGGTTTTAATTAGGTTCTTTACTCCTGTTCTTCCTAGAACTGCTTAAGCATGGATCCTGGAGACTTCAGGATATACAGCCAAGTTCTGTAGACTATCTGTTAGCCTATGTTCAATAAGAAAACTAGCCCGTTATCAGTTTGACCTTCAGTTAATTTCCTTTTGAGAGCATCCAGTGAGAATGTTACTAACACCAGTAGAATTAACAGAAAAATGAAATGATTTGCGATGTCTTGATGATACACTCTTGATGGAATTTTAGACTTTTCACCCTGCTACTGAAATGGAAAATAATTGCGTTCTTTCAAAATGTATTCTTTTGATAAAGTTACCACCTTGGCCTTGCAAGAAACCAAAATTTGTCATATGGGTGCCGCGATGTGCTGAGCACGAGCGAGGTCATTCTTTAGCGTTAGTGTACAGGTTAACAAAGTGGTCCATCAATAGATTGTGAATTTTAGTTGATAGAGATCATTGTCTTCATTAAACTGCTTGATTCAAATAGCCGGACTAAATTATGATCCATCCTAATCCAGCTACTGATCTATTCATTCATACATCATTAGCCACTTCAAACTGAACCATTTGGGATTTGGCACTTCTGCGAAAGGCGGTGCATTATTAAGTTGTCCCGTTATGGCACAGGAATCTTCTGTGCCTTTCAGCTAATCATCAACAGTTTTGCAGCCATCATGAGGCCAATCTTCTGCTAATGATATCCTAAATCATGCCAATCACTTGATTAAGTACATCTAGTAGGTTTAGTTGTGTACTTATTGGTAAAAAGTGATATTTTTTATGATAGAAGGAATCAAGGGATGATTGCTAGCAAGTGTCCAGCTTAATTCTTCTATCTCCTGATGTGTTAGGGTTACCTAGAAAGAGGCTTTCCTCCTAGTGGAACATAAAGGGGGTTGTTTAACCACTAGTTAGAGGTACAATGGGTCTTCTCAGCCCTTCATTCTTTAATCTTCTACCTAATTAGATCATGTGTGTTCTTTATGGTCTATCTTTTGTAACAAGCAAACAGTAATCTTCTCCAGATTAAAAACTGTTTAGGAGTGCATGAGACCCTCCTAGTCAACTATTGCCAAATTCACAATAGAACTGTAGTAGTGGAGCTTGAGTTGCAAGCATGTTTAACCTTCTTTCTTTTGCTGCTACCTTTTCTTTCTCACCCGTGCTCAGGGCAATAGAAAATTCAGCAAACTGCTCCAGTTGGGGTTGAGAACCAAATCCATGGTCCCTTTTTCTTCAGCTACAAACAAGCTATCTATATGATGCCAGGCATGATTAGATGACGTGCAAATAGTGAAGTCCACTACTGCAAGGGGCCAAAGGAAGAGTATCTAGTGCAAATGGATGAAATCATTGTACTTGGTTAGTGGAGTTGAAACCTTGATCTAGTGTAATCTAATATATTGCAACATATGGAGGGAATGAAGAAATTGTTGAGATGCACAGCCTGAGTACTGACCAGACGAGGAAATTAGTCAATATACTCATGCTTCAATATAAACATATGGCATACTGATCTTTGCAGCTACAGACAATACCCAGAACACACTAGCATATACTTGTATACATATGGTTATATATTTACAGGCGTATTGCTATACTGTATGCTGTAATACATACGCTACTATTGCTTTCCTTCTGTATTGCTAAGTTTACATACGCTGCTACCACTCTGGTTTTTGAGACTGATACTACTACTCTGTTTCAGGATGTGTGATCTCATGTGGAGCACATCGTTGGCGATCAAAATTTCCAAATCTCTCAGGCTCCTACGCGAGGGCCATGCCGCGGTCTGCGTTAGAGCTCTGGACCTGCAGCCGGAAGCCGCCGGTGCTGACATGGACACCCATCTTCTGCACCTTCTCTGCCGTGATGCTTTCAGAGAAGCTCCACAGCTTGGCGGCCTCCTCGCTGCTGGCGCCCAGCCTCGACGGCGCCGCCTCGTTGCAGTCGGCGAAGTACTTCCCGGACACTCCGGCCACCGCCGGGTGCACCGCCACGTAGCACGTCGTCGCTGCCGCCTGATGAAGGATCAGACTCCAGAGTTCAGACACATGGAACAGAGCAGTGATTAACAGGGCTTAAGGCGATCAAATGAGTGGTGAAGTAGACTGACCTGAGGGATCGTCTTGAGGAGCTTGGATGCCAGGAAGAACACTGTATCTGCAGTCAGTATGAAGTCATCTTCAGAATTAAGGCTCGAATAGGTAATCGAAAGAACAGATGATACGCGGCTCTCCCGCGTGTTCTCGAACGAACGAGGAAGTAAGTGAAGGGACTGAGAGAGAAGAGGACGCACTGGTGATGAGGCCGTCGCGGTCGCGGATGAGCCGGGTCCTGACGATGCCGGGGTGGACGCAGTTGGCCGTCACGTTGGCGTTCATCTCCATGAGCCGGTCTGCAAGCGCTCTGGTGTGCAGTACGTTGGCAAGCTTGGAGAGCGCGTACGCCTTGGTCGGATCGTACGGTCTGGTGAAAGTGAAACACGTGATCAGAACCAGACCCAAGAAAATCAATCGCTAAACTGTGTATCAGGGCTGGTAATCTCAGTCATAAATTAATCATAATCACTGGAGGATCGATCGCTGCTGCAGGTACGTACATCTTCCTGCGGGTGACGCGGTCGAGGTAGCCGACGGCGTCGTCGCCGGCGAACCAGCCGTGGATGGTGGAGGAGACGTTGACGATGCGGCCCTGGACGCCGGTGGCACGCGCCGTCTCCGCCATCTTCTCCAGCAGTAGCCGGGTCAGCAAGAAGTGCCCTGCATGGAGAGGAGGAGACGCATGTTGATCTGCCAGTTAGTTATATTACCGCCAAAGGACTGAGCCATGAGATCAATTAATCTGCAGCTTGATTTTGCAGATGTAGGTACGTGCCTAAGTAGTTGGTGGCGAAGGTCATCTCGACGCCGTCCTCCGACACGGCGAAGCGGTCGGCGTACTTGCCGGCGTTGTTGCTGAAACGACCGAACCAACAAGCATGTCATCAACGACGATGTCACCGCATCATGCAAATAAAGCTGTGCTAGTGGACTCGGTGGTGGCCGGAGTTGGTGGTGATGGTGTGCAATAGAATAGGAGGAGGACGTACACGAGGAGGTTGAGCGGGAGGCCGAGCGCGAGGAAGCGGTCGGCGAAGCGGCGCACGGAGGCGAGGGAGCTGAGGTCCAGCGGCAGGACGAGGACGTCGGCGGCGGGGCACTCGGCGCGGAGCCGCGCGCGGGCGTCCTCGGCGGCCTTGAGGCTCCGCGCGGGGAGCACCAGCCGCGCGCCGCGCTTGGCCAGCACGCGCGCCGTCTCCGCCCCGATCCCCGACGTCGCGCCGGTGATGATGGCGGTCACGTGGCCGAGGTCGCTGCACCCGGCCGTGGCCTCCTCGGCCGTCGCGCGCGAGCCGAAGCCGCTCGCCCCCGCCGTGCCCGCTAGGTACCTCAGCGAGGGCAGCATGGCGCGCGCCGCCCTTCTGCTATAGCTAGTACGGCTGTAGGACAGACTATAGAGAGAAGCTGGATACTGTCTAGGTAGCCACAGATGATGTCCTTAACTTGCTGGTGTGAGCGAGAGGTAGGAGACGTACGAGGTATAAATAGAGGGAGTCAGTGACGGTGTCGCTCTTCTCCTCCTCTCTTGCTTTGCTTTCTTCCTCGCGCGGCTGCACTGGAAAGATAGAGGTGGCCTCTGGATATTTAAAAAACTGAAAACCAGTTTGTTTAATCGGTTGCACGAAGAACAATCATAGAGCAGCTTGGGTTGGGGGTCTCGATCGATAGAGATGGTCTCATGGGCGTGCGCGGGCGCGTCAGTCAGCGTGGGAGTGAGCTGTGCGCATCATACCAATGCAACAAGCTCGCCATCATCAACAATATCTTCGCTTTATTTATATATATACATATATATGTTGTATCTCTCTGATTATGTAGAGGTAGAACATGCTGCCAGTAGAGACAAGGGCTTCCGCGGGGCGTGGGGCCCGCACGTCGAGTCTAAGCCACCTTGGCAGTGTTCAGATAGTGGGGCAAATTTTTTGCACCCTACTTTGACCACTAATTAAGGGTATTAAATAAAGTCAGTTTACAAAACTACCTCCAGAACCCCTTGGCAAATTCGCGAAACGAATCTAATGAGGCCTTTGACCGCACGATCAGAGGATAATTGCTGTAGCATTACTGTAGCAAATCATGTATTAATTAGGCTCGTTTAGATTCGTCGCGCAAAGTTGCACTCATCTGTGAAAAGGTTTTGTAAATAGACTTCATTGAGTACTCCATGCATGCAAGATTCCCTGAGGACAATTTTTTGATTCAAGAATCTGAACACGGCCCTTGTTCTCCTTCCACCATTGTTCTATCCTTTTGAGAGGGGAAAACTTGACGTATGTCTTACTGATTAATTCCAGCCATGATACAATTTTTTCTGGATGTTTTTAATCAGGCGATCCAGGTGATAATGTTATGCAAATTCAAGGCAAAGATATATGAGAGCTGGCAATTTGGATGTTGCGTCCAGAGTCACCGACGACCGGTCAGCAGCAGGTGCAGTAGTATTGTGCAGCATGCGATGGAGAAAGAGAGACAATATATGTTGATGGCGAGCAAGACGTGACGGGGATGGATCGTCTCGGTTGTCGTGGTGGGCACCATCATATCGTGATGTGGTCGTGCGAAACGTCGCCTTCTCGATCGGACACTGCCGGCCGCCGGATTCTTGTCTCGTGTCTCGTCGGCCGTGCCCCTCGTCGATCCCGGCCCAGCTGATCGATCGATGCTTACGTGTCCCTCTCACTCGCCAAGTCATCACCTGGCGTTATATCAACACAGTTCATGTTCATGTTCATGTGCGAAAGCTCAACCCAGAGAGAGAGAGAGAGAGAGCGATTGGCATCCCAAAATATTTTAGGGGCCGAATTTATTTTGAAAAAAAATTGTTCGCCGAAATTCTTTTTTTGAAGTTTGTCGAGAAAAAGAAAAAAAAACTTGGCCAGACTGAAACAGAACTATTCTTAGTTAAACACAGCACTTATGTTTATTAGTTACAATATATGGTGCCCATTGGCCACTTCATTTCCAATCGTGTAAGTTTTTTTTTTGACTAAAGGCTAAGAAAAATATTTCATGCACGAGTGTACAACCAATTCTAAAACCAGGTGTTTTGTTAGCCATACTCATCCGTATAGTAAGCGAGCAATTTGACTCTAGCTAGCTGCCTACAAGTGCAAAAACAAGAAGCAATGGACTAACAAAGCCTAATCTTTTCTTTTTCTCGCGAATACTAAACAAAGCCTAGTTAATGGCTCATGCTATATGGTATGTAATATATTTTGGTCCATGCCCACTGTTTCCAGAAGAGATGCTTCCCCTGCCGTACTTCCTACTCTCCTTCATGTGTGCCAAAGCTAGGGGTGGGTATTCGGATTACCCGAAAAGTTCGGGTCGGGTTTTTCGGGTTTTAGGAAGTTCGGGTTTTTATAATTGAAACCTGAATTTTGTTCAAAAAAATTGGTACCTGACATTTCGGGTATCCAAAAATTCGGGTTTGGGTTTCGGGTAACCCATATTACCCGAAATTGTGTATTTCAACTAAGAGAACAAGAAAATACGGTGACTAATCAAATAAGTTTGTAGATCCAATTAATTGATATGCATACAAATATCACATACAACAAGGATAGCTCGAATCAAGTTTTGATCCAATGAATCAACACAAATCAAACAAAAATTTGTATAGAGAGATTTTCTCCCACTCTAGGATGACACTAAAGTTTGGGTTTTTCGGGCTATTTGGGTACCGGGGTTCTAAATCCGAATTACCCTAAATAATTTCGGGTTTTATAAACTACTACCCGAATTAGCTTCGGGTTATTTGGGTTCGGTTTTCGTGTGTCGGGTTTTGTGCCCACCCCTAGCCAAAGCCCAAAGATCAAACCTGATTTTTTTAAAAAAGGAAAATCTTCGGACCTAAAAGGATTCGTACCATTTGGACGTAATTTAGATTTCGGAAAAACAATCAGCCAAACTGAAAGAGCTGTTCTTAGTTAATAGTGGTCGGTGGGCTTGATTTCAGTTGGGCTTGCAAATTAACCAAATCAAATTTTAAAGTTGCAACAGCCCAGTGGTGGTGGGTGGGGAGCAAGCGGCGAGCTCCAAGCCTGGGAGCAAAGAGGAGCAGGTCACATTTGCGAAAACAAATACGCGTTGCTCTAAACAAAATCAAACATCATGGAAAAGATGGCCAAAAAAAGAGGTGATGGAGACTGGACCTCAAGAATAGCAGTTATGGTGGGGGCTCTGGATCTGGGCCGAGATTTTGTTTGCGTTGTTTTTTTGTGAGTGTGCGTGGTTGCAGTAGTAACAAAAAGAAGTGCAGGACCATATTAGTTCAATGATCTTGTTGTTTTTTTTATGTACTTTATTATGTTTATTAGCACAGATATAGATGGCTACTAGAAGGGTAGAATGACGTTGGAAATCATGTGAAAATCATGCAGTTATATACAGAGTTAGGTATGTATTTGCCTATTTGGTTCTGCACTTGCTTAAAAAAACCTTCTAGATCAAATAGAGATTTGGAATGAAGCATACAAGGAGATCCTCCATTTTCTCGTCTTGTGATGCATTGGCTTCTTTTCTGGAACAGGGGCCCACAAAGATCCTCTTGACACAAAAGATAATCTCTGCAACACATATAGGAGACGGTTTTTATGAAATCTTCCTATTATGGGTGGATTTGCAGTAACCCATGCTTATTTTTATTATGAAATCTTCCTATTATGGGTGGATAATCTCTTGTCAGTGCTTCAAACACCGCTTTTCAATTCATTTGCAGATATTTTCCCCTGGTCAATGAGATTGTGAAATGCTGCTCAAGTCATTGGGGTTTACAACAAAAGTTCATTATCTCTCTGGTCAGTAACAGTAGCAGCAGTACTCAACTGCACTAGAAAGGTCTAGTAAGGTGTCACTCTGATGGATCCCCTCTGGGCAATGATATGCTTGACTCTTGTTTTGCCTTTTGTTCTCATGTTACTATGCTAAAGCCAAGAAAAAAGAACAAAATGTATAAGATTTGGCATGATCCCATAGGTGATAAACAATTGAACATGGTGATAGATGCTGCATCAGCTGTGAAGGTGATGCCCAATTTGGCTACAAATGGTTGTTGCAATCATTGCTCAATCCTAGCTCCTTGTTTAGGGACCAATTAATCCTCCCCCTCTCTTCTTCTTTATTCTAGGGTCTAAAAAGCAGTCTGACTACCAGAACACCTACTCTAACATGTGGTGCAGAGAAAATTATCAGTAAATATACAAAAGATCATCCTAATTTTTGACGTGGTAACATAATCTATACAGATGGACACTTCCTTCAATATACATAATACTTCTTATTAGTCTTAATTTTTTCCACACGGATTATACAAATATACAAACTGTAATATGCATTAGAATAATAGTAATAGTACTAGATGCAAAAATAGAAAAGAAGTTGGTGACTGGGTATCTAATCTAGACATAATACATGTCAGATGAATTGGTTTGGATCAATCCTGTTTCTTCATCATTCTTGTCAGCATACTTCAGCTATCTTCCTATATGCAGGCATCTCTTATTGGCTTATCTTAGTACTTAATACGATCCTCTCACAGAAAATAGCAATAATAAACGATGAGCTCTTTTACGGTACACTAATTGCAACTTAAGTTTCAAGGAGAGAGAGAGAGAGAGAGTGGCCTAGAAGTCTACTTTGAAAGGCACCTGCAACCCCCAAGGATAGGGGATTCCATCAGATTTCCTTTCCTGGTGTCACCTGCTATTCCAACACACACAAACCACCAATGGCCGATGATCCGGTGACGATAACTGTATCTTAATCCTGCCCCACACTCCACTGAGAACACTGAAACAGTGAGTTCCAAATCAGAGCAGCTCTTATTTTTCTCTGTACAATAATAGTATGCTCCTCTCCATACCCCAAGATTCTTCCTTGGTGCATGCAGGCTTGGACTTTGGACCATTCTTCGTGTATTCTGTCGAACACGCGGCCCATACTTGTTTCTTTCAGGCATAACAATACAATACTTTGATCCCCTTCCCTGGACTTTTTGGCTAAGATCAAGATCATGCACAGTGTAATAATACAAAATAGAGTTTGGCGCGTGCACTGACCGAAAGGCATTTTGCAATGAAGAACCACTCGTGGATCAGTTCAAATCTTCGCCGATAGCAACTGGGTAAGTGGCCAGGTCAACATACTGGCTCCAACTTCCAGCACCTTAAAAAACATAAATTAGCCTTAATGATGTGTGACTATGCCAAGTGATTATGCTTAATGTTTTTCAACTCAAAGACGCGAGATGATGATGAAGGCTTGGACTCTCAGTAAACTCTAGGCACCCTGTAGGTGGTTAAGGCATAATCAACCTTGTAGAATATGTGCAGGAGGGACTGAAGGCAGTAAAGTACCAATTGTGCAATGCAAACACAAGTGTACCTGTTTTACCTCTATTTTTTCCCTTAAGAAAAGGTAAAACTAACTAAAGTAGGCCGTTAAATACTAGTGCATAGCACAAGGAGATGACTCACTTTCTTCTCAAGCAAAGCCAAAAACCAAGATAGTAGAATGATTTCAGCATCCTGAATTCCTGATGTCTGACTGCTACTGCACATTGTCTGAACTCAGAAATGATATTGATCTGTATCTGAGAAGATTAAGTCACACAAAAAGAAAATTATGAAGCTAAAAATATCAAATTTAAACTCGCCATCTGCTATTATTGCACTAAGAGATCAAGATATGGTGAAAAAAAGTGAGTGCTTCAAATATTTGTTTGCAACACACAAATTCAGATGTTTGATGCAGTTGGTCCTGAAGTCTCATGCTCCTCATGCTGACATCACAAAAATTGGCTTGTGAATCTAAACTCAAAAGAATAGATATCTGCTGTTCTTATTTTACATACTAAACTATACCAACTATAATGATGATAAGGATAACCAAACTCACTAATCATTCAACATAAGTAGTTAAGTAGCCATGGAGGAGTGTCATGAAATTTGAAAATATGTACGCAGCCTGAGCTCTATGAAATGGATTAGTCGATTAGATATCAAGGTAAAAGTAACCAGCACTCCATACAAAAGAAACCCCAGAATGAAATCTTGCTACTTGTACAACTTAAATGACAACAAGCGAAGTATCTATATGGAAGGTCAGCATGTAAAAAGAGAAGAATGGTAGTCCAGGTGACGGTAAAAATACTCAGATTCAGAACGTAACAGAACGAGCACAAATTTCATACAAAATTCAAAACATTTGTATATTAAGATCTCAAAAGGACAAGGAACATTTGGGAAACGTTAAGGTTGATTCTACACATGAATGTTTTACAGGTTGGAAGTGAACATTTGGGCAAAACAAAGAGCTAACTAGGTAACTGAATATCAAGCATCATGATAAACATGACAGCTTGCAACTAAAGTGTTGGTTTCACATAAAGAATCTTTTCAATGTTACCTTGAAGCATTTGGTTGGCAGTTCCATTCAAGATATAAAGTAAGATGCAGGAGCAACGCGTTGAGTTGAAGCAGACAAGGCAAAAGCAGTTTTTTTCTTGAATTGGAAGTGGTAAATTATGCACATAATTCAGAATCACTTACAGTTAGACAGGTATGTAACAAGATATAGTCACCAACATATGCATGCATTGTGATGATAAAAACAAAAATGTGATCCACTGATAATTTGATATCCACAGAGAGTACCACAAGGTGGCTGACCAGTCACTTTTCTGTTACATTACTCCAGCCCCAAAGGGAGAAAAAAAATGATCTCAAATTGCTTCTCCAATAAGGACAGACACAACAAAATCAAAAATATCAATCCAACATTGTTCTTGCAACATAAGAGTGCACATAAAAACTTGTGTGATACCAAAACTCCGGCAGTCCAGCTTGGGATCTCGCCAAATCAAACACCAGCTTCGTATGAATCAATCACACAGGCAGAAAACAAGCTAAGGAAGGACTGATCACTATCCATCCACATTTGTAGCCACGACCCACCGAACTGCAAGCAATGCCCCCTCCATTGCAACAGACCATCCAAGGAGCCAATCCAGTCCCTGCACGCCCTCAAAGAAGTCCTTCCCTTGCAATTTCAAGCCGATGGAGGATTTGCATGGCTATGTCTAGCTGAATTTTTACATTTTGGCATTGCGTTGACTCCATCGTTGCAGCCCTTTGGTAAGACATTGTAGCTTGAGAAAGAGATACTAGACCGGGCAATTTGCGGAAATGGGACCATCCCTGTTCTTCTGGACAACCTCTTTGAAACCTGGCAGCTTGAGCTTATGACTCCAAACTTAGAAGAATAGAGATCTCTTGTCCTTATTTTACATACTAAACTATACCAACTATATTGATGATAGGGATAACTAAATTCACTGATCATTCTATACAAGTAGGCACCAATATTTCTTAGTCTAGACTGAAAATACACTTAACCCCTGGAGGAGTGTCATGAAATTTGACGATATGTATGCAGCTTGAGCTCTACAAAATGGATTAGTTGATTAGATATCAAGGTATAAGCAAGCAGCACTCCATGTAAATGAAACACCATTCCTTTTCGGTATCTCCTGTCTGTAACCAAACTCTGGTATTTCCGTTCAAGTAATGGAAATGGGGGTCGCCTCGCTTCAAAAAAAATGTAAATGAAACACCAGAATGGAATCTTGCTACCTGTACAACTGAAATGACAACAACAGAAGCATTTATGGAAGGTAATCATGTAAGAAGAGAAGCATGGGACCCCAGATGATGGTCAAAACAATCAGATTCAGAATCATAACAAAACGAGCACTAGTTTCATACTAAATTCAAAACATTTGTACAATAAGATCTCAAGGACAAGGCACGTGATTCTTCACATGAATGTTTTACAGGTGTGGAAGTAAACATTTGGGCAAAACAAAGAGCTAACTAGGTAACTAAATGTGCAGTCATGATAAACTGTCTTAAAACATGACAATGTGCAACTATTGTATTGGTTTCACATAAAGACTCTTTCTAAGGTAACCTTGCTGCAGGGTAAGAAGATTCAATATGGACATATGGTAGTTGGTTCCATTCAAGATATGTTAGTAGGATGCAGGAGCAACCCGCTGAGTTCAAGCCCGCAAAGCAAGTGCAGGCCTTTTCTTGAACTAGATATGGTAAATTATGCACATAAAAGTCAGAATCACTTTCAGTTAGACAAGTCTGTAACAAGATGTATAGTCTTCAATATATTTAGTCAGAATTCAATACGGACATATGGTTGGTGGTTCAATTCAAGATATATAGGAGGATGCAGGAGCAACCTATTGAGTTAAAGCACGCAAAGCGAGAGCAGGAATTTCATTGAACTAGATGTCGTAAATTAAGCATTTAAGTCAGAATCACTTACAGTTAGACAAGTCTGTAACAAGATATATTTTCCAACATATGCATGATGCACTGTAATGATAAAAGCAAAAATGTGATCCATTGATATCCACCAAAGAGTACAGCAGCGTGACTGACCAGTCAGTTTTCTGTTACATTACTCCAACCCCAAAGGGAGAAAAAAAATTTGATCTCAAATTGCTTCTCCAGTAAGAATAGACACAAGAAAATCAAAAGAATTGATCCAACATTTCTCTTTCAACATAAAGCGCACACAAAAACTTGTGCCGTGGTACCAAAACTCCGGCAATGCGGCTTGGAATCTCGCCCCATCAAACACCAGCTTCATCTGAAGCAATAACAAAGGCAGAAACAAGCTAAAGAAGGATTGATCACAAGACAAATAACCATCCACGTTTGTAGCACACGAGTGTGATCATTGTCATCGCCGACCACACAGCCACAATCCACCGGGCTGCAAGCAACGCCGCCTCTTTCATGGCAACAGACCATCCAACAAGCCAATCCAGCCCCTCCACGCCCTCAAAGAAGTCTTTCCCTTGCACCCTCCACAATGCAAGCAGTGACAGCACGAGCATTGGTGGAGCAACGAGCTGTGTGGCCATGGCGCAGAGGTGATGGTTGTGCAAGAACACCTTGGCCCGGCCATACTCCGTGTCCGGCGTGCGGCTCGCGTGCAGCCGCTGGTACCAGCAGAACACGGCCTCGTTGAGGTACATCTGCACGGCCGGCCGCGCGGCCAGCAGCTGCAGCCCAGCCGAGGCGGCGAGCAGCCTCACTTCCTGTTCCGCGCCGCCCACGAGCCCGCAGCATTGTAGGATCGAGGCCACGGAGGAGACGAGGACGGCGAGGTAGAGGATGAGGCGCGCGGGCGCGGATGACGCGAGCACCGCGAGCCCGGTGCGGGGCTGGTCGGTGCCGAGCCAGAACGCGCGCGCGAAGCGCGCGGCCGGGAGCGCGGCGAGCGACGCGAGCGCGCCGGCGAAGGGGCTGGAAGAGAACAGAGTGGTAACGAGGAGCGCGCCGAGCGCGGCGGCGAGCTGCGCGGGGCGGGGCGACGGGACCACGACGTGGCGGAGGAGCGCGACGAAGAGGTAGGCCGCGGGGACGAGCGGCGCGAGCGGGGAGACCGCGGGGGCGGCCGGGAGGAGGAGCGCTGGCGGCAGGAGCGCGAGCGGGACGAGGAGCGCGGCGTGGTAGGCCCCGAAGTTGGGGCGCGAGGCGAGCGCGGCGTGGGAGAGGCGGAGGCGGTAGAGCTGCGCGGAGGTGGCGTCGAAGGCGTCCTTAGGGGCGCCGCGCTTGGAGGACCCCTTGGCGGGGCCGGCGTCGGAGCCTGGCGGGCGGAGGACGGCGCGCGGGGTGTTGGAGGGGACGGTGTCGGGGTGGATGTAGGTGTGAAGGGCGTAGAGGAAGAGGGAGGGGAGGTGGAGGAAGTGGGCGGCGGCTGCGAGCGCGAGCGCCGCGGCGGCGTGGAGCAGCGCCGGCGGGATCGGGATCGGGATCGGGATCGGGATGGGGAAGGACAAGGAGGCCATCGCCGGCGGCCGGAGCTGGGTGACGGGCAGGTGGTGGATCACTGGATCTGAGTGGTGGGTCGGACGGAGGAAGCAGAGCTGGAGAATACAGAGTGTGCAAGATGCGGCGGGCGGGATATGGGCCGGATTTCGGCCTGCAATTTGTGGGTTTTAGATCTGGGCTGGTAATTATGGGCTTCAGATCAGGGCTTATTTGGACATCTTTTCCTCTATTTCTTTTTTTCTTTTTGCGAGGGAAATCTTTGTGGCCATGGGAGATTGTGAGAATGGTATTTTTTTTTTCTCACGGAGTCCATTAGAAAGAGACATTTGAAAATTGGAACTCAAAAATTCATTCTCAAGATGAGTCTATGCAGCCACAACTAATTCTCAAGATGAGTCTATGCTGCCACAACTAAGCAAGTGCGTGGGTTAAGCTACGACATGAACATGAACGTATGAACAAGAAAGCTCCTCAAGCAGAAATTGCGGCACGCGAAAGACCGTGTGAGATCTCATTTCAGTTTAGCAAATGTCCAAGCAGTCCTATGTAACAACTTACATAGTATCACACAGACAGACTACAAAAAAACCAGCAGCACCTTTGCTGTTATCATAGCATCAAAGATGAAGACTACTATTTCTTGCTCACTTAACAAGAACGACGATTCTAAATTCTAAATCGCAGCGAAACCACAAACAATATCTGATCGTTTTGAGTTTTTATAAATTCAACAGATAAAAAAAAGTTGACAAAGTTGGAGGATCCTGTGCTCAGACACTCAGACAAAAACACCATAAATATTATTATTGCGATTATCATACAATTGGGTACACTAATCACAGCGTGCCTCTTCAATAGTCCTGGAGGTACAGTAGCAAAAAAACTCATGGCAGTTTCTTTATTTCCTGGGGCCCCAAATGAATAAAAGGTTCAGACTGAATAATGGTACAGCATGTTGGATATTAGCGTCACAACACAAAGTTCACTCCCCGCTCAGGATGGGGTTGATCAAAGGCTTCATTTGAGCAAGGTAAACGATCGCATACCTACACAGAAATATTAATGCATGGTTAGTGTAAGAATGAAGGAGCATCAAGATTCAAGGTCACCAAAGAGTGAGTGTCGACTGTGCAGAAACTGGAGCGATGCAGGAATGTGTGGACGAGTAACAGAAAGCAGGTTTCATTTTTTCGGGGGAATTCTCCAAGATTTCTACACATTATTTTTTATGGGATTCAGAGATTTCCATAATTCCGACAAAGAAGGCTGTTACTACATATATTTTTCACCAGGAACACAAACCCCCAGATGAAATGGAGCTCTGGGTAAATGTGAACCATGTCCCCAGTTTCCGCCTCTTCCACAAAATCATAGTTAATTAGAAACAGCTACTTTGTTAAAAAAAAAGGGAGCAAGACAACCTTCCAGCATCATGTTATTTGCATGATCAATAGAATTTGAAGTGAGAGATTGTTTGGACATCAGAAACATGTCAAACTTAATTATTTAAAGAACACTGTATATTAATATTACTAGAACTAATGCCAGGTTACTAGCCTAATACTTTTGCTATTCACAACTTTATGTTATGTGTTTCTCTTAATGGATGATTTTATATTACGCGAGCAAGTAAGCGAACCGATTGCCAGATTTATATTTTTGAGTTGTGAGAACAGACAGGAAAAGAAAACTGAAGTATAAAATGTAAAGTATGGATAAGAACTTACATCATCCAACAACAAATTACAGCCGTAGTCACCAAGGTCAAATGAAATCTGCGTAACATGAAACAGCAGACTCTATAAGAATTGTTTTACAGATTAGCTTAAAAAGTACAAACAAAGAGACTCATAATTCGTCACATTTGGAACATCCAAAAATTGTTGCAAGACGAAGTTAAAATGGCAGCTAGTAATTGCAAAGTTGGAGCACAATTGCTAAAGATAAGTAAAATCTCTGCAAGATAGAATATAACAATTACAATAATAACAGATAACTAAGAACCTAAAGAAATTGGGTATTTTTTTCTGTGACAGCACATAACTGCAGCTGTCGTATTGATCCAGAATGAAAGTACATATCTCCATCTACACAAAATGTATGTGCAATCCACACAAAGAAACGGGTACCAAAATCTTGAGAGAATCATATGCACGATCTCTCACATTCACATTTCACGCAGTTTCAATCGCTCACTACAGCCCTCGGCAAGATGATATGCATGTAACCAATGTTGATTTGTTGTAAAATGCGCATTTAGCAACCTTATCATTTGATTTTGAGCAAGGGAATTAAACGTTGCATGAGTACACAAAAACAGGCCGCAAAATCCCAGACCCACAATTGCGAGGAACAGCAACTCGAAACAGCAGCAGCGAAGCAAACTTTCTCGCTAGCTTAATTTTGGCACGATGAACTACAGGTGAACGTGAACAAGTTTAGGTATCCACCACAACTCCTACCAGCTACCACTGAGTCCAATCAGCTAGATTGTAACGGAAGGGTCACCACTGGATCTTAGAAGAACAAACCCTAAAGCTAGCCAATGTGCCCAAATCTAGATCGAAATCCCCATACTAAGACCGCCGCGATCGATCCACGGCCAAACCCGCCAAATCTGGCACGCTCGCGACCCCAATTCGCGATTCCCCGTGCCCGCTACCAAACCCACTAGCACAACACGCCGGATCACAGCCCACCCGGCGGGATCGAATCGAGGGGGAGGCGGAGAGTAAGAGGGAGATGCGGGGGGCGTACAGGTTGGTGGATGGCCCGCGGTTGCAGCAGAGGAGCGTGAAGAGGGAGGCGGCGACGCCGGCGAGGAGGAAGATGAGCGTGGTCACCCAGAACCCCATGGTCGGCGGCCTCGACGAGCAGAGCTCCTCCTGTCCCGCGGCTGCTGCTTTCTCTCTCTCGCTCGCTGGATCGCTGGATCGCCCGGTCGGGGAGGGAGGAGACGCGGCAGGGGGAAGATGGAGATGGAGTTGCTGCCAGCCACGTTCTGGATCGCGATTCGTTTACGGGCTCGAGATGGACTTGCAACCTGGTGGGCTGGGAGGGTCAAGGCATTACGGACGGGCTCGACATGGACTTGCGAGAGATGCTGACCTGGGCTGGGAGTGTGAAGGCTTTATGGGCCAGGCCAGGCCTCTGTTTGCTGTAAGTCGTGGACGCGGCCTTATTTCTGAAGGAAACATAAGTGTTTGGGTCCAAGAAGAACAAGGAATATGACACCGGACATATTTCCTGCTTCTCCAAACCAAATTTTACCCACCAATTCAAATCCGGTGATATCACCCACTCTACTATGGAAACCTCAAACCAGATAGCAAAGCTCAGATTGTCAGAGGAAACAGTTGAGGAGGAGGGCAAGCGTATTTGTCTCATGTATCATCTCGTCCAATATTGCAAAATGATTTTCTTTAATGATATTGCAAAGTGATTTTCGAAACAACCATCTCACATCATAAATTTCAGGATAATGGTATCATTTGTCCCCCATTACTGTATGATTGCCATTGTCATGCAAACTCATAGCATTCATTATCCTATGAAAAAAATTAAGGAATTATAGATCCAATACGAAGCAACTTAAAAGACAACCGAGGATGCATATTAAGTTGTCTCGAAGTTACAAGTTACCCAAACGGTTTTTTTTTTAAAAAAAAGGTCTACTGCATCTAATAAATTGTAAAATATATCTAGTGTTACCACTTACGAATAAACCTTTTGGTTCTAATCATGCTTCCACTACTCCAAAAAATACTCAGGGGGAAAATGATGCGAGAGGATTCCCAAAACTCCCACCATCCTACAAATAATTGGGTTTGATGACCCATTCCCACCTAATAAATAGAGTGAATTCCCTCAATGTCACTAGAATTTATAGCTCTTCCCTCATTGCCATCGAAATTCTTACGTTTCCTCCATTGCCACTAGTTTAAATTTCCCCTTCCCTGGATGCCATTCCGTCCAAGTTCACTGGTAAGTTACTGTGTTATTGAGATGAAGAAGACAATAATGACCCTGCTAACCAAATGAACAAAAATTGGCCCTATTCCTTACATGCCATTGTACATGTCAATAATGTTTGAAACTGCATAAGCACAACCAACGACCAATATAGCATAATGCCTTGATAAAAAAAATAAAAATAACTTGCACATATATAGATATAGAACATATATTATTTGAGCAACAAATAGGTTCTACAAATATTATAGGAATGAGATAAGCAGGCCATTCAAATACTCAGGAGTCATACAGACATAACAATACAGCACATATAGGTTCTACATAACATGAGTGCTCAAAGTCTTACACAGGCCTACTGATTCATCACATTACATTCATTTCTAGTCATTTATGACACATAGTCCAGCAGAAGCAAAGTAGCAAAAGGACCATCACATGTGTGTTCTCCCAAGCAAAATGAGTTGAGCAGCAGTTCTCACTCAGCAGATGATAATTTGGAGCATACAGACCATGTATATGCATCCACAAAAGTAAGCAAAATAGGCCAACACAGCAGGACTTTCACTCCAAGATTTTCCTTTTGCTTCTAGTGCCCATTGCAGGGCTATCAGGAGTAGGTGTTTTGCTTCTTGTGCACATGGCAGGACTATGAGGTGGCATCAATTCTTGCTTCTTTGATCCCGCTGCAGTTTTTGTCTTCTTTGCCTTTGTCTTCCTTGACTTTGCCTTCCCTTCTCCCTTCTCTTGGACCTTTCTCTTCTTAGCCTTGGAGGTAGAAGGTGGTGTACTAGCTTCACAAGAAGGATACTTGATAGACAATGGTTCAGGTTGGCTGGAGTCACATGCTGACCTGCATATTCATTTATTTTATTTGAGAATGTACACAATGAACATGTGCTGATGCTTTATCATTCACTGAAAAATGAACTTACTTAGGAGTTTTTCCAGAACTGAAGGTACTTGAGCACCCTTGGCTGCATAACAGATTGCAAATTATAGATGACTTGCAAAATAAAATATTAGAATAAGTGCAATATATGTGACTAGCTTACCTTGGAGGAAAATACATTGGAGTTGGCCTAGAGGAAGTAGAGTCAGCAGGTATAATACTCATCTCTGTTGATTCCTGGACAGCTTCATGTTGTTGCTTCTTTTTCTTCTTTGGTGGCCCCCTGCATGATCAAAATATTAGTATAACTCTAAGCTTCAAGTACAAAATTTAGTAAATATGCATTATATTACCTCTCAGCTAGCATGGCTGCTATGTCATCTGGGTTGCCATTTTTGCATGTATTCCAGTGGTGTCCATAACCTTGGCAAACGTCACATCTATGCTGTCCTTTCTTGCGTGTTGTGCTGCCATTGTTCTCAGCAGCCCCTTTGAACCTCTGATTCTTTTTTCTACCAGAAGTAGGCTTTAGAAGCGGTGGATGCATAAAGAAACCATGATCAGATTTCTTCCATTGGGACTTGTCATTCATGGCAGGGATAAGATTCTCATATGCAGCCCTAAATGTCTCAACCGAATAATAGGAGTCAACATATTTCTCCAAAGGTTCTTTCATAGAACTGATGAAAGCAATAGCATGTTTGCAAGGAATGCCCGAGACTTCAAATTTTCTACACGAACAAGTTCTTTCTTGTAGGTTCACCACACACTTGAAACCATTGCTCCCCTTGACACATACCTCTGCAATGTCATCTGAACATCTATGCACATCCATATCCAAATTGAAGCTCTCCTCTTTTAACTTCTTCATGATGTGTGGCAAAATAAGTCCAACAAACTTTCTTGATACTGCCCTTCTTGTATCCCACTTCTTCATAAGAAGTTGTCTGATTTTATCCATGAAATCATCCAAGTTCAAGGCCTTATATTTCTTTATCCAATTATTGCAACTCTCAACCAGATTGTTAGTGACATAATCCACCTTACAATAGGTTAAGAATTGGCTTCTTGTCCATATCCTTGTGTGCCATTTCTTTATGTATTCCATTGCATCTGGTCTAGCTGCATACATCGCTTGCCAATTCTTCTCAAAAAAATACGGAGACCATGAATAAGCTGCTGCCCATAGATGCTCATCAAACACCTTTCCATGGTACTTTTTCTTAAAGTTGGACACCAAATGGAACATGCATTGGGAACACTTTTTCCACTCCAGCCAAGACACATTATCCAGCATCTGTACAAATTGCAAGGCCATGTGGTGTTCCTATGACATCTCTAAGTCTTTGCAAAAACCAGATCCAATTATCATTGGTTTCAGAATCTATCACTCCAAAAGCAACTGGAAACATCCAATTATGACCATCTACATCACATGCAATCGCCAACTGACCCCTAAACTTTCCAGTCAAAAAGGTGCTATCTATTGACAAATATGGTCTACAGCCCTTCAGGAAACCATCTATGCAAGGTTTCATAGCAAAAAACATTCTATTGAACCTGACCTTTTTCTGGATTTCATGATGATCAATGACTACAACACTACCAGGACAGCACCTTTCAATCTCTGCCTTGAATGTATATAAATTATCAAAGCTTTTATCCCAATCACCAAACAGTTGTTTATGTGCTAGCTCTTTACCTGCATATACCCTCCTGTAAGGCACATCTACCTTGTACTTTGTCTTTATCATCTCCTTTAACACCTTGGCACCTCGCCTTGGATCTTCAATCACCCAATCCTTCACTACATCACACACCCAAAACTTGGATGCATTCTTCACTTCCTTACTTCTTCTTGCACTTGTACAGCTATGTGCATGAGGGTTCCTTTTCACCTACAAGGAGAAACACAAAGTTTTTTTTCACATTTGTAAATAAACCAACCAATGGCAAAAAAATCATATAATATCACAACTGAATTACCTTTATTGTTGCGTTGTCATCCATTGTAGAAGCATGTAGCCTCCACCTACATCCTTCTTCTACTTTCCGTGAACAATACACCCTCATTCTCCCTGGATCACTCTTTTCAGTTAAATATTCAAACTCATGTTTAATTGCATGGTAATTTAACGCCAGCTTAAATTCATCCATGTTTGGATAAATGCTACCAACAACCATTGGAGGGTCTTCTTTATCATAAGCAGCAGTAGGAGGTTGTATAGGATCCTTTCCAACCAACCCATCATCTTCCTCGTAGTCCTCATCAGATCCAGATTCAGACTCAGAGGTGCCGCCCTCAAGAGAAGCCCCAGACTTAGATGCATTGCTTAGATACAAGCGCTCCTCATCCACACCAACAAATTCATTATCCGGTTCAGGATTTACAAGATAGTTATCATCGTCAATGTTATATTCAGTGGGCTGGCTGCTTGCAGGATCAGTTGGCTGGGTGGTTGTAGCCTCAGTTGGCTCACTGGTTATAGGATCGGTGAGTAGGTGGGATGTAGGCTGATTGGACTGAGTTTGTGCAGCCTTCTTTGACATAGTAGGCCACTGAGGGATTTCTGTAGGCAGGGTATATGCAATGGCCATGTTCACAACTTTGCAATCATCATGTTTAGCAAACATCGCAAGCAAATCTTGGTCTGTTTTGATTTCGATGTGCTTTTCAATGGCCTCATCATAATAGGCAACGGTGACAAGTTCTCCATATCCTGGAGGATACTTCTCAACAATTTCATCAACTAAATCCTTGAAATTGCACATGTCTGAGTCAACAACCAGGGTGATAACAAAGCAAGAAAATTCCTTCCTACTTCTAGCGTTGCCCATAATGCGAATTTCCAATGAAAAACTCGATTTAGCATCCATCCTGTCAATTTAAATGGCATAGAAACTACAACAATTACTACCCTAGCACCACAGACAACACCATCCAAAAACAAGGACACAAGATAGATGAACAACACATACCCTGGAAGAAGCCAATCCGGTCGGTCTCGATCTGAAGAAGCCATCTTGCCCTGGCGCCAAGCGTCCCTCGCGCCCAGGCCCCGACCCGTGCTCCCCACGGCCAAGCCACGCACGCCGAGCGGCCGCGACCCGCGCTCCT
>CM014273.1:65606021-65636152 GCA_004135705.1 Alloteropsis semialata
CAGTGGGAATGTGGCAAGTGTGGACGATTGGGCCACAATTCACGTAGTTGCAAGTGGCAGATTAGTCAGGTGAAAACTTTAGAATATTGATTCACATATATTTTAAAGTTTACATTTATTTGTTGTTAATTGTTATGTCGATTAGCTTATATTTTTGGTACTAAATATGTTTATTTCTTTTGCAGGATGGAGCTACCGTACCTACTCGACCCGTACTACGACGAGCACCACAGAGGACGACGCACCATGGAGGGGGAGGTATGTACTAATACATTTACTTTCTATGTATTAGTAATTTGGTCTTATTTCATTTGGCTTTCAAATGCTAAAACATTTACTTTGAATGTTTGTAGGAATTGCCCCTCTTGCGTCCTCGAACCCATGACAAGTTCTTGGACATGCGATACGACGACAGGTACACTCCTCTTTTGCAGAGGGCTGGCCTAGACGTCGTATCATACCAGGTTCGCCGCGGGTTTCCTGCCATCAACCCGGCGGCGATCACAGCTCTTGTTGACAGGTAAACTCACGAACAATTCAAATATGATGACATTTTCAAAATTTTATGGGATACCTGACCTTACATGTTTCTTCTACAGGTGGAGGCCGGAGACTCATACTTTCCACTTACCTTGTGGTGAGATGACCATCACACTTGAGGACACACAGAAGTTTCTCGGTCTCAGTGTTAGAGGTCGTCCAGTTACCGGTGACTGCAAGGCCGACGGTTGGAGGGCACGAGTCGAGGCCTTTCTAGGGAGACCGCTTCCTGCAGCAGGTCCAGTTCCCCGCACCTCAGGAGTACCTCTTCTTTGGCTGAGGCAGAATTTTGGTGAGTGCCCGGCCGATGCAGACGAGCAGACAGTTGCGTACTACTGCAGAGCTTGGATCCTTCACCTTTTTGGGTGTGTTCTCTTCCCTGACGCCACTGGCGACACCGCCTCCTGGATGTACATCCGTTGCTTGACCGACTGGGACCAGGCAGGCGGGTTCAGCTGGGCCTCGGCTGTGTTGGCTTCCGAACGCTTCCATTGGAGGTTGTGTCTACCTTCTTCAGCTTTGGATGTGGTCTCGTTTACCGGTTGGACGGCCTACTGTTCTAGCACCACGCCCCTGGTGGGACGTGGAGGGTGTTCGGCTACGACCGACAGTAGCTTACCTTTGGGACCAGGTCACGGTGCCCTGGTCGAGGACGCAGCGGGCGTATGTCGAGTACGCCAACGAGCTTGACGCACTGACTCCCTCCATGGTTAGTTCGTTTCAATACATTTTGTTTATGCAAATTGATTTACGTAATATAACAATATCCTCATACTTTTGCAGGTCACTTGGGAGCCGTACAACGACATACAGGTGCTGCAGCTAGCACTCAGCACCGAGTGCTTTGCAGACGAGGACCTGTACCAGATGACGTGCCCGCTCATCTGCTTCTACGCTGTTGAGTACCACTTGGCGCATAGGGTTGCACGCCAGTTTGGCCTGAGGCAGCAATGGCCCGTCCCCCCGTTTTCGACTTCTGTCGAGTTGCATAAGTAAGTGTTCCCATGATAATTTCATTTTTGTGTCAAATGGCGTTCAGTATTTGTTTTTTGCCGTTCATGGTACATGTACTTTACAGGATTGATCGTCAGAAGCAGAAAAAGACGACGGATTTCGAGACCTTGCACCAGCAGCACATAGAGAGATGGGACCTGTTGCACGAGAACGTGTGGGAGAACACCCAGCCACACACAAACTACAACTTCCGCGGGTACCTATCTTGGTTCCTAGGTACGAGACGTGACATCTTTACTTAATTTTATATGGTAATTAGTTAGATTTTCATTTCTGTTTTCCATATAAGATTTTCAACATGTTACTTATTCACTCTTATTAACTCCAAGATCCACGTGTTCTTCTTTTTTCATTTAGAATTTTGTTCTTTAGAATACTTGTTGCCTCCTTCCATAAATAGATTGATGGTTGGATATCTTTTCGAATGCGTGACATCTTTACTTAATGTTATATGGTCCTTTTCAAAACTAAATGTTTATTTTATTGAACTTAGGTGCTACGAGGGCAAGGCTAAAGGTGCAATGGACGGGCCAGGACTACGCGGACATTCAATCTTCCGAAGACGAGGACACGTCGTACGATCTTGCGACGAGGGCAGGCACGGTGGTGGAGGCTGGGCCAATCTTAGATCGAGTGGTATGGTCTCTTCCATGAGTTTCAATTCAGCAATATTATCTTTTTTCACACAATTATCGTATGGCGACTAAGCTTTTGCAATTTATTATGGCAGGGGAACACGCTTAAGCAATCCGTGTATGACATCGAGCGTTTTCCCAGGGCCGGACTGGACGAGCACACGAGCAACTTTCTTGGAGTAAGTGTTGACATCTTATTTCCATTGGTTTATTCAAATGCTTAAACTAATTATTTGTCTCCAGAGACTTGCACGTCGCCTACGTCGTGCTGCTGCTCGTTGTGGTTGCAGGACCATGTCAGGGTTGGGCGTGCAGGCGCCGCAACCACCACGTTCGGGCAGCGCTTCAGGTCACCGTGCTCCTATGCATGGTGAAGGTGGCTCCAGAGGACAGAGCGCATCCCGTTCCACGCGGGATACTTTCGAGGATACTTCTAGTGGCGACGGCGACGACGACGAGCAGGCCGAGGAGATTGGTCCCTCTCAGCTCGAGGACGCTCCGTCCACACAGCCTTCGCAGCCTGCAGCACGTAGGCGACGACGTGCCCCTGATCCTTACACTCCAGGCACCGACGCGCTTCGTAAGGGGAAGGGTAAGAGTAGGAGGCAGTGAGGGATGCATGCCCTGGTGTATGGATATGGACTATGGACTTTGTTTGTGATTATGTGCTATGGACTATGGACTATGGACTTTGTTTCTATTTATGTGCTATGGACTATGGACTATGGACTTGGTTTCTAATTATGTGCTATGGACTATGGGCTTTGTTTCTAATTATGTGCTATGGACTATATGGACTTGTAACATTTTTGTTTGGACATTATGGATTATGGATGGATTGTGCTATATGTTTGTGGTATATGTTGGTATTGTGGAGTTTGGATTGTGAGACATGTTTGTGGTATATGTTGGTATTGTGGAGTATGGCTTGTGACACATGTTTGTGGTATATTTTCATATAATATTATGATGTTTTGTTGTGTTTCTGAAACCTTCTAAAAGAGGGGAAGTTCTGCCGAAATTTTTAGTATTGAGGCGAAACTAAAGCAAATAGGGAAATGTAATTTAATTTCAATGAATAATATGTGCACCGTTCAATCCGTGTGTGAAGGTGTGGGCCATTCAATCCGTGTGTGAAGTGTGGGCCATTCAATCCGTGTCCTGTGTGTGTGGGCCATTCAATCCGTGTGTGTGTGGGCCATTCAATCCGCGTGCTGTGTTTCTTGGAGGTCACTGGTATTACTCTCCTTCCGGCTATATATACGCATTGCTTCTTGTTTGAAAACGGGAGAAGAGTTCTTGTGTAGTAACTATGGCTGGAGGGTCATCTAGTGGGAAAGGTTTCATTGCTGGGAGAGGAACTGGGGGAAGGAAGGGACCTCCCATTGTGTGGGAGGGGTCTGTTGGTCCTAGATTCTTTGGGGAAGCAGTGTATGAGTTTCCAGTTGAGAGCAAAAGTGATTTTACCAAACAATCCCCTCTTAGAGGATATGATACACGGAACGAAGATTGGCCAAAATGCATGCATGGTGAGGACTGCTTAGTGCAGATGGAGACCGAGGGGGACAATGGAGGTCGTCGTTTCTTCAAATGCCCACGAGCATGGGTAATCTCTGTTACTATTACTATGGATACACATGTCTAATTCGATTTCCTGCACTAATTCCTTTTGCTTATTTTTTTAGTGTTCCGACGCTCCAGAAAATTGTGGGTTCACCAGGTGGGTTGACCCTGCCCCGATTCATCCACATCAGGAGTACATCAGCTACCTGCAGAATCGTATATTCGATCTCGAAATAGAAGTGAGCCACCGTAACAACACCGACGAGGAAGATGATGGCGACGACGACCATGATGATGCGGCTTCAGGGGAAAAACTGTGCTCCATTCCAAGCTGCAGCTGCCCTTGTCACAAGAACAAGGGAACTCCACCGCCACCACCACCACCACAGCATCCATCAACGGGACAATACTATGGAGAAGGTTCAACCCAGTTCGCTATGTGGGGCAACTACTAGAAGTAGGTAATGTTGTTAGTTTATTTTTCTAAGCCATGTTAGGTTTCAAATAGGTACCCAACGTTGTTAGTTTGAATCTAAGGCATGTTAGGTTTAGTTATGAAAGGACTAATTTACCCTAGTTCGGTAAAGGTCATCACATGCCATTTAATTGTCAATCATTATGTACCTGTACCAGTTCATTTATAATTCAGTTCGTATTTCACATTCCCATCACAACACAAGGAAACATCCATAATGATAAGTGAGATACATCAGAACACAAGGAAACATCCATAATGATTAGTGAGATACATCAGAACACAATGCAAGGTCCATAATAAAGGTTCAAAGATAACTGAAATCAAACACAGCACAATATTAAGTCCACAACATGCCTACATAATGAAAGGTCCTGCATGACATGACAGCCATAAACCTAGCAAACTACTGAGTGCAGCGAGGCCACTTTCCCTTCCTCAAAGCATCGGGATTCTCCTCCAAAGCAGCCTTCGCACGACGAACACGCTCAAGCTTCTTCTCCCTCTCCTCCCTCGCCTGAGCCTGGAGCCTCCTTTGAAATTCCTCAGCACGCTCCTTTTGTGCTGCCTCATCCTGACGCCTCCTCTCCATACGCTCCTTGCACTCCGCCTCTCACTGCTTCTGTTCCTCCAGCCATTCCTTGTCTTCCTGTTTGATCTCAGTGTCGATCCACTGCTCAAAATCACAGAGCGGGGGAGGGGTCTGCAAATGAAATATTCACATTTCAATACTGTCATGCACCAAATTAAACAATCATCATGACAAACTAATTAAGCAAAAACAATTTCTCACCAATAAGCCAATGATAACTTGGCGACGTGTAGGCTCAAATTCATAGTTGGCGCACATCCAATACCTCTGCCTGAAGGTTTCCTCTTCATCGGACACGGCGACCTTGCAATCATCACCGCAAAAACACATAGGCACGGGAACACCATCAGGCAGCGGCAAGACCTCATATGCACTTCCAAAGCGACGACTGTTACAAATCAAATTATATACATAAGAGCTACCATAAGCAAGAACAAAAATTAACGGCGCAAATTTATATAATGTATTGGACATTACCTTGGCTGCAAGGTCTTACTACTTTTACCACGTCTCGGCATCCTAAAATCCAATGGAAGACATATAAACTATTGTTTCAAACACTAACTAAATACGTGGCTAAAGTGTCAAATACATCAAACATAGATCAAATCAATGCTGAAAAAAGAGTAGGGAAGAGAGTACACCTTGCTCTCGAAGATGGATGGAGCCAATCGAAGTTTCCGCGGTCGAATATGCCGATTTGTGAAGTTTTGGCGGTGTGGGGAAAGGGAAAAACCGAAAGAACGAGAAGATTGAGTCTCGGCTTCGGAGGAGCGCCCGGCCGGGGCGTTTTGCCGGGGCGCTGAGGTCAGCGCCAAGATCCACGGCGCTGACCTCAGGCGCCACATCAGCGCCACGTCAGCCAAGCCATATCCACGTCGCATGGACCTCAGCGCCGTTATTCACGGCGTCGAGACGTTGTAGCTCAGCGCCGTGAATCACGGCGCTGACCCCAGGGTCCATTTTTGAAATTCTTTCCCCAAAGGGTCTATTTGTGAAATTCTTTCCCAAAAAGGATCAAAAAGCAAAAAAGTCGGCGAAAATTGTAGATCTCGACGAGATCTATAACTTTATAGTTAAAACTTTTTTCATTTGAAATCGTCTTCATGTTCAAATAATCCACACGATATTCATATCTAAAATTTGAATTTTAGATCTGAACATTGTCTTAATTATTTGAGCACCGAAATAATTCGCAATGAAAAAAGTTGAACAACAAAGTTGTAGATCTCATCAAGCTCTAATTTTCGTATGAAGCATATCTCCAACCGAATTCATATGAAAAAGTTATAATTTTTTGAAGATGTGCTGTCCAGAGAAGAAAAATTCTTTTGGTTCATTAGATCTGAGCATTGCGTGGATTATTTGAACATTAAGATGATTTCAAATAAAAAAGTTTGAACTATAAAGTTGTAGATCTCTTCGAGATGTACAATTTTCGTATAAATTTTAGCTCCATTCAAATTCATATGAAAAAGTTATGATTTTTTTGACACAGGAGGGAGGAACCGCCGTTTGAATCGGCGGTAAAGCGCTACAGTACCTGCAGGTTACTGTAGCACCAATCTTTGATACCTCTGGTGACAGATTTACAAAATCTATCATTTGGACACCTTTTTTGCAAAATCGTAAAAAAGAAAAAAATAAAAATGAAAAAATTCCACAGATCGAGGGTGCTGCCGCTCGTCGTCCTTGGCAGGCCCGTGTCGCTGCTGAGTGCCGTCGTACGTGGAAGCGAGCCAGACGCAGAACGCCACGCCGGCGACGGATGAGTTTCGAGCTCCGGTTTTATTACACGCGCGACAGGCCCAAAAATTTGGTAGCGTGCCTGTCCTGCTGCATACGCCAATTATGGCATGCATCTCGATATTCATGATCCATCTCCTGCCATACATAACCCGCACGGGGACAGGATAAATATCCGACTATTGACAACCAAAATTGGTACAAAGATCAGGAGGATTGCAAAGAAGAAAATGGCGTAAGAGCAAGGCAAAAGACGACGCAAGAGCAAGACAGAAGACGGCGCGAGGCTGGACACGCCCGGACCGGTCTGACCGGTGCGGGACCGGTCAGACCGGTCACCTGAGTTGTAATCCGACTAGGACTCTAAAAATTGGATTCCGAGATTGTAACGAGTTGTAACTTGGTTTCCTTGCAGGACAAGACCTACCCTCCCTATAAATATAAGGGGATTCGGCCGATTGAACACACAACAATCGAATCTATCCAATTTACTACTTTTACCTTTACTTTTTTGCATCTCCAAACCCTAGCTTTTCCAACCCTACCTGCTGTTCTTCCTTCGTCTCCGCGACGTCTGAAGGCGTTCTAGGTGGCCTGCCGACCCTAGAACACCCCTGGCGGCGTTCTCCCTGACGGATCCTTCCGGGAGGCGCTTTTAGGGTTTACCCCGTAGCTCGCCGGCGGTCACCGGTCCGACCGGTGCCGTTGACCGGTCTGACCCATCAGCCCGGAGGCAACTGCGATCTGGTCCTTTGCGACCCGCGCGAACTAGCGCACTCGTGTGTTGACCGTATTCTGCGTCAACATACTTTTGGCGACTCCGCTGGGGAATTGGAGATCTGGTTTTTGCAACCGTTCTATCTAATTCAATCTAGATGGGTGCCAACACTGAGTTGGATCTCGAGAACATCGTCACCGTAAAGGACGATGAGCTTTCTGCCGAAGATCGTCAAGGACTTGAAGAGTACATGAAGAAGAAGGCAGAAGAAGATCGGCTCTACTACCTCTCGCACTTCAAGAAGGACCGCAAGGGCGTGGTCTCCAAGTTCAAGGAGGTAGACGCAACTGCTACATCTTCATCACCAATCCCCCAGGTACAAGATGATGAAAACTCTCACGAAGCTTTTCTTAAGTACATGGAGGATATGATGGTTGCGAATAATGTTAAATTAGTTAACTGGATGATGAACAAAAAATTAGAATCGGAAGGCAAACAACCCATGGTTGAACAACCTGCCGCCGATCCCAATCTTTTGATTCCTAAAGTTCCAATTGCGCCTGATTTTAAAGCACCGGCAACAAAACCTGTTGAACAACCTACGTTTGGTATGCCGTTGAATTATTTTGAGGGCCAATCTGTTACTCCATCCAACCCAATGTTTACTCGCCCCACTGCACCTCAACCGTTTGTGACTTTTCCTAATTCGGTTAATCAAGGCCGAATTAGCAATGAAGTTGCAAATTTCACCCCACAAAATCCAAATTATGGATATCCTGTACCCCCAGCAGTACAACAATTATTTGCACAAGGTCCTGTACCTTACGAGCTTTTCGGAAGATACGGCCAACAAATGCAAGGGATGATGTCGGCCAACCAGCCTGGCCAGCATCAACCGGTCAGACCGGTCGCCGTGACCGGTCAGACCGGCCCTGGAGGGTCGGGTGCAGCCAGCCAGCTGGCGCTGCCCCAACCGGTCAGACCGGTCACGGTCACCGGTCAGACCGGTCCTGGTGGTTCAGAAACGGGGAATTTACCTTCTACTCCTGTACAAAACACCCAACAGCCAAATTTTCAGGATAATTCACTAGAGTATTTAGATAAAATATTTTCTAAATACAAACTTGATTTGGCTACCTCTCTAAAGGAGAATTTGGGAGTAGATGTAAGGGATAAGGCTAGGTTATACCAAAAGCCTTATGTTCCTCGCTTTGATTTAGTTCCTTTCCCTGCTGGATTTAGACTTCCTGATTTTATTAAATTTAATGGGGAGGATACTAAAAGCACTTTTGAGCATATTAGTCAATACATGGCACAACTAGGCGATTCTGGCTCTAGTGAGGCTTTAAAAGTGCGCTTATTTTCTTTGTCTCTAACTGGTACAGCTTTCTCATGGTTTGCATCTTTAGCTCCGCATTCTATTACTTCATGGGAACAGTTAGAGCAGAAATTTCATGATCACTTCTTTTCTAGCAGTAATGAACTTAAATTGTCACATCTCACATCGGTTAGGCAATCGCGGGATGAAACTGTTAATGATTATATTAAACGTTTTCGTGATACTAAAAACCGTTGCTTCGGTGTTACTATTGCCGAAAAGGATCTTGCTGATTTGGCTTTCAATGGTTTGCGCTCTCACATTAAAGATAAATTAGAGAATTCTGAATTCTATAGCGTAAATCAATTGCATCAAAGAGCTTTGGCTGCTGAAAGCCGAAGCAAAGATCTAAAAGAAAGTCATAGGACTCATCGGGCTAGTGTGCATAATGTAGAATGTGATTCTTGTAGCTCCGATGATGAATCTCATGAGGTGTTGGCTGCTGAATTTGTATGGCCAGCATCTAATAAAGCTTTTACTGCACATCTCTAAAGCCGACTCATAGGAATCGGCAAGAGGAGATGAAATTTACTTTTGATGTATCCAAGTGTGATAAGATTTTTGATGAATTACATAAGAATGGATATATCAAATGCTCTTTTACTATTCCATCACCTGAGGAGTTAAAGCGGCGTGCTTATTGCAAGTTTCATAATTTCTTTTCTCATGCGACTAATGATTGTAATTTCTTTCGTCGACAGATTCAATCGGCTTTAAATGATGGACGATTGAGTTTGAGTGAGATGCAAGTGGACAAGCGCCCGTTTCCAGTCAACAACATGATGGTCAATACAATGGATCTTCAGGATGCCAAGATGTTGGTTCGGCCCGACAATGCCGATACGACAGGAGGCAAGAATGTTGTGATTGGTGAACCAAGGAAGGTGATGGAAACTGACAAAGTGCTTGGGAGAGAGGTTATAAGCAAGCTCCTGATGGAAAGAAGATCTTGACTATTACAGTGAAGAATTCTGAAATTAGGGGAGAATCAAGCTCTCAAGCGCGGGATCAAAGGCCGGTAGCTCCTGCTGCTCAGGGAGCACCGGTCAGACCGGTGGCTTTGACCGGTCAGAACGGTCCGGCCCAGAGGCCGGTCCGAACGTTTGTTCCTAAACGTCCTGAAGTGGGAACTTGGAAGACGAACCAGGACAAAGATCAGGGGAAGACTTTCAAGCCGAAGGCAACCTTTGATCAAGTCATGGCAAAGCACATGCACAATGCGGCCGTTCAACAGGATCGGCCACCAAAAAAGAGACCAAGTTCACCACCAAGGAATTCTGGTGCGATGAAGGCACCAAGAGGACAGTGGAATCAAGGTCCAAGCTCATCCCATGGTGCTGGTCCTTCTAGGCCATGGAGGCCGTTTCCACCTCCCCCTCCTCAGCCTATTTGGAGGGATGGGATTATGTATGTGCCTTACTGTCCTGCACCTAACCAACCACGGCCTGGAGCTCCTGTGCATTCAAGAATGAGTCAACAACAGCCTAGGCCTGAAGGATTTCAACCAAGGCAGATGTTCGTGCCCCAGCAGCACGGACCGGTCAGACCGGTGCCCGACCGGTCAGACCGGTGTCCCACAAAGACCGACGGCTATGGCGCCACAGCAGCCACCGGTCAGACCGGTCGCTCCCACCGGTCAGACCGGTCATCAGAGGAGGCCGGGCAAGGAGCCGGCCAGGCAGGAGTATCGCCCAATTTTGAGGAAAGAAGAGCCTGCTCCTGTGATTCCAAAGCCAATTGTGAAGAGTGTGATTCAAATTGGCTCTATGGAAGTTGATACATCAATGGCAGATGGTCCCAATACTATTGGCACATCGGCCGTGAAAAAGGTGAAGAAAGTGCCTTTGCCTCAGTATACGCAGCCAAAGTGGTGTCCTCCTGGTTTGACTCATTCTCAGAAAAGGAGATTGCAGCGGTTGCGCACTCAGAAGCAAAGGGAAGAAGAATCGGCTAAGAAGCAGGAGGAGTGGTTCAATGAGGTTAAGCCGATGATTCCAGCAGCTGGTCAGAATTCCAAGGATGGTTCTGATGATCAAGATGTTCAGGCCAAGACACCAGAAAAGGCCGAGCCATCTGCAGCAGTTTCGGCTGACGTGGCCGAGACCGGTCAGACCGGTGTCCCTGACCGGTCAGACCGGTTGCCCGTCCCTGTTCCAGTTCTGGCAACTGGAACCGGTCAGACCGGTCAGGGGAACCGGTCAGACCGGTGTCGCCCAGGGAGTCGGTAGCCGATGCGTTTTCGTCTTCGGATAAAGTTTCGATTCCGCCCACTGCAATTACAGATACTCAGATGGGCAATGAGGACGAAGCTGTTGATTTTGAGCCTTCACTCAGCAAGACGGACATGGACATCAATGTTATCTACTTGAACGCCGACTATTGCTTTGTCGGAGATGATGAACGAATGGCTCAAGTTGACTTTGCTCCCAAGAATGCCGTATTTCAGAGGCCCTTAGAATCGGATAATCATCTGAAAGCTCTTTATGTGAAGGGTCACATTAAAGGAAAGCCGATTTCTAGGATGCTTGTTGATGGTGGTGCTATTGTGAACCTCATGCCATACACTTTGTACAAAAAGTTGGGAGGTTTGGACAGCGAGCTCATCAAGACAAGCATGACGATCAGCGGCGTTGGAGGAGGAGAACCGATGAGTGCCAAGGGAGTTGCATCCTTGGAGCTTACCATTGGGAGCAAGACGCTGGCAACTGCTTTCTTCGTCACGGAGGTGCAAGGTAACTTCAGTGTTATTTTGGGGCGCGATTGGATTCATGCAAATCAATGTGTGCCTTCTACCTTGCATCAATGCTTGATTCAATGGGTTGGTGACGAAGTTGAGGTTGTTCATGTGGATACTTCGGCATGTGTTGCTATGGCCGATGCATCTATTTGGGAACTCATGATAATGTCAAGTGCTTGACCGGAATTGATATTTCGGACTTTGAGTTCCTTGCTTGTACTAAGGATGGCTTCGTGTCTGCTGCTCTAAGGCCGGTTGAAAGATCGGTTGATTCAGATGATGAAGAGTAGATGGATACAAGCGAGAAGTGGTTGAAGGAAAGGGTGGAGCATTATCGGTCCAACATGAACGATGCATGTGAAGCCATTAAAGATTTTGAAGAAGTAGAGAAGTTAGGACAAGGATTTACGTCGGCTGATCCTTTAGAAAAGATAGATATAGGTGATGGTTCTATTCCAAGGCCGACTTTTGTAAATCAAAATTTGAAAGCCGATTATAAGCTTGAATTAATCGAGTTATTGAAAGAATATTCTGATTGCTTTGCTTGGGAGTATCATGAGATGCCTGGTTTAAGTCGTGATTTAGTTGAACATCGTTTACCGATTAAACCTGGTTTTAGGCCATATAAACAAGGCAATAGACGATTTAATCCTTTATTTTATGATCGCATAAAAGAAGAGGTTAATCGTTTGCTTGAAGCTAAGTTTATTCGGCCATGTCGCTATGCTGAATGGATCTCTAATATTGTGCCTGTTGAGAAGAAAGGTTCTAATAAAATTAGAGTGTGCATTGATTTTAGAGATCTTAATAGAGCGACTCCCAAAGATGAATATCCTATGCCTATAGCCGATATGCTTATTAATGATGCTTCTGGATATAAGATTATTAGTTTTCTTGATGGCAATACGGGATACAATCAAATCTTTATGGCCGAGGAAGACGTATACAAAACGGCCTTTAAATGTCCCGGCTTTGTTGGTTTATTTGAATGGGTTGTGATGACTTTTGGTTTGAAGAATACCGGCGCTACTTATCAAAGAGCAATGAATTTAATATTTCATGACTTACTTGGTGTTATCCTAGAAGTCTATATTGATGATATTGTTGTCAAATCGGCTGGATTAAACTCTCACTTGGCTGATTTGCGTCTTGCCTTTGAAAGAATGCGTCGGTATGGTCTGAAGATGAACCCATTGAAATGTGCATTTGGTGTATCGGCTGGAAGATTCTTAGGCTTCATGGTACATGAAAGGGGCATAGAGATAGATCCTAAGAAAATTGGTGTGATTGAAAAGATCAAAGCGCCTACTTGCAAGCATGATTTACAGAAATTCTTGGGCAAGGTTAATTATTTGAGGAGGTTTATTTCTAACTTGTCCGGGAAAGTTAGTGCTTTTACTCCTATACTTCGGTTAAAGAATGAAGCCGATTTTACTTGGGGGGCAAAGCAGCAAGAGGCCTTTGATGAAATCAAGAAATATTTATCTTCGCCGCCCGTTCTCAAAGCGCCTAAGAATGGGGTGCCATTTAGGCTTTATCTTTCGGCCGAAGATAATGTTATTGGGGCTGTTTTGACTCAAGAAACAAATGGCAACGAGCACATCATTACCTACTTGAGTCGACGGCTTTTGGATGCGGAGACAAGGTACAAATCTATTGAGAAATTATGCTTATCTTTATATTATGCTTGTACAAAATTGAGACATTATTTGTTATCTAGTACTTGCATAGTTGCATGTCAAGCCGATGTTATCAAGTATATGTTGCATAGGCCGATTTTGAGTGGAAGAATCGAAAAGTGGGCATATGCACTTATTGAGTATGATTTGGCTTGTGAACCTTTGAAATCTATGAAAGGCCAAATTGTAGCTGATTTTATTGTTGAACATCGGATAAAGGATGAGCATGATTTAGAAATTGATTACATGACTTTTACTCCATGGAAATTGCATTTTGATGGATCGGTTTGCAAGAACGGATGTGGAATTGGAATTGTTCTTGTTTCTCCTAATGGAGCTGTTTTTGAAGCTCTTAGCCGATTAAAAATTGAGTGCACAAATAATCAAGCCGAATATGAAGCTTTATTATTCGGATTAGAAATTTTGCATGACATGGGAGTAAAGCATGTTGAAGCTTTGGTGATTCATTACTGGTTGTGCAGCAAGTATCTAAGGTTTGTCAATGTTTAGAAGGTTCATTGAATATTTATCTTGACAAGTGCCTTGATATTATACCATGTTTTGATGAATTCACCATTTATCATGTACCAAGATGTGATAATCCTAGAGCTAATACTTTGGCGCAGCAAGCATCAGGCTATAATGTCCAGAAGAGACACTTTCATAAGAAAAGCCGTTGATTGCAATAGTCAATGGAGAAGCTCTAACGCTCGCTGCAGAACATAGCAGCACCGGTCAAACCGATGCCCGGACCGGTCAGACCGGTCACGAGTCCACAGCGACCGGTCAGACCGATCCGGTCACCGGTCAGACCGGTCAGGCGTCTGCAGATTCAAATTCGGCCGTTGAAAATTCTCAAAATCAAAAGGCCGAAGTTGATGATTGGAGAGCGCCCATTATCAAGTATTTAAGAAATCCTAGTTCTGGAACAGACAGGAAAACTCGGCGTTTGGCTTTCAAATATATTTTAGTTGACGATGAGTTGCATCGTCGCACCGCCGATGATTTATTACTTAAATGCTTGGGTGCTGATCAAGCTAGAGTGGCCATGGGTGAAGTTCATGAAAGAATTTGTGGAACGCATCAATCGGCTCCTAAGATGAAGTGGTTGCTTAGGCGAGCTTCATTTTATTGGCCTACAATGATGGCCGATTGTTTTCGTTACTACAAAGGATGTGAGGAATGTCAGAAGTTTGGTAATATTCAGATGGTACCTGCTGCATTACTTCATCCTATCATTAAACCTTGGCCTTTTCGTGGATGGGGATTGGATTTCATTGGAGAAATACATCCTTCTTCTTCAAAGGGACATCGCTTCGTGTTGGTTGCTACGGATTACTTCACTAAATGGACCGAAGCTGTTCCTCTCAAGAATATGACCCACAAGGAGGTAATTGAGTTTATTACTGAGCATATTATTCACAGATTCGGCATTCCACAAACTTTGACTACGGATCAAGGCACATCTTTTATGTCTAAGGAAGTGCGATCTTTTGCCGATATGTACAAAATCAAATTGCTCAATTCATCTCCATACTATGCTCAGGCCAATGGACAGGCCGAGTCTAGTAACAAAACTTTGATAAAGTTGATCAAAAAGAAGATAGAAGAGAATCCCCGAAGATGGCATGAAGTCTTGTCTGAAGCTTTATGGGCTCATCGTATATCAAGACATGGTGCTACAAAAGTCACTCTTTTTGAGCTTGTTTATGGTCAAGAGGCCGTTTTGCCCATAGAGGTAAATCTGGACGCTTATAGACTTGCTAGACAAAATAAGCTTTCGGTTGGTTTGATGATGGACAACATTGATGAAGTGACCGATAAGCGTTTACAAGCTCTTAAGAAAATTGAGAAAGACAAGATCCGAGTTGCTAGAGCATACAACAAGAAGGTTAAAGAGAAGACTTTTCAAGTTGGTGATCTAGTGTGAAAAACAATATTGCCACTTGGTACTAAAGACAATAAGTTCGGCAAGTGGTCTCCAAGTTGGGAAGGTCCATATAGAGTATTCAAGATCAATGGCGGAAATTCCTATATGGTGGAGACATTGCAAGGAGGACGTTTGCCTAAGGCACTGAACGGGAGGTACTTGAAGAAGTACTATCCAAGTGTTTGGCAAGAAGCATGAAGTGGCATAAGGCCGATATTTGAATATCGCCCTTAGAAAATATAATGGCCGATGAATTATGTTAAGGCATCGCCCTTAGATGACAATTTTGGTACTAGAATGTTTTATGGTACGCAAGCTTTACCAAAAAACAGGGGGCATATGTTGACAACCAAAATTGGCACGAAGACCAGGAGGATTGCAAAGAAGAAAATGGCGCAAGAGCAAGACAGAAGACGGCGCGAGGTGCTGGACACGCCCGGACCGGTCTGACCGGTGCGGGGGACCGGTCAGACCGGTCACCTGAGTTGTAATCCGACTAGGACTCTAAAAATTGGATTCCGAGATTGTAACGAGTTGTAACTTGGTTTCCTTGCGGGACAAGACCTACCCTCCCTATAAGTATAAGGGGATTCGGCCGATTGAACACACAACAATCGAATCTATCCAATTTACTACTTTTACCTTTACTTTTTTGCATCTCCAAACCCTAGCTTTTCCAACCCTACCTGCTGTTCTTCCTTCGTCTCCGCGACGTCTGAAGGCGTTCTAGGTGGCCTGCCGACCCTAGAACACCCCTGGCGGCGTTCTCCCTGACGGATCCTTCCGGGAGGCGCTTTTAGGGTTTACCCCGTAGCTCGCCGGCAATCACCGGTCCGACCAGTGCCGTTGACCGGTCTGACCGGTCAGCCCGGAGGCAGCTGCGATCTGGTCCTTTGCGACCCGCGCGAACTAGCACACTCGTGTGTTGACCGTATTCTGCGTCAACACCGACAAATCCCCCCGTCAATCTGTCATAGTACACGCAGCACAATTGCACGTCGTCCATGGCTACGCCGGCGCCGACGACGATCGGTGAATTGCTGGCACACGTGCCCCGTCGGAAAATGTGGACCTTCGCCGTCCTCCTCCAGATTATATTAATATGCTTCACCCTCGTTCTGGCCTACGCCTTCGAGTTTGAATCTCCGTCCTTCTTCAGCGACGTTCCATGGCGGATTCTGCCGTTGCTGTCATGGGGCGTCTACATGTCTCTGCTCTTCCAGATCAGGTGCTATATGGGGCTGTACCGGCCATAGACGAGAAGCTCGTGAGCATCGGCGCGTATGCCATCGGCGTGGGCGTCATCAGCGTGATGATGAGCATCGTCCTCGGCCTCCAGGTCCAGGACAGCCGTGTCTTGGCGGCCTGCACCGGCGTCGCCGCCGTGTTCATCGTCGGCCTCATGGCGTTCTGGGTGTGGCTCGCGCGCACGTACAGCGGCCACGCATCATCGGATTCGGAGTCTTCTTATACACTGCCCACCAAAAGTCCGACGACGAGCGAGTCCAGAGTCAGCTGCGGCTGATGGAGGTCTGGAGCCAGTTGACATGCAGTGGTGAACCATGCGCCACTCGGCGTCGCGCTGATCCATGGGCGTCGGGGTGGCGACATGAGCCTGCAGCCCGAACTTGCCGAGGGCGGAGTCGAAGAGGCAGCGCCACTGGAGGTAGCTGAGTCGTCCATGTCGAGAAGAACGGGGACGTGGGAGCGGATGTTGACGGTCTGGAGCACCGAGGCCGGAGCAGGTTGAGCAGTGAGATCAGCAGAGGAGGAATCAGACGAGCTGGAGGAGTGCGCCGGCGAATGCATGGTGGCGCAGGGCAGCAGGCACTCCGTGCAGAGGGAGCGGACTGCGTCGTGGGCGCGTCAGGTGAGGCCGTTCTCCAACAGAGACAATTTGGCGAATTGAGAGCTCACCGTCGACACGTCGTACTTACTTGTCCTTGCTGGGATCCCACTCGCTGACGTCCATGCCGTTGACGATCCCGGTGATGCCGGTGAGGCGCATGATGTTGTCGAGCTCGCATGGCGAATCAAGAGCTCACCGTCGACACGTCGTACCACAAGGGCCACAACATCGATTTCGCTGCTCGTTGTCGTCCTTTGGCAGGCCCGTGTCGCTGCTGGCGTAGATGGAAGCGAGCCACACCCAGGACGCCACGAGGGCGATGGAGCTTCGGAGTCCGATTTATTTTATTACACGCGAGACAGGTAGCTGTGCCTGTCCTGCTGCGCCAATTATGGCATGCATGTCAATATCCATGATCCTTCCTTCCCCTGCCATACATAACCCGTATGGGGACGGGATAAATATCGGACAAATCCCCCCTCTGTTATCGGAGCACAATTGCACAAGCAGAGCTTATGCACAATTGCACAAGCAGAGCTTACATCGTCCATGGCTACGCCGACACCGGCGCCGGGTTTTGTCATTAACACACGTTTACTACTCCATGCATGTAAGATTCCCTTTGATGAATAGTGAAGTTTGAAGTTTGGGTGGGAACTAAACAAGGCCTATTGGTCTTACTCGAAACATTGTTTTTATTTATTTATTTTTATTTGATTTATCATTATATATAAGTACTTTAAGTGTGACTTATTTTTTTCCGTATTTGTATAAAAAATTGATTAAGATGCAAGGTCAAATGTTTTAGAAAAAAGTCAAAGACGACAAATATTTCGATACGGAGGTAGTATATAAAGATGGCAAAAGCGCTCACAATTTGGCACAGAGGAGTTATAGATGCTTCCACGCGTTGCTACGGAGAAATCTAAATTGATAGATCATCAATCGTTTTTGCTACTACAAACAATGTACACACCTTGTAGGTTCCATATTTTTTTTTTGAATCAAAAGCTCGTCATAATTAGAAAATAATAATAATTTAAAACTCATTGTAAATTAAAGTGAAGTTCTCCACCGACGGAAATCACAAGCAGGCTGTGAGATCTCATCTCTTAGAATACAACGGAATCATGTAATTTCACAAGCTGCCAAGGTTAGTAGAACTAGCGGATCGGAGTATCGGAATGAAAGGAAGTCGTGCGTTTGTCCTTGTTTTTTTTTTAAAAAAGAAAACGTTATAGCTGAAAGGGAGCTGATTGACAAGGATACACTTTTGCTGCTGAGAGGTTTGCAGTTCCATTACTTCCATGGTTTCCATGCAGCAAAAACAACAAGAACAAACTCTAGGACAAAAGTTTGATGTACACGTTCTCGCGGGGATGGATTGGAGCACACACTGCTTGATACCGACAGTTATAGCTCCACGGCCGGTGCTTTTATCCAATTAGTAGTCCCTCCTTTTTTAAATATATGACAATGTTGGCTTTTTATTTTAACTTTGATCAATAATATTTTATTAGTTAGTTTGTTAAATAAAGTAAAATAGGTATCAATAATACATCTAATATCAATAATACTTTGGATGTAACTCATAGACCTATGTTTTTGCATAAATATTTGTAGAAAAGACGAATAGTCAAACGAAGAAAAAAAGTCAATGGTGTCATATATTTAAGAACGGAGGGAGTAGTTCTACTGCAACCTGCGTACGTGGTTTCCAAATGCTGACGTGGCTAATGATGTTGCTTAAATGTTGGATCTATATGGTTTATTTAGCCAGACTCACCGGCACTCAACTTACCGGAATGAAAAAAATTTCGGAGGGGCCGGTAAAACCGGTAAACCGGTTTTTGGCCGAAATTTCGGCCGGTATTTTTGAAATTTTAACAAAATTTGAAAGTTGAACTGAATTCTGGTCGAAAAATCATTGATATTACCGGTAGAACTATTTACCGGTCCCGGCCGGTATAACCGAAATTCACCGAAAACCGGCAAATTTTGGACGAGATTCGGAACCCTGCCGGCACCACACATCACTTTGCACGCTGACGACAGTCACTGTGAGTGGGAGCATTTGAATCATCAGTGTGGACGTGTGGTCGTTTCCTGCACTTGACCATGCAAGTATGAATCCATAGTTATGGATGAATTTGCCATTTGAATCACCAGTTATATGAACTTTATCCCTGGACCGTGGTCATCCATGGTATGATAAAAATGCTCCAGTAAATAAATGAACTAAAACAAATACATCTAAATACACATCACCTATATTGCATTACGATATCGAGATGAACAAAGCACAATATAACACCAATCATTTGCTGGTGCCAGCAGTGTAGGGATAAGGAGAGCCCAATGTAAAGTTACTTCACACAAGTATTCAGTTAAGTTTTACTTCCAAGTCTCTTGTATACACTTTTTTGATAATTGAAAGAACCCCTGGAGTTCCTCGAAATAAAGTTTTACTTCGAAACCTCGACAGCATTCATCGTCATCACGAAGGCGCTAGGCTTAACCATCTTCGGTGCCCCTCGTCGTCGTCATCATCACGAACACAGGAGGTGTTGTAGATTGCTTCATCTTCCACACGATCTTTTCTCCTGGTGATGGCGCGGTCGTTGGTGTATACACCTGCCTCTGTTGTGTATAGATCGAACTCAGCACGCCCACCCTTGGCTGGATGCAAAATTATATTTCCTTCATACTCACAATAAACACACCGAACTTGTTCTGCCACACATGAAAAAGGGGCACAACAATTTGTAAATTAATATAAAACAAGCATCTTTGGTGGAGTGCCAGATTGCAAATTCGCAACAAGAGTGGAAGAGATTAATCTAATATGCCCAAACCCTCATTTCCCCAGAGAAGTGTCTGGAGACCAAACTATTAAACAAACGTATGAAAAGTAGGAACGGAAAACAGCAATGTGAAGGGTCACACAATATGTCCTCAGGCAACTAAGAACCAATCCCTAACAGATATTCTTTACATATGCTCAGCAAAAGAAAAAGAAACACAATTATGGATGTTTCCTCGGTCACATTGCAAAGTCACTCCCAAGCTAACACTAACAGTATCAGGTTCAAACAATGATTGACGCTGTTTGCAGAAATTAACAGAATAAAGCAAAGCATTAGAAGCAAATTCAAGATACTGATGAGAAATTGCATACAAATTCAAAAGGAGCAGGGTAGCATTGTTACACTAGGATGTACAAAATTTAAAAGATTATGTATGTCTTAGAAAGAATAAAATAAATGGGCTAGGACAACTGTATGTCCTTGGCTAATAACTTAATCTAGAGTTTCCCTGTTATAATTAATGCATCAAACTTTCTAGTGAATGAACTGGCATTGGCTGAAGTTGCATATTCACAGCTGTATGCACAAGATTAATTACGAAGGGCAGTGTACATATTCCCTTTGTCTAGTTTTTTTTTTTTGTCCTTTTAGCTTTCTCCTATGTCAAACAATTTTAAGTTTGGCCAAATTTGTACAAAAGAGTGCCAATACTTATGATTCCAAATAAATATTATCAGATTCATCCTGAAATATATTTCCAAGGCATTATTATTTGGTGTCATGGGTATTGATACTCTTTCTTGTAAATTTAGTCAAACTTAAAACAGTTTAACTCAAGGAAATTTTAGATGTTCAGACATAGACTACCTGAAGCACTAGACACACCAAGTACTAACATGGAAAATAAGGTCAAAAGTAGAGCATACCAGCGAATGGGGATGGCCAACTCACAGGGGCACACCAACTATCAGGGCCATGGTTATCACATTCAGCAAAGAAGAGTGTTGCCGTTGTAGGATTGTCTAAGGAGGTCGCCAGAAAGTTAATATGAGAGTGATGATACTTGTGAGGTGTCCATGGATTGTATCCTCTGACTTCCCTATCTGTGCTGAAATGCGGACCAGACACAAGCTCATTGACACCACAGATAACATGAAGCCTATATGGGGATGCCTACAACCATGAAAAAGAAGAGTGTTAAAATGGATATATATCAGGCAAGAGATTAACTGATTAATAAGGCAACTAAAAGTGAGTACTAGAGAAGAAACCAACCGCAGTTTTGTTGAACTTGTCCAGTGCCGCTGCCACCATCCTGCTGGCTCGATCATGGTGGCCCCAGAACCTGGCAGTGCGTTGCAATATTACGCTGTAAAAGCTCCTGCTTATCTCTGTAGGCTCTCGTTCCTGTTGCTGCTGCGACATGCTGGATACCTGCGTGCAGAGTGTCTGAAATTGCTCTCTCGAGATTTGGTTACCATCAGTCCATCACGCACACACTGCAACAACAGCGCCTCCGAGATAGCCTTAAGCTTTTTCACAGCACCTGGTGATGCCAGAAACTCTTTCTGTGCAGCTGGGTTGCGGTGGATCGCAGCGGTGGCCGCAGCAGCATACGCTTCCCGGACAGAGACCCTAGCTGCCGTTTCGTGAACAGCACTGTTCTGAATGCCAGCAGTGTCTATGTCTGATGATCCAATATTAATCCGTGGGCAATTAGACCAGTCGAGCTCTTCACCTTCTCTGGGTGTATCAAAAAGGTTGGGATCAGCGGCTTGCAAATTGGCCCCTGTCACCAGCAAGCGCTGCAAGGCAAGGTCAGGAGTGAGGCCTGGGTATCTGGTGCAGAGGAAGGACACGAGGCCATACAGCGATCGGGCCGCGACGAGCCACAGGCAGCTGGTACTGATCATGGTAAGTTTAAATCTGTTGCTTGTTGGCAAGGTTTGATCATACCAGTCGGTGCTGATTATGATGTTCGCGACAGGGTCCAGTGGGCCATAGCAGTGGCCGCCCAAGATCATGCTGCGGTGGTAGCGCTCGGTCAACTCGTCAGTGGGCAGACTGGCTAGCGCCTTGAGGTAGAATCCATGGATTGCTGTGAGGAGCATGCGCTTCATGGCTCCCCGGATAGGAGGAAGCTCTCTGCTCAATGGAACGATGACGCGTCCAAGCCTGCACCTGGCGAGTTCCCACGAGTCCTGGAGCACAAGATCGTCGTGATCTGGTGTCTGATCGAGCAGGCGGGCTACGCGATTCATGGCGCTGAAGTCGGGAGAGGGGACGACTGACAGGTCGGAGGCGAACTCGGCGAGGCTAGATGAAAGAGACTTCCACCCTAGCACGAGCAGCGGCGGGTCCGGGTGACGGGCGGCGAGCGCCGCGCATCTGAGGGCGGTCTCGACGGCGGCCGCGGTGGTGGCGGAGCAGTAGCCGAAGTCCCGCATCCCGCGCCTGGTGATGATGAGGAGGGCGGCGGCGAGGGGGTCGACGTCGGTGGCGTCGAGGTACGCCACGGCCTCCGCGTCGGGGAGGTTGGGGAAGAGGCAGGTGAGGAAGGCGACGAGGCCGTCGAGCGACCGCTGGGCCATGTCTCCTCCCTTGCCCGCCGGCGGCGACGGCGCGGCAGCGACGACATTGATGACGCCGTTGACGCGGATGTTGGTGGTGGGATCGAGGAGGCCCAAGCAGCTGCAGTAGCCGCTGTCCAATTGGTCCTGGTCTAAATTCGCCTGGCTGTAGATCCTCTCGATCTTGGCAAGAACTTGCTCGATCTCATCTCTCTTCTTGTACATGTAGAACTCGTCGTGGGGACTTTCCGGCCCATAGATGCGGGCGCCGCCGCTGGACATGCTCTCGACGGCGCTCATCGCGGCGAGGGCGAGGGTTTTGGTGTTTGGGGGATCGGCGAGAGCGGAGGAACACGATGTCTTTTGCGCTGTTTTATTGGCAGCGGTGTCGGCGGTAACGGAAAATATGGAAGCCATGATTCAATTGCGTCACGGATTCAGTTTGTGCGCACAGGCCCACTTCTTCCACCTGGGCCGTAGCTTGCAGTGGTCCTCTCTAGGCAGCCCAACAATTCTTTGTCTTTTTTTCCTCTCCCATTTTCGCTCTTTCTTTTACAATTCTCGTTTTACACTTAACCCTTGTGGGATATGGGTACCCCTGGGTCCACCACCGACAGGATGACAGTCGGCCTGGACCCACATCTGACGACGGTGTGGGCCGACCCAGGGCCAGCCCACGAGGATCTCCGAATTTGATGGACAAGACTGGTGGAAACTTGGCTCGCAAGACGTGCGACGAGATACTCAGTCCCCACTCGAAGATCACGGGGATTGCATTGTAACCAACTTAGATTAGTTTTTCCTTGTTGTAGCCAAATTGGATTAGAGATAACCGATTTGTAAACCCTAGGCCGTCGGCCTATATAAGGCGGCCTAGGTCAACCCACTGAGGGCATCTCATTTTTCTCCACCTTGAAACCACAAACTCGCCGTTGTTCTCCGGAATCTCGTCGAGCAAATCAATTCCATACCACCGAGCACAGGACGTAGGGTATTATACCTCCGGGTAGCCCGAACCTGTATAAATGTTGCGTCTCCTGTGTTAACTCTAGCTCCCTAGCTCCGTGATCGCCTTTGCCTACAAATCAACCACTTGAGTACCCCTTATGGACTGCTGGTCAATAGATCCGACAACCCTTCATAAAATTGTCATGAATCAACTATATAGAGTATAAAATAAAAGTAGTTTTAAACAGAAAGAACTACATAGGTATTATGATAGTTGGTTTCTTGATGAATCTAGTACCATGTGATTTCTTTTGTTGGCAATTTTTTGATTTTTTCTATTAATAGTTGAATTCAAAAAAAAATCTTAGGAAAAACCTAGAAATTATTGTATTTATTATGTTTTGGGAGGAGTCATGTCTTTTTTTTATTTAGGAATAAGATATGGGTGTAGCCATTGCCTCCAACCGACCCACCCGAACTAGCAGATGCTCACGTTCTGTGAAGAGTTTATAAAAATGCAAGATTATTCACATTTATGTCCATAGCCAAGTGCTCTTCAGAGTGCAAAGGATCATGAGTTAAAAACCAGAACCTTTACAACAAATTAAAGAATGTTTTTATCTTCCTTTCTACAACCACTCTACAAACAAATCCAATCAGTACTGAAGTATACATGTAACATGTTACACCCATGCCATACACCACCATGTCTTATGCGCTGTTTTATTGGCAGCGGTGTCGGCGGTAACGGAAAATATGGAAGCCATGATTCAATTGCGTCACGGATTCCGTTTGTGCGAACAGCCCAGTAGGCCGTAACTGGGAGGGGTCCTCTCTAGGCAGCCAAACAATTCTCTGTCCTTTTTTTTTCTCTCTCCCATTTTCGCTCTTGTTTTACAACAAAAAAAAAATCGGCTTTTCTGCTCTCGTTTTACAGTCAACCTTTCATAAAAAAATTGTCATGAATCAACTATATAGAGTATAAAATAAAAGTAATTTTAAATAGGAAGAACTACATAGGTATTATGATAGTTGGTTTCTTGATGAATCTAGTACCATGATCTCTTATGTTGGCAATTTTTATGATTTTTCCTATTAATAGTTGAAGTCAAAAATACTTTACTTAGGACAAATCTAAAAATTATAATATTTATTATTCTTTGGTCGAGGAGCCGTCAGCCGTGTCTTTTTTTTTTATTTAGGAATAAGATATGGGTGTAGCCATACCTCCGACCGACCCACCCGAACTAGCTGATGCTCACGTCCTGTGAAAAGTTTATAAAATGCAAGACCCATTCACATTTATGTTCATAGCCAATTCTTCCGTAGAAGTGCTCTTCAGAGTGCAAAGGATCAGGAGTTAAAAACCAGAGCCTTTACAACAAATTAAAGAATGTTTTTTATCTTCCTTTCTACAACCACTCTACAAACAAATCCAATCAGTACTGAAGTACATGTAACATGTTACACCCATGCCATATACACCACCATAAAATGATTTGCAGATGCCATCGATTAGCATAGCAAAGTGCAAACGCAAGAGAATCAAACAATCTGTCTGTCTCTGTGTCGTACTATCTACCTAACTATACTTGCAATCTTGCATAATACTGCACATTTTCCAATGGTTATGCAGCTTCTCTGCATCTGCTAACATGCATCGAGCTGCAACAACACCTGATCTTCAACTCTGCAAGCTGCGATCCTGATCAGGAGGAGTTCATGACAAGACGGCGGGTGGAGAGTAGAGGGGAAGGATGGCCTGAATCTGATCCGAATCCGAATCCGTGCTTCGTTTCTTCTCCGGGCTGGACGACGCCTGGTGGTAGGATGGCCTGAATCTGATCCGAATCCGAATCCGTGCTTCGTTTCTTCTCCGGGCTGGACGACGCCTGGTGGTCGCCGGCGCCGCTGCAGCTCTTGCAGTGGCTGCCGCCGGAGCAGGCAGAGTTCAGGTCGGGCTCGAGCTCGTCCTCTGCTTCCGAGGCTGCCCGTTTCCTGAACGAGGCGACGCCGCTCCGGCAGAGCGGGCACGGGATGCTGCCGGCGATCCCCGGCACGTCGTAGCACTTGATCACCGAGCACAGGTCCAGCGCGCACTTCACGCACAGCTCGTGCCCGCACACTGTCAGGATTTGAGACACAACAGGATTAGCGTGTGCAAGAACTGATTCTTTTTCCCTCCTTCAAGAGGCCACAGATTCAGATGTTTGTAGTAACCATGAATTAAAAAGTAGCAAACCTTCGGCAGCTACGTTGCAGGGCCTTTCCAGACAGACCGCGCAGGCGTCGCCTTCGTCGATGACGCCGTCGGGAAACTCTGACGACGTGTTCAGAACCAGGCCACAATCCCTGCACGTTGTTCACCAACCAGACAATCCGTGGTCAGAAGTTTGAACTCTGAAGAAGATGCAACAGAAACCAATTGCTGCAATGCATTGCCACTGCTCTTGATTCAATTAGCCACTGAAACTGAAACGGGCGGAGATGGGTACCTTGCGAGGTTTAGCACGCTGGCGAGCGGCGATGAGAGGTAGCCGGACGGCGGGAACTTGGGGATCGGCAGGTGCGACTTGGGCGACAGCACGTGCTCCAGCCAGTGGCAGCCCCACGTCCTCGCGACATCAACCGGGAGCCACCTGACTAGCAGAATCCTCGCATGAGCTACCGATCCGGGCATTCGATCGACGGCAATGGAGAATTATTGGGAATGGAGGAGAAGAAATTCAGCCGAGAGGTTACCCGTTGCAGTTGATTGTAGTTCTGTCGGCGCCTCGCGACACAAGAATCTGAACAAGAGCAGAAGTCGGTGTCATTTACTGAAGAAGAAGATGAAGCTCGAGTAAATACTACGGCGAGGACGACAACTTGCCTGGCAGCACTTGACCTCGCCGCCGGCGGCGGCGTAGTGCAGCGGGGTGCTCCCGGCGCCGATGGAGCCCATCGGCGACGCGACGCAGGGTAGCGTCTGCGCGGCGAGGTCGGCGTGCTCGTCGATGAGCAGGTGCACGCAGTCGACGTGGCCGTGCAGCGCCGCGAGGTGCAGGGCCGTCACGCCGCCGCTGGCCGCCCTGTTCACGAACCTGTCGCCGTCCCCGGCGGCGGCGGCGGCGGCCAGCAGCAGCCTGGCGCACTTGACGTGGCCGCCGGCCGCCGCGAGGTGCAGCGCCGTGCGGCTGCTGAGGCTGTCCACCTTCGACACCTACAGCGAGATTCCGACAAGGTTCCATTCAAGATCACGCCAGCGAAGGCATTTTGCAATCTGTAGCAAGTGGCGAGCGAGCACTGTGCTGCACTTACGTTGCATCTGAAAACCAGCAGCGTCTGAACCACCTCCCAGTGGCCGAACCGGCAGGCTTGCATCAACGCCGTCTTCAATTCACCCGCGTGCCAAAAACATGAGCGTCATATCATTAATGGATTCAACAACGACGGATGAACCTCGTGGAATGTGTCGGGTTGAGAAATACATACCCAACAAATCTACTCCCTTTTTTTTAAAAAAAAAATCAACTACATGTTTCTTGCCGGTTTAAATGGTCTATGTTTGACCAAATTTCTAGCAAATATTTTTATATTTATGGTTTTAAATAAATTTATTATAAAAATATATTTTTGAATAGTCTAATGATGTTTATTTTATATAATAAATATTGAGATTTTTTATTTATAATTGATCAAACTTGAGACACTAAAACATGATACTGTGTTAGAATTGTTTTATTTTTGAGACAAAGGGAGTAGTACTATAAACTAAGGCTCTGTTTGACACGGTTTTTCACAGTGGAAGATTGCATGACTCAAACCACGCAATTTTCCAACAATTTTTAAACAAATCAATTAAAATATTGTTGGATAGGATTGCTCACCTGTCCGTAAATGTTTCTGGCATTGACGTCAGCTCCATTCTCCAGCAGCAACGCAGCGATCTGAACAGAGGTTGGATAGTAGCCATGATCAGAAACCTTATCAGGAGACATCAGTGTACATGGTTGTAGTTTTAAGAGTGCCGGTGGTGAACTGGTGATGCTCGATCTGCTGGGGCGTCCCAACCGTTTCGACAGCGATTTTTCTTAGGACTCTGATCCAGCATCAGCCGATTAATTGTGCCTTTTTTTTCCTTTGATTGTCTTGTGATGTTACGGCATTAAACATCCGGGAGTTGCTAGGCTGGATCGGATGGCACAGCGACTAGCGTGTACGGGCAGCAACTTGATTGGACAAAAAATATGTATAATAGGGAAATTCATTTCCAATTTTCTTTTTGCCTGACGATGCATGTTATGGAAATGTTTGCAACTCGCATTGGGAAGCCTAAATTTTTGGAAAACGAGGCCCTTTTTTAAAAAATGCCCCTACAAGGAATATAAGGCCCTGTTTAGTTGGGCGAAAGTGGTGAAGAAAGTTGCCATTGGGAAGCGTGTTTGTGAGAGGGGCACGGAAAACATAGTGAAAAAAGTTGCCAATTGCCAGCAAAACTTGCTGAACTAAACAGGGCCTAAAACTTGTGGTAGATTTGGTGTCACTGTCCAAGTATAATTGTGCGCCTGATCAACTTGCAGGACGAAAATGCATGAGTCAAAAAAAGTTGGATCTACTATTACCAGTCGTCATCAGCGTGACAACAACGTAGAAATAATCCGTATTAGCAGGGCCACTGGCTCACGTCACATCTTGAAATAAAAACGTCACGGATTGTCCCTCCGCCAGATGCTAACGAAATATGAGTAATAATCGTGTCTGTGTGTACCTCATAAATTTATATTAAAATGTTTTGATTGGTGGGGGAATTAATTTGTCTGTGTCCATGACACTGAACCAAGGGGTGGGAATCAAGAAGGGGACGATCTACCCATGCCAAGTTTTTTTTCACTTCTATGACAATGTTCACTACACTTCTTGACTGCATTTTAATTGCATGCCACGTATGCATGTAAGTTCCAGGACATGGGGCATTTTAAAGGGGCAAAAAAAAGGATACGCAAACATGGGCCATTTTGAAGGGAAATACAAACGCTAGGTTGCTAGATGCACGCAACAAGCAATTTACCTGAAAGTAGAGACTAGAGAGGAAAGGTAGGCAATATTTGCTTATGAGCTACTATAGCCTAGTGTTTACAAGCTCTTCAACAAGATTAAGACGTTGAATAGGTCATACAGATTTACTAGGCCGAAACCTTATTACCTTACCCTGCCCACTACCACAGGAGACAACAGTCCTGACGGCCATAAACCGATAGGAATCAGCCGCAAACCGTCAGCAACAATAATACTCCTGTCGGCCAACCGTCAGAGTACCCCGACAGGATAAAATCAAAACTCGATAAAATCAAATAAAACAAAAACTTTCAAAGGGAGAGTGCAAGAGCTTGCACGCTCTGATCAGGCTCCACACACACGCTGGAGCCACGGACACGTGTGGAGCTACCGATCGCACACGTGTGTAATCGTCGCGCCCGTACCTCGTGGTGTCCTTTGGCCGCGGCGAGGTGGAGCGGCGAGTTGAGGCTGCCGAAGGCGGCGCACCGCGCCAGCCCCGGGTTCGCCGCCAGCAGACGCCGGACCTCCGCCGCGTCGCCGTCCCTCGCGGCGGCCGCCAGCCGCTCGCCGAGTCCGGCGCACCCCAGGGCGTTGCCCATGCGCTAGCTCGTTCGCGCGCACGGCCCGTACGTCGCCGGCGCGGCGGCCGCCACCCGGCCGGCTTCTGATCGAGCTACCAGCAAGCCAGTTAGCTCGAGTGGTTGCAGCTCGATGGCAAGGGACGGAAGCTTCGCTTGGAGCTTTCCTTGGGTTGCTGCCGTAGGATGGCTCACGCCAGAAACGTGAGGATCGAGCTAGCTCTTGGGTTGGTCGTTGGCAAAAGCCAGCGATTCTGTTGAGCTACACGCCTCATCGTCAGGTCTTATACACTCTCTGCTCCAGCTGCCGGCCAATGGCTGACGAGAGATTTTTCTCGACATCTCTCTCACGGTAAGAGGCTAGCTGGGCATTTAGTGTATTAATCAGGTGTGTGTGGGGTCTAGCTAATTTGCAGGAACACCCTTGTGGATTTGCTGATTATGTGTGTGCAAGCAAATGGGTTAATCTGGTATGGACGTCTTAGAAAATTAGAGGGGGGAAGGGCAAGGAGATGGAGATACATCACCGTAATAACCTGATGCCAATAATATATAGTCTTTTAGATATGGATTTGATGTCACTCGATCTTTAATTATCAAAACATCCACACATAGTTAGATTAAGTGTTGATAAAAAATCATGATATTAGAACTATAAGGTGTATTGATTTAGATGGCTACTTTACACTATTTAATTTCATAATGTAATTTTTTGTAAAATGTAAAAGTATTTTCTGGATATTAAATAATTAGTGCCTACCATATTGATGACCGGATGTTTCTAATTTTTATGAGAATATGTAAAATTTATCTTTTTCGTAGTGTGGCTTGTAATAAGGTTAACGTGGAGGCTCCATCCTCCGATTCATAAGATGGTGCACATGTCATTACGATTTACGAGTTGTGCTGTAACTTCGCCAATCTCAAGGTCTGCTGACTCAGTCTCTCGAAGACATTCTCATGAGGAAGGTGTGCGTGCATGGGTTCAAGGGTGAGTGCGTGTGCACGTGCAACATCTACGAAATAATGGTTTTAAAAACAAAAAAAACTAGTGTGAATTGTAAAAAAAAAAGAAATGGGATGTGGGAGCAATGCATCAATCTTGTTGATGCAGAGTCATATAAAACAACTCTGGATCAATTCGTCATATATACATCACAATGCAACTATAGTTGATGCAGAGTCCTTTGATTATTTTGGGTATTGGCTACTACTCATAGGTCCTAGCCTTTTTCTCTCTTTGATCACTCACTCGGCGCGCAACTAACTTGTCCTTTTTCTCTCTTTCTGTCATTTACATATATGTCTCCTTATAATTGTCTACTACAGGGG
>CM014273.1:65637663-65683715 GCA_004135705.1 Alloteropsis semialata
CTTTTATTTACCCTTATACCAGTACTAAAGAGACGTTTCTAGTACGGTTAAATTATCAGATAGACCGAGACTAGTACCTTACCTTTTACTCTTGATTCCGCGGTACCAGTCGCGAAACTACGACTAAAGGGGGGTTACCTTCAACATTGTAAGGAATTTACACACCTTCTATATGTTCAAACAACAGATCATAGTGAACATATACAATGGGAGGGTTTGATCTGTTGTACACTTGTGTGGTACAGTTAAGGCCATGTGTCCCACACAATCTAGCAGGGTACACGTAGCAGGGTGAGGTGTGTAAATTCCATTTCATTTTGATCCTTGTCACGACGAGTGATTGGGCAAGGCGAAAATGACACGCACGCAATCGCGAATGCCCCCACGGCATCACCACCTCCTCTCAAGTTGCTTCCAATTCATGCAGTCAGTGGCCAGGGCATCATCATCCTAAGCTAGACGGACCCCAGCTTACGTGCACCTGGAACATTGGTGGGGCCCGCGTTTTCTTTTGCTTGCGTTTTGTAGCTTCAGTTGGCGTGTCATTCTTGGAGGACCGGATCGTGTGCCCCGGCCGTGCACGGCTGTGCACCTAGCTCGGGCAGAGTTATTTGATGTTGTTGATCCATCAGTCCACGTGGCGCCGCCACGTGGACTGGATCAGAGTAGTATGATGGAGAGGTTCTGGAAATGGTTAGTTCTTCTTCCAGCTTAATTAGATGGCAGGTGCGCAGTGTTGTGAAGGTCTGTCTTGCCTCTGGTCAAAGGGGAAATTAACGAAACAAAACATATTGGAACAGTCGTTGCTAGTTTAAGCAAGAATTGTCTTTTACTATCGAAATGCTGACAGAGATTGATAACGCGAGAAAACTCGTCTGAAATATATTTGCATATACGACAGTTAAGTTTGTTGCTCTTCTCAAAGATATACGACAGTTAAGTTTGTTGCATATACGACAGTTAAGTTTAGCAAACATGTCAACATCCCAGGAAATTACTCAAGAGGTACCACCTTGCACGCCTGCAGGGATCGGTTCCAAATTATTATTAACTCTAGCTTTGTTTTAAGTCGAACTGCTGTAACTTTGAACATGCTTCTAGAAAATTGTATTAACATCCGGATTGAATGTACTAATTAAATTGGATATTGTAAATGTTGGTGCTTTTTCATGTGAAGCTGGTCAAAATTAAGTTTAACTTCAAAACAAAGCTAAACTAAACTAGCTCAAAGTCTATGGGTTCGCCCTGAAACCCTGCGTACCTGAACGACTGAATGATGAACACACATTGTTTTCGACGGAGAGTCACTTCATTTGCCGGCAGCGTGTTTTCAGCCGGCGGTGGCCAACTAATTCGCCGGACGGCCGACGACGGCGACCCATCCGCCGGCCGGTCCTGCCAAAAAATTCAGAGGTGTCGGCCGCATAGCCCCCGGACAGGCAGCCGGTAGCGGTTGTACCATGCCAGCAGCAGGTTATGATGGCGCAGCTTGAGCACACGTTCATTTCATCGTCGGTGCTTCATCATCAGCAGAGCGGCATCGAAATAAGCAAAGTTGCTGAGTTCATCGTTAGTGCCAGACTGCCAGTGTTTGCCATCAACATCGACCTCTCTTGCCAGAAATCACAATGATTACCGCACCAAAAAACCGTGGGCGAACATTTCCGTGGACCACTGGAATGCTCGTCCGTGGGTTCTTGAGCAGATGTACTGGTAAAGGAGGACTTTTAATACACTTGGGCACTGCTGCTCAAAAGGAGCACTTGAATTGACAACCACGATAAGGCTCAAATACAACCCTGCATATCACATTGTAACCATCCGAAATGTCAAAAACAATTGAATCCATAATTTTAGTGTCCAATTGTCGATAAACTTCGGCCGTACACGGTATAAACATATAACACAACGTGAGAAAATCTTTCCCATTCGCATTAACATTTGCCAACAAAAAGTTACATGTTCAAAAATGTGATTATGACGAGAACATTTCAATCTCTGTCATCATTGCTATAATTTGCAGAATACACAAAGAAGAAGTGTAATTTGGAACTAGTGGCCCAAATTATTTGAATCGGCACCGATTGGTTCAAAATACTCACTTTGTTTTTAGGTATCACACTGTCAGCACAACGCGCAATGCTAATCGTGGGCCAAAAAAATACATTCACAATCCTATTTAAACCAACCTTAAACACGGAGATGTCAAAATATGCGAATTAGCAGCAGCAGTTCTCAGTTTCCTCTAAAATCCTAGTTTCATTTAAAATGTCAAACTCATGCGTTAGTTAGAAAATGAAATAGCAAATCAACATGGTTGACTAAGGGGCAGACTTTGCATCCCGTATCCTGGTGGCAGTAATACACGCAGAACCACAAAATATTGCCAAAGACATCGACATATATATTGAGCTAGAGACCAAAATTTCAGACAAATATAGCAGATACCATTCATTCTAGAGTGATACAAACTCATGAGCAACGTGGTTGCATAGCATGACTATCAGGTAAGGGCTCTTTTCTCGAGGAATATTGTGAAGAAATTGCTGTGAACTTGGGGGAATACACTTTTAGTTGAAACACTGCGCACCAAGAACAGAACATGCATGCGCCGGCTGTGAGCAATACAAGTAGCATGACTAAAGTAACATCAGGATGAAGAAACTCTCTTTTGACGGAAAATGTGCTTTGTGAAATACGTGGACCCAACCAATTCTGCCGGCCGGAACTACCTGGATGTCAGACAGCAGCCATGTCTCCCAGTTCCAAGAACACTCGTTCACCGGCAGCGTAGCTGCAGCACACATTTCGTCAGTAATCAGCATGATTATTGCACCAGAAAACTAGGGTAAATGTTTCCACGGACCGATTGAAATCCTCGTCTGTGGACTGACTTCATCAGCAAAAGTGCAAAACTATGTACTGCTAAAGCCTAGGAGGAACACAAGAGCAATGGAATTGACAGCCAAAACGTGGCACAAATATGAAATGCATATCACAATACAATAAGGATGAGCTAGAGACTAAATTTCAGGCAAGCATAGCAGGTGCATTAAATTTTTAGTGATACAAACTCATGATCAACGTGCTTGCATAGCATGACCATCAGGTAAGGGCTTTTTTACTGAAGAAGTGAGGTAATTGCAGTGAACTCGGGACAAAAACTTCAATTGAACCAACTGTGCAGCGAGCACTGTAATATCAGCATCAAGAAAACTGTTTCTGACGGGAAATGTGTTCACTGACCATGTGCAGGCTATGAGTAATGCACCTAGGACTACAAGTAACATCAGCATGAAGAAACTGTTTCTGACGGGAAATGTGTTCACTGACCATGTGCAGGAACATGACTACAAGTAACATCAGCATGAAGAAAACTGTTTTTGACGGGAAATGTGTTTTGAGAAATCAGTCGACCTAACCAATTCTGCAGGAACTGCCAACCAACTACTAACCGGACATCTGCGCACAGCAGCCGTGGCTCCCAGTCCCAGCTCCGACAACACTCGTTCACTAGTACCCTAACACTCACATATAGTTAATTGGAATGCAACCCATTAGGACGGTAATCGCTATAGTTATTGCACAGGAAACTACAGTCTGTGCTTCCACGGACCGACCGAAATCCTCGTCAATGGACTGACTCATCAACAGAAGCACAAACTGAAAAACAATGTAATACCAAAGCCTAAAGGAAGAAGACACTTCAAAACTGCTGCTCAAAAGATCAGTTGAATCATCAGCCCAAATAAGGCACAAATATGAAATTCATATCAGATTACAAAAAAGCTCAATTATTGAAACCGAGATGTTAATGTCAACAAAGCATGTTGCTAGCATACCACGGACATAAAAAGGATTGGTCTTCTGCATCTTTTCGGATAAACATACAACACAAAGAAGCAAATCTTTCTCTAAGTGCTACTTATACTTAGTCCCACAGGAAAGAGTGAGTGAATCAGAGGGCGTTGATCATCCGCTTCATTTCTGCTGATCTCCTTGGGTCAGGCTCAGCTATGGCCCTCTCAGTCAAGACATGCTTTATCCGGCACATTGATTTCTTCACCTGAAATCATGCAAAGCAAAAAATTGCCAAGTTCAAGAGGAGATAGAAAAACAAGTGGCATGGAAGATGAAACACACGCTGGAATGTACAATGATGACAAGAAATGCACATCGCATCAACAAGAATACTGTAGGGGTGTCGGAGAGTTGCTTTCCAAGTAAGCTGGTACATTGCCGAAGTTGAAGCCCATGTCAGAGTACATCCCCACAATAACATTTTCCTTTTTATGTTTTATAATTATTTTGAATGGAGAGGTCACCTTGCACACGATGCCCATGCATTTCTTTTCTTTTCTTTTTCTAATTCTGCTGTTCCATAAACAAATTTGAATTCACAACTATTTCTGTATATGCGGGAACTAAACAGAATACAACTGTTAGTTTGTTATGAAGCCACATACTAAACTTTAGGCAGGCATTATATTGGTTACAGGGTTCAGTTGCCAGATACCCCTATTCAAGAATATGCAGCAACAAACAAAATATAGAGAAGAACTCAGTTTAGCCAAGGGCACAAATATTGTGCAGTTACTTGCATGAGAAACTCTGCTATTGGAGGCAATCAAATACCTTGGAAACACGCTCTGGATTTGGAAAACGCAAGTTCTCTGCATGCAGCATCTGGCGTTGAGTCATAAGCATGTTCTTTTCCTTCAGAAGAACATACCAAAGCTTCTGAAGATCATCCCAAGACTTTAGGCGCAATTCAGAAGCCTTCCAACTACGACCTAGAATTAATGCAACAAAAAGGGAACAATATTAAGCTTCGTAGAGAAATAGAGTATTCAAACAATAAAAATGTGCAGAAATAAGTGCAAAATACTAAAGCTGAGAAACAACCACAAAGGAAATACTCACTTGTCAACGATTAATGTAAATGCACTATGAAAAGAACCTCTCAGTTACATGCTGGTATGCTGATATGCTGTGTGTTACTTGTACACAAGCAATAGAAGACCACAACAGACCATAGAGCAAGCAGATCCCATTTGCCAACACATAAGCTTTGGAACTTCCTCACAGCTTCATCTTCAGGTACGCCTAGTATTTATCTAAGGAACAAATACAAGAACATATACTACCTACTACTACATCTCAAGGGGCTTACAACTAGTTATTCAGATACAGAATGCCAGCTGAGTTACAGAAATGTTAATTTCTCAAAGAACAACCTATTTGCATTATTTTTCATAGACTAAAGCAGATGCAAATGAGTGAGTTTTGGCCAATTCGAACTGATATCAGGGGCAATAGTGCAATGCAAACAACGGCATGCTCTCCAACACAATCAACGGGCTCCCTTCGACCAGCCGCGCTAACCAGGTACTAATCAACGAACACGGCAGACTTATCCGCCGCGAATCTGCAAGCCTCGACACTACCGATCTACAACGAAGCGCGGGCGGCGGAGGTTAGGGGGGAATGGATACCGTAGTGGGGAGGGGGTTTGTCCTCCTCGGTGCTCCGCTCGACCTCGAAGAATTCCTCGAGAGGGTTCTGCGCCTTCCTCACCGCCGACGTCGACGCGGCCGCGGCGGACTCGGACGCCGCGGCGGCGGAGGAGAAGAGCCGCCTCCCGAGCGCCCTCGACAGGGACAGCATCACGGCGGCGGGGGCGTCCTGCCAGCACAACGGATCAGGGAATCCGGACACGCGAAGAGTTCGATTCGAGGAAGGGAAGGGACGGAGGCGAGGAAGGTACCGGCGGCGGCGGCGGCGAGTGATCCGCGGGGGAGGTGGGGAATAGGGACAAAGGGTTTAGATGCGAGAGGGTTTTCGGCTTTTCGCGTGGAAATCTAGCGTTCTACGGGTGTGGGCGCAAGACACTCACGGTGTGGACCCGCTTCTTCTCCCCTCTCCGTTCTGACGTCGCTCAAGGTCATCGTTGTTTGCTCTTTGCTGGAATGTGATGACTGATGAGACCATGTTGAATACGAACCAAACCCTGGTCTACATTTGTATTCGTAGTAAACAATTGTGTGTGTGCAGCAGCTTGGTATAAAACTGTAACCAACACTAACAGCTTGAGCATTGAGCCACAAATCCAGTCAACAGGTTCCAACTTCCAAACAGTAGGGACTGTAGTTCCTGCTCCTGCCCCAATCATATAGGTTTACAACACAGAAGGGTCCAACCTCCAAAGAAAAAACACGGTAGGGCGGTAGATCCTGCACTAATCATGAGCTCATGGCTTTGGAGAGCTTTCAGTACTCTAAAATGCCAGGATTTGTACCCTCCTGGTAAAATCCAAGATTAATCATACCAGCACGGCAGCACATAATTATCCATCTCTTTCTTCTTTTGAGGCAATAATCCATTACAAGGTAGACCAGAAGTGAAAATTAAGTTACATAACAAATTTCTCTAACTACAAAATCTTGAAGCACCATCCTCACTGCTCTAGCTCTTGCCTGCTGTAAAGAATACATTTTTGAGTCACCGAGTCTACTGGGATGCAGTCAATGTGTACTCTTGCAATGGATTACTACGTCCTGCACTTTTTACCAGCTAAAATGTACTCGTGCCAAGGCAGGAAGGGGTGACTGATGGCGCTATGCCTCGAAACCAAACGAAGCTCATCCTCTGCCCCTGCCCCTACCCCTGCCGCCCCTCCCACGACCACCTCTCCCTCTGGCGCCGCCTCTTCCTCTGCCACGATTTCCACCAAACATATAGAACTCAGCTTTGCCCTGCTTCAACCCCAGGGATTGTACACCTCTCCTCCTGAAATCCGTCGGCCCTTCATCATCGCTAGGCGATTCTTCCTTGTTGGGCCTTCTTCCGCTTTTAGAGATGAATGATATCTCTCTTGAACCACCAGGACCATACTTGACCGCATCAAGTGCTTTGGAGTTCTGTTGCTTTTCCAGCGCAGCTATCCTATCTTCCAGGGGCACAGCATCCTCCTTAGATAGGGAGACACTATTCAGAAATGCTTCAGCGTGACGTTCATCCTTGACTTCGTATAACCTGAAAAATAGAAAGCAATAAGCACATCTTTGATGTAACAGAATGCACATCAAAATGCAACAAAATAGTCCTCTTGGTTTACAAATGTAGCAGGAAGGAAAAAGCCACCAAGTTTACAAGGCATAAGCCAATCAGTTTAGAAATGCAGTAAGAAGGCATAAGCCAATCAGTTCAGAAATGCAGTAAGAAGGCATAAGCCAATCAGTATCAGTTTAGAAATGCAATAGGAAGGCATAAGCCATTCAGTTTAGAAATGCACAAGCTCGAAGCAAGACATGTTTATAAGGAAAGCTTAAATTTGCACTCCTGCAGCTTAAAAATGGAAATATGCACTCAGTATAAAACAAATGGCATAGTTAAGAATAAAATGCACCTTGTGGGCATAATACCATTAGTACATATGTACACAATAAAATATGAAACTCTGGTGGCACATGTGCAGTTCACCAAAATGATGTAAGCTCACCTTATACGCTTTGAATTATGCATGTCATTGTCACTGTCAGACATTCCTGATGCATCAGATGCACTAGCATCTGATTGTTGCTCATCTTCACTAACACTCTCAAAATGCTCTTCAAGTAGGCGGGGCTCCTTTGCAGCTGCTTGAGGATGAAGTGCAAGGTATTCTTTTGATTGTTCGTCAATTTGGAAATCCTGCTCATAAGATCAATGCGATTAGAAATCAAACTAACGATAATTTCGCATTAAGTAGCTTACAAAATTGTATAGATGATTAAAGAGACAAGATTCAATCTGTAGTGGGCCACCATAAAAAGTTAGATACACAGTGTGGCTAAGTACAGATGAAACCTCTCGCATTCAGTTCTCATAGACAGGTAAACTGTGGATAAGGAACAAAATGAGTACTGTATAGTGTATACACATCTCCAAGTCCAAAAGACATAGGTTATCAGAAACACTAGCAAGAATGTGGACCCAGAATAGAAGATCCACGCGCTAAAAGAAACAGATGTATCCCCAGACAAGCATAAAGGGGAATATAGGATCTGGTAAAAAATCAAGGTAAATGGATCAAATATATATTGGAATTTGTTTTCATATGTGACTGCCAGGTTAAAATATGCCATATGTTACTGACAAAAAGGACAACACTAATCGTTGAAATTATAAATATGTACATAACTGACCGAAAAGGCAGCACTAATCCATCCAGAACCTAAGAGAATGCAAAACAGCAAGTAGAGTTCCCACCTTATTCTCAAACATCTCTTTGAACCGTTCATCTTCCAATAGACCCTTGTAACCTCTAAGTTTTCTTTCCTTCTTCTTCTTACTTGATTTATCAGCAGTATCCGTGTCAGCATTCATTTCCTCTTCAATTATACTGTCGACAATCTGCCTATTAACCTTTGGTATCTTGACGACTTGCTGCATAAGAAAAAAACAAAAGGAAAATTTTTTTTTCATTAGGATTGTAATATTGAGCCTATTATACAAATAAGCAGGTGAACTAACATACCGTTATACGAGGTCCCCTCTGGGCTTCTAATTTCTTTTTCTTCATCTCTTCTCTTAGAGCCTCATACTCAACAGGAGCAACTTCGTCCCGTTGCTGCAAAGAAATAGAATACTAGTAAATATAGAAACGGAATATAGCTAATCCATGATAGAGTTACCCTATTATAAAGAACAAATTAGTACATTCAGATAGGAAAGCCGGCACGTTACAAAAATTCAAGCATCTAGTCGACAGCAATCCAACTTCAATTGCCCAGTTAAAGCATTATTACAACACAAACAATAGGCATGTTTGGAGCCAGGTTGCTAAAAATTAGCACCTTGCTTAGGTGCTAATTAGATAAACTAAATATGAGCTAATTTTAAAACTAATTGCATAAACCATGTCTAATTGATGAATAGAATCTATTAGTCTTAATTAGATCTAAATTAGCCCATATTTATTGTAGTATTAAATTGTCTAATTAAGACTTAATTAGGATTAATAGATTCTACTCATCAATTAAACATGATTAATGCAATTAGTTTTAAAATTAGCCCATATTTAATTTATCTAATTGGCACCTAAACATGGTGCTAATTTTTAGCCCCTTGGATCCAAACATGTACAATATATATCCATAAATGTATTAACATTCTAAAGAAAAAGTCTAAGGAAATATGTATGCAAGAAACCAGTTTTACCTTCTTATATAGTTCATAACGTACGATAAATCCATGCAAATGTACTTTTACAGTACTGGTGCCAATGTATTGAGTAAGATTCAGTCGCTCCATCTCTTCTTTCGTCAGAAATTTGTACCCATCGTACACTACGGAATCTGATTTCTCTTCCATCTCCTCCTATATAAGAAGGAATGCAAGGAATGAAATATTCAGCCAAGGATTACTAAGAACAATTACCCGAAAGCAATTGAAGTAATTATACGCACAGTTAGGTTATCAAGATGTGAACACCACTTTGGAGCAGGGCCAAGTGCAGGAATGAAGTGGGCAGGTATCTGGCTATTATCCAGAGCTAACAGCATTAAACCACTATTCCGGAAGATGCAGACATCATTGATAGCACCACCATCTGGTTCAATGCTAGTCATGTTGTTTCCCTGCAGAAAAGATTGATGCCATCATCCAGCAAAGAACATCGAACCATGAAAGCGCATAGCGGAATGTTATACAGAAATCAATTCCACCAAAGAAATATGAAGTTAAGAAACTACAAAAGTTCATAATGGACTGTGGCAGCCAATGAAAATATTGACATGTTATTCAAAACAACACGACATATTATGGTCATAGTTCAATCTTTTCAAGCATTCATTTGCATGAACGTTAATTTCTAAAATCCCAGATCCCACTATTTGGCTTCCCTAACAAATGTGAGTTCCTGGGTCCTTGAATTGAGTAAAAAGGATGGGCCAAGCAGGGATGAAAACCATCTAAAAAAGCTAAATGTTCCTGTCATTGGGTTGTCATTGTATTAAAATAGCATGTTAGTTCATGTGGAAAATATACACAGACTAGAACCACACATAATTTGGTCAAACTAATACCTTCCCTATTCCGCATAAATGTGCTTATATGCTGGCAGGTACTTGCGGCACAAGTGCCACACACCTACGAGCTTCTTAAATAAATGCAAAGAAAAAACAGGGGCAAATAAGCAGTAAAGTTGTCAGCACAGCCTAATATCCAAAATTTGGATTCTTCTATAAACACTTTGCTAATATACTTTTGATATTGAGACTATGGCATGGATTACTAGTACAGATTCATATGTTACATGAACACATTTTGATGCTTTGACACTGCAATATAACAGAAATTTGGTTGAAGCTTTTAAGGTATAAACATAGCATGTTAGTCTTCAAGAAATGTCAATAGAACAAAGGCACATCAAATATCTGTAATGTCTTAAATTAGAGTTTGCTTCAAACAAATATCAACACCAATATGGTAGTGTGAAACCACACCATGAAATAATCAAGACAGGAGTTTTCGAAAAGAAAGAACTCACAGTATTAGGATCCCAAACTCTCACTATGTGCTTATCAGCAGTGATAAGTTTAGGTTCAGTAGAATTAAGTGTCTGATGCCACTTGATATTTAATATTGGACTACCGTACCTGAAACAGAAGATAACATTAACGACACTATTTACACGTTATCAATTTCAGAGCTAAAAGACCCAGATTACCACAGAATATACAATCTCAAAAACTTCATAGTAGGTGTGGCAATTCTATAATAGAATTAAAAAGGGGTGGAATGTGGCCTTATACCCAAAAGGGAGCAATCAGAAAAGGTACGACCCTGTTTGTAATGAACATATAAAGAAGGAAATCCCCATCTAGTAGATGAATTTCCTACGAAAATTGTCTAATGGCTGGAACCAACTCTTGATAATGAACACCAATAAAAACCCTTCTTTATAAGAAATACAGAACTTACATGTGATCCTTAACTCGTAGAGGAGAAGACATGCGTAAATCATATATTGATATCTGCAGAAAATTATCATAATATTTTTAAACGACCGGGTTGTTCATGAAGATATAATGAGATAAATACCTTTTTATATTCAAAAAAAAATAAAAACATCACTAGACTAGCAAACTACATGCTTTTAAATCAATTATTTGATTGCCCAAAATAGCTGTGATCAAAACACATTTTATTTTCGGTCAAGTCTTCCTATGCTTGTCAGATTAAACTAGCTCTGAGCTGACCCGCGCTTTCACTTTTATGCCGCTCAGTTCCATCAAGCCAGGAAGGCACACAATGTTTTCTTCACGATCATCATTCTTGCCGACAAGAGCAGACTGTCTTCTATCTCCAAGCTAAAAAAAGGTTTTCCTAGACCATGGAGGTTGCACCTAAACAATAGGCTTTTGGCAGTTCCAAATGTGGACCCTATAATTTTCAGTACTATGTTGGATATTCAGCTCAAATAGGATGGTCCAGATAACTACCGTATGCATACCAGTAACAGCTAAGATGATCAATAACAACGACTTAGTTTTTTATTCCCAAGCGATTTGGGGTAGGCTAGAGAAGAAACCCAACACGGGCCAAAAGAATTAAGGAAAAGAAGGCAAAGAGAGGAATTAGCAGTAGCAATAATTTTTAAGGGGGCTGATAGCCTAACCCAGGTCCAGGTGTGTCTAGCACATGGACAGCTAACAGCTCAGATAACAAACACCAAGCAAGATTCTTAACTGTCAGCAAGCAGAGAGGTGAACTAAATAAAAAACATTTNTTCTCTTTTTTGCTGATGCACACAACAACGTCAACGTCATGTAGCTCAGAAAGAACATAAAGCCAAACATGTAATAGCATGTAAACTGCTAGTACAATTAGCATGGCAGAATTTTGTGTGAAGTTATAAAAGGACAAAGAAGATAGCAATCATAAACAGATGCAGAATCAAGAAATGTTATTTACATAAATCATGAGCAGAAAAAAGACATAAATGAAGTGAAACCACAAAAAACTGTTACAAGGACAGAAATACGGAAAATTTTACTGTGTATATCGCAAAACACCATGTTTCTTAACTCTCACAGGGGTAGTGGGTATAGTAAAAATGGCACACTTGACACTCAGTAAATAGCTAGGTACATCGAGTGAGAGGTGGAAATCAAATGAGAAATCAGGTAATGACAAACCCTACCTTTCCCGTGCTGCTCCCTACTGCCATAAGGTATCCTTGATCTTCATCAAATTGCAAAGATGTGACCTCCTGCAGTTTCAAACATGTGACCCAGTTGGAAAAATTAAAACATCAGCGTATTATTCGCTATGAAAGGAAAATATGATACCTGATCATAATCTTCAGAGGAAACAGCTGGAATATTAATTCTGCCAACAGAAGACTTTTTCCTCATATCAAAGCACTCAACCGCGCCATCCTCACCACCACAAGCAACAAGACCATGGACCTTGCTGTGAGCACCAAAAGAAAATTGAGAAGTTAACAATACTTCATAATCATGTCACTTGCAAAACATGCAAGTTAATAAAGAATGATTACCTTCGTGTAACTGCATTCAATGCTGGCGATTGGGAGGAAAGAGAAGCAAGGAATCGTCCCTGCAAGAATTGCATTTAGAAAATGTGCATATATTTGATCTAGAAAGACTAAAAAGCAAATAACAAGGAAAAAAGACATCATTCTGGTTCTGTGTCCTATTTAAACCAACAGAAAGAATGTGTATCTAGTGCAGTCACAGTCAGAGTTAATACCACAAAAACCAAATAAGATGTATGTATCATGTAATATAGCTAAGCAGAACTCCATTCAAAATAACCTACTTAAGGTTTATGAGAATCTTGATTCTGTATTAAGTGTCAAATAAAATTATAAAAATGATGTTTTGCCAGATCACTAAGAGATAAACAAATACCCAAATGGATATGACTAATTAAATACTGAAAGTAGACCTGCTCTAAGTTGATTCTGTACAAATCTGGTGATGAAGCAGCGCATAGCAAGTCACAAGACCAGCAATCGTAGGCCATATCCCTTCCCATTCTGCCAATGAATCAAAATGGACATTCAAATAATGCAAGATTGATATTTGGATAAGTTATATCTATAAGATGTTTATTGATTCCCTAACACTAGAGTTACCATCGAACAGAAGACTTCTTAGTTTACACTCAGAATATGACAATGAATACACTATGTATTAATTTTAATACTGAGTGACTTTTAATGCCAAAACAACTAATTTTTTTAAAGAGATAATCATCAATTGATCATTCTAAATATTTAAAGAGATAATCATCATTCTACATATGCAAGATTGATATTCGAATGAGGTATGATTATAATTTTTTTATTGATTCCCTCGTATTAGATGTTACCATTAAACAAGGCTTCTCTGAATATGAGAAGAAATACACTATGCATTGACTTAATACATAATGACTTTTAATGCCAAAACAACTAATATTTTCCTAGTGATACCCATCTAAACCTGTGAGAAGTATATGTTGCTGCTTGCTAGCGCACAGAGTGTATATGGAAAACGCATGCTAAGACCAATCATATGATATAAAAGTATGTTAGTAGTCATGCTAACCTTGGAATTCTCAAGCTATAATGGCTTCCATACTTTGCATGTAGATTTACAGAACGATCAGCACACAAAAATGCAAGTTTTGAATAGTCCTCACCAAGGATCTGATGAAAGAAACAACCAAACCTGTTAGGGAAAGCGAAAGCCACCGCTATATATAACTGCAGAGTAGTGTCAGGTGGAGAAGAAGAATGTGGTTACGAGGATACAATCGACACAGAACATGTAGGGGAATCGATGAAGTTACCGCGAAATGGAAAGTAAGCCAAATACAGAGGAACGGTGTGGTCAGAATAAGTTGAGCGTCAATATAAAATGAAGAGAGACAAACCTATGAAAGCAGACAACTACTCGATAATGATGACTAGTCAGCTATGAATCAACATACAAGTCCTCGATTTCTGGAATGGTATATGACAAGGCATTGTTTCTGGAATGTGATTCACTAGTAGTACCTGGAAATTTATGATTTCTGAAATCATGTGCCTCTCAAACTTCATAGACAATTCCTTCAACTCATGTACTTTAACTTGTGGTGGGTAGATACCTAGCACATAAGATAGATACATAAGTATACGACACTACCTAGGAGTACATTTTAAGCTAAGCATAGCCATTAAGCCAAACACACCTGAAGCGATCACATACTGGTCATCAGGTGTGAGCTTGATCTTGGTGGTAGCTGTCTCAAACCTCAGGTCATGGATCAAATCCAGCCTTCGCTGATACTCTACAACCAAACAAAACAAGAGGCGGATAAATCAACAACGACACCAAAATTTCCCGCGCTAATCCACCAGATAACGAAGAAGATTCGTGGCGAGGTGGTGTGGGGAGGCACCTGTGTCCTTGCGCAGGGCGCGCTTCTTCTTAGCGTGGACCCAGGGGGCGACGTAGCGGTTGCCGGTGAGCGAGTAGAGCTTGACCCCGTTGATGGAGGTGGACTTGAGCGTCCCCGCGCCATGGTTGGCCGCCATACTCGAAGCGGTCCCCGGAGCCCTACCCCGCGCTCCTCCTCGCCGCCGTCGTCGTCGTCGACGGCGCCGTCGAGGTGGCGGGTGCGGCTAGGGTTTAAGGAATTTGGAGGGAGAGGAGGACAGAGTCGGCGGCTGTCGCTGGCTCGCTGCTGGTGCCCGCGCAGGCTATTGCCCTTGTGCAACGGACAAGACAGGCGGAAGCGGCGGCGCGACGAAAGCTTCCGCAGCCGTAGGATCGTGGCTTACAGGCCGTTGGATGATCTGTACGGGGTTCGTTTTCGTGGGCTTGGTGCTCGTAGCGCTGTGGTTGTGGGCTGTTATGGTTGCCGGCCCATGCGTTTGGTACGATGGGCCTGTTGACTATTGTCATGGCGCTCCCAACATCCAATTGTTGTCCTCAAAAAAAAAAAAAAACTCCCAGTTTCTTCTGTTCTTCTATCTTCTTTTGAAGTTGAATTCTTCTATCTTCGTCTTCGTGACTTTGTTCAATGCATGCGTGGAACAGCCCGTGACCGGCCGTCATGCACGCCGGACTCGTCTCAGCTCGAGCTCTCTGTGCAGCAAGTTTTATTGCACAGCCACATTCGCAAGACTACAGTAGGGGCTGAACAAGTGAACAGGGATAGCAACTCTGAGTGTCTGAATCCCGTGTTACCCAGTGCAGAAAACACTGCGCATATGCCATATGACTTTGAGCCTCGCCGGGTTTTTTTCCCCCCAGGACATCGCCGGCGGCGAGTTCGACGATCAGCAACCGGCGCTCGCGTTCCCGTCAGTTCTTGTCCATCCACCTGCAAATCGCGTTTCGGCGGAGCAGAAGTTTGAGTGCCGTAGGGCTAGTAGTTGGTCAGCATTTTACATTGTTTGCGATCCTCGTTTCGGAAAAAGGTAAAAGATTTGTGCTTGACTTGGAAGAGAGGTAGTGATTTGCGGGAGGGAAAGAATCCAGGAAACAAGGGAGAGTCATGGGCGGTGCAGCCGTGCAGGGTACAGTATTCCTTTTATGTTTCTGATGACTGATCATTTTTACCTGAATCCAACTATCCAAGCTTTCAGTTTTTATCTACCACATGCACTTCAGCACTCTCATAGCCTGCACCTCATGATTGGGCGTTTACATGTTCTGAACCAGACAAGGAAAACTGGACATTCCCCTCATCGGGATGATTGTTTATGCTATCTGCTAAAGGCCCCCAATGACATCCCCAACGCCAACTGGCCAGGTCATGGATGTGTTTACAAGGGATAACAACTGCAACAACCAGCTGTTCACAGTTGCTGTGATAAACTATTCTCCACTAACAACAGCCACGACTTTGGATTGGAACCTGTTGCCTGGATGGCAGTGTAATTCCTGATGCACTAACCTAATGTAATTAAAGAGATGCTCATGTTTGGCTATGTATATTCACTGGCACTTTCCTGGTCTAATAACTTTTGTTGTCGATGAGTTTAGATATCACATAAACGATTAAAATAGCAAACAAAAATATAACTTTGTGATATGTCGACATGCAATTGCTGGTTCATATTCGTGTAATTTCGTTGGACTACTCTCAGGTGTTACTGGTTTAGGCCAAATTAGTGTCAAATCTATTGTAAACGCATTCTACCAACGACATCCGATTTCGTTGTAAACAGACCATGGCGCCATCAAATACGTTCCAAGTCAATCTCGATATCGCTATATATACGGTGTAAATGGAAGTTCTTCGTCCCTAGCTCTATCTTGGTTTCATTGCTAGTTACTACTTACCGAGTGTGAACCAAACTGGTGAGATCCCAGTGCAACCAAACTGCCCTACCTGCGCATGAACCAAATACTATCTCAATTTTATATGCTGTAAATAGTTTCCTAATAACCGGATACGTCATATACATACATAGATCCTCTAGGTCTCCGGACGTGCAAAACCAGGGACAGGGAGAGGATTCATCTGTCAAAATCTCCAAAACTTGAACTGAAAGCAACGTTCTCACCTGCCGTTACCAACCGCTGGACCGCTGTACCCCAGGCAGACCGCGTCCCAATCAGAGCTTCAAACATGCCCTCCGAGACCCTGCACCGCTGTAGTACCCAGGCAGACCGCGTCCCAAAGTCCCCCACCCGATAACCACCCGCCCGTGTCGCCTGCGTGCCCGTGGCCCGCTCCCAAAAATCACGTCCCGGCCAAGGCGCAATCCACCCCGAAACCGCCGTGCCCCACAGCTGAACCGCTGAACCCAACTCAACCAGACCGGCCGAGCCGAGCCGCAGCCGCCCGCCTCACGCCAGTCGCCAGCCTAGCCCACGCTGCCCCCTCCTCTCCCCACCCCAACCCCCGTCTCCCCGTCCCTTTCCCCATCGGCGTCGTCAACTCACCGCACCCCACCCCACCCGCCGCTCGGCCTCGGCTCTCCCTCCCCAGCTCGCGCCCCCTCTCTCTCCCTCGTCTCCACCACCCCCCGGCGCTGCCCAGATCCCGCTCGCCGGTGGTGGGCCCCCCGCCGCTGGCGCCGGAGCAAGGGGGGACACCAAACCCTAGGAGGGAGTGACTGAGCCGTGAGCGAGCGGGGCGCGACCGAGATCCGGCGGCGGCGGCGGCGATGGGGGACTTCAACCTGGCGCTGGTGATCGTGGCGGTGGTGGTCAGCGTGCTCGTGCTGCTCGTCAGCGTCTACCTGCTCGTCAACTACCAGCACCCCGACGACGCCAACCAGGCCTACTTCCCCAAGCTCGTCGTCGTGCTCGGCCTCACCGTCGCCGTCCTCTCCATACTCATGCTCCCCGCCGACGTCGCCAACCGCCAGGCCTGCCGCAAGGCCGTCTACAACGGCGCCTGCAACCTCACGCTCCCCATGCGCACGCTCTGGCTCATCGTCTACATCGTCGACGCCGTCCTCGTCTTCCTCGTCATCCCCTTCGCCATGTTCTACTACGAGGGCGACCAGGACAAGTACGCCTTCTTCGTTTTTTTTTCTTCAGCAGTTCAAAAATGGGGGTCCTCTTCTTCCTCCTCTTCTTAAAAAATGAAGCTTTCCGCTGATTGGATCCGCCTTGCTGCCCCTCTTTCTCTGTGTCCTGCTGTAGGTCCGTGGGGAAGAGGCTCAGAACCGCGCTCATCTGGGTTGTCGCTTCAGCGGTGGTTTGCGGCCTCGTCCTCGGCATCCTATACGGTGCGTGCAGATCAATCCGTACTTCCCTTTTTTTCTCTGGCCCGAGAGTGCTATTCTGGATGAACGGGGCAAAATCTTGAATGGCATTTTAGTTTAATTCAAAAAAATGTGGCATCTTTTGCTTGAATCTTGAGGCAGATTTCAGTGTTTCCTTGAATTTGGGTCTGAATTGGAGCGAAAGCTTCCAGCTATCATCCCTTTTCTTCACAGTAATCATAGCAGTAGTGCTCACAATGCTTAGATCCGAATTGAGTTTGTCTTGTTACTGCCTTGTTAGGCTGATCCTTCCTATGCTTTGTCAGCGTAGTTTAGAACTATGTATATTTTGTACTGTACCATATGTTGTTGAAATTAGATATGCATTCCTTTACACGTGGAATTTCTTTACTTTATTTAGGCAACAAAAGATTAGCTTGTCTCGTTCTGTTTTCCAGTTATAAATTATTGAGATAATCTATGCTACTACCAAGATTGCACAAGAAGTAAATGCCTTGATGAAAACCTCACCTTCCTTAGGCTTCCTATTGCACGAATTAAAGGTTCTTAACAGAATGGAGTGATTATGATTACACATTTTAATGAGATCATGAGATATCAAATTTCTAAGTTCCAACATTGGCAAATATTTTTAATCTGCTAGGCTGTGTGTTTGCCTAAGTAGTCTGATTCCATTTCCATTTTGTTGCTTCAGGACTTGTTGGTAAAGTGGACTTCACTGTCAGGCACCTATCTTCATCAGTCGAGACGTTTCCAAACTCATTTTCTGGATTCTCGAGTGGTCAGCCTTGCATCAGCGCATTGCCTCGTCTGGTTAGTGATTAATTGAATTACACTTCTCGTCGATGACTTTTAGTGTGTTTCTTTTCTCTATTATTTTTTGCTGAATGAGTACTAGCCTCTGACTACAACTATTTGTTAGCATTCTTTTTCTCCAGTTTCCCACTTTATCCAACTGTTAGGCTTACAGATTTGGTGTCTTGTTGCAATTGACCTATCCTGTCTTGCCTTTTCAGTGTGCGGCTTCTACGGCACCGGCTAACTCTTTAACAACTTGGACAATGCGTGCTACCTTTCCTGAATATGTGGTTGCTCTTACCACTATTGTTGGATCTGTGCTTTTTACGGTGAGTATTTTAAAAATCTGCCATCCTCTGCCTTTTAGATATTGTTAACTGTATGTGAAATAAGAGCCATTTGTTCATCCAAAATTTAGTGCTGCTGTAGTCATGCTGACATTTTTTTTGGTCAATTTTGCCTTCCGTTTTTGCTAACTATACTGTTTGTTTGGTAGATATTTGGTGGTGTTGGCATTGCTTGCCTTCCATTGGGACTTATATTCTCATTTGTCCGGCGTCCAAAAGCTGTCATTACACGCTCACAATATATAAAGGTGTGCGTACATTCTTATGTACAACATTCCACTTGTCATTGAAACCTTCTGTTACTTGTAATTATTTGATTGTTTCAATATCATTGTGTCCTTAAGGTTAAATATGGGCCCTGCAGGAAGCAACTGAATTGGGAAAGAAGGCCAGGGAATTGAAGAAAGCGGCTGAAGCCCTTCACCAAGAAGAGAGAAGTGGGAACAAGGGCAGGAAATGGCGCAAAAACGTGAAGGCTGTGGAAAAGGTGTGCATTCCATGATTCCATCCAAATGGCATAATCTTTCCGGGCTTTGGTAATATTTAGCTCTCACTTTAGAAGAAGATCGTCCTTAGCCTTGTAGGAGTTGTGTTCAAAAGTTAGAGCAGGAAATCATCTACCTAGAGATTTATTTGGTAATGGTCCAACTTAGTTTCTTGAGGGCCTCAGCCTGCCATTTAGCTATTGGAAACTTTGCAGTTTGCAGTAGTTGTAGTCTCATATCTGTCCATAACCAGAATAAAGATATCAGTTCCAAATATTTGACTTAAAAAAGAAAAGCTAAAAATAATTTTGACATGTATTTGTAGAAGCCATATTGCATTATGGTGTTTTGGTGGTTGAAAATTCCCCCGTTGAGCTGGTATCCATATGCTGCCTCATTATGTTTGTGCAATGCTCACATGGAATACTGTCAGTCCCTGATTGTTGTAGTAGACCTTATTCCCAATGTTATGTCATACATATTTTGTGTATTGTAGCAACGCTAACTGCTAAGTTCAATCCTTTAAATATCAGGAGTTATTACTTCTGGAAGATGACATGAAGGCTCTGGAAGAGATGTATCCTCAAGGAGAAAAGGTAACACCATATAAATTCTCGTGTCATAGGTTTTGTTTGTTAGGCTTCTCCTTGACACCTGTTCTGGCACAGGCTGAGGCTACCTGGGCATTCACAGTCCTTGGGTACATCGGAAAACTTATATTTGGTGTTGTTGGGTGAGTGTAAATATTTTGTTGTGTACTTCTACTTCTGTCACAATTGAGTCCGCTTTCCCAAGTGATTTCATCTAAAAATGGTATTGTACATGCAGGTTAATCATATCAATAGCCTGGGTTGCGCATATCGTCATATACTTGTTGATTGATCCTCCTCTATCTTCATTCCTGAATGAAGTCTTCATAAAGTTGGACAGTGTTTGGGGTATGTTCTGATCTTTTTTGCATTCTTGTAAACTTATTATGCTACTGAGGAGGATAGTCCAATCATTCTTCTGATTTATGTACCAGGTCTGCTTGGGACTGCTGCCTTTGCATTCTTCTGCTTCTATCTCCTTATTGCGGTGATCGCTGGGGAGATGATGCTTGGCTTGAAACTAGTTTTCATCACGATTCACCCAATGAAGTAACTAACCCATACTTTAGTATACTATTTTTTTCTGCAGTTTTACATGGATCTTGTTAACAAACCAGTCAATTTGTTTCAGATGGGGAGGCACTTTAATGAACTCTTTCCTGTTTAATGTTGGACTCATTCTACTTTGCTCCATTAGGTATGCCATCATTGCCTTCTTTTAGGCGCACATGTTCTGTGATCACTTATAAGTTATTGTGAAGTGTCAAGGATATTTGTTGCATTTGCTGTAGCATCCATGTATCTATGATTGGTTTTAGTTTTCATACGTAAAGAACATAATAGTCAGTAATAGTGCAATGCTCAGAACATCATGTTCCTAAAATTTACCACGTTGAATGGACCTAGCCTGAGTTTTCCTATGTTCTTGCATGTTATTGAAGATGAAAATGGATTCTACATGAGCATGAATTTTGTTGATTTGATCAGTTTATTTCTTCATGTAAAAAAGGGTCATAACCTTTTCCATAAGTATTGATTGCCTATTTTAGTTAACGTTTAAAAATCCTTTTCATTTGGTTATCATATTTTTCTGCTGTTCTTTGTGCAGTGTGATTCAGTTCTGTGCCACGGCTTTTGCCTACTATGCACAAGCAACTGCTGCTCAGGAGATCTTTGGCCACACATTGCAATCTCTTCGTGGAATTAAGTACCTTTACAAGTAAGTCTTGGTTAATATGGAAACATGAAATTAGTTGCTTTTTTTTTGTATTGCTCATGTACTTTAAATTTTTAATTCATTCTGAGTTTTAACCAAATTTATACAGGTACAACGTCTTCCAGTATGGCTTTGTTGCTCTTGCCATACTCACACTCTTCTACTATGCGATATTCGTGAGTCCTTCTCAAGTTCTAGTTATTCTCATTAAAACCTCGGGAAAACAATGAAAGCTTGATTGTTATTCCCACACTTGTTAGGGATGGCGAAAGAGGAAACCGACAGGAAGGTTCCAGCTCTCAAATTGATTTGTGGCTTGCCCTGTAAGTGAAGCTTGACGGATTCAACAGCATATTTGTTCAGTTAGCATTGTATATGATCAATCAGACCAAACCATCTTCTCAAAGAGTCAAGGAACTGCAACCGGTGTAGATTATCAACTATGAGACCTCGAAGGCAAGAATGGGGAACTGTTGGTTACTACGAGCATGGATGTTATAGTAGAACCCAGTTGATTTTGCAGTGTACACATTTCTTGTATCCTCTTCCATCAGTACTATTGATGTTATTCTTGAGAGGTGTTTGGTGTGATTGGGTGTGATGAGGCCCCGTTGTTCCTTTATTGGCTGCATGGAGTTATTTTAGGTCAGTTTATTGCTTTTATATGTATCATACTGTGATTACAACACGAGTTTTAGGTTGTATTACCGATGTCTCTATCACCTGTGTGCTTGTCTGTCACTCTCTTCTGTCTTGGATACCAGCTTGCTTTTCAACGTCAAGCCGATCAATGAAGCATTGCCTGAATATGTCAGTGGAACGTAAATCCAAAAAATCTTGGAAGCGTTCACTCAGTAATTTGAATCCTGTTGTTGACTGAATCTCTGACATGTTTTCCCTCTATTAAAAAAGAAAAAAATGGCAATGGAAAGTTGAGACTAATGTTCAGTGTTTAAGCTGAAAGCCGAAATGTTGAGCCGGTATATACGGTATCAAATGGTGAGACTTTTGTTTGAGAGCTACAATCTCACTTTGCTCTAAAAGCTAATCTAATTTGTAGAAGTAAATTTTGTTTGAGACCAACAGCTAACTCATCATGGCTGACTAAGAGCAGATCAAGACTGGCGACGTATGTTCTCAGTTTGCTCTAAAATCTCAATTAATGCGCAGAAGTTTTGTTTGAGAGCAACAGCTCAACATGGTTGACTAAGTGCAGATTTGTTGCATGTTGTCCTAGTGGGATTAGGACAAAAAACGCTCACAAGCGCTGCCAATGTGTGGAGATATATATTGATACAGAGACAAATTTCACACAAATCAACCAAGCAATCATTACATAGCATGGTCATTATAAATAAGAAAAGGATGACATTTTTTCTCCAAAGAAGCGTGAGTAAATCGCAATGAACTAAGGACCAAATCTTGAGTTGAACCTGTGGTTTTAGTGCAACAAGTATGATATTAAACTGACCATGTGAGGGTGCAGGCTGGGCACAGTACAAGGAGCATGACTATAAGTTGCAGCAGCATGAAAAAAAATTTCACCCCTTGTGAATATCAAGCTACCAGCCATATTGTAAAATCCAAAGCAAAGATTAGCACGCATTTTGTCTCTACAAGTTAACACGAAGTCAAAAGAAGATACCTGTACCTGATGATTCATCATAATATATGCATAAGGAGGTAAAAAAAACATCATGTCATGCAAGTCAAATATGATTTTAACAGAATAAAATTGATTTACAGTAGAATATTAGGGGGGAAAACAGCAATAACGTATGAACAATAACAAAAGCTTTGTTAAAAAAATGTAATATGAATATATAGGTAGCTTAACTCTGTTACTCGTTTCCCTAAAGATTGTTCTTTATCCAAGGCACAGAATCAGTTTTTGCCTCCAGCTCTTTTACAACATGGGAAACACATAGAAATGCTCTCCCTTCCACAATTGGGATTCGGAGAAAATATTACTACAACCACACAAAAATTCAGAGAGGCTTGCCATGAGCCTCTCCGACACAATTCACATTCCTTAGATCTTTCTTTCAGATGTTTTCAGCAATCTCTTCTTTTTTTTTTTTCATATGTTAACATATCACTTACAGTTAGTTACAACTTCAGGAATCATGAACGAGATCTTCACATATCTTAGCTAAGGCGTTATGGAACAAAGTTATTTAGAAGAGCTACTTGACCGAGACCTGAACACTTTTTGGTGGGGAAAGAATCAAGAACGTATGCCATGTTCAGAACGTTGCGAGTCGACAGCTAGGAACATGCCAGCAACGTCTTGACTAGCGACATGCCAGCAACCGATCGCCATAGCCTTTAGCTCTCTATAACATGTCGCTAGACCTCACCACAGAAGCTGCATCAAACTCCACAATCACCAGCCCCATTCCCAGAGAAGCAGCATACTCCATTCCTTTCAAACAAACAAGAGCTTCAGTATATATGCTGAGCATTCAGAACATGACCTGCTGCTCCTGCCCCTTTGGCCATTACTTGACCAGAATGGTCCCGAATAACAAAATCCCATGCTCCTTTACCAGTTTCAGCAAAGTGACGGCAGCTGTGGCAAAAAAAACCTCACGTCTCCAGTGTATCAACAGAATAAATAAAAAATCACGTCTCTTTGTAGAAGGTTCCAGAGGTTACTAGTTCTGAGCTCCAAGATTTTGCATCTTATTCTTGGGCATTGCCAATTTCAGTAACCTGCATCATGCATTCCAGTAGTCTGTGTCACCTGTCAAGAGTCAAGACACTGTTCTCTGTTGCGACATGAATCATCAACCGTCCAATGGGGAAAAAAGGGTTCACAGATATATCAGATTGACAAACAACAACATTTTGCATCATATCCCTAAACATAGTACAAAGCAATAAGGAAATGAGGTATCAACCGCTCAATCGGGGGGAAAAAAAAAGGGTTCACAGATGCATCAGATTGACAAACATCAGCAGTTTGCATGGTATCCCTAAACATAGCAATAACAAAGATTACAAGTCTTTATTCAGACACCTACTTCCAGCGGAGGAGCAAAATGAACCGAACTGCATTGCTAATTACCTTCCAATTGGAGAACACTTGGAGTAATCCAGGAGGGCAGCAGCCTCCCGCTAGCGAACGGATACACTTCGTCGCTCTTGCCCGCGAAAGCCACATGGCCTCTTCTTCCTCCCCTTCCATCCGGGCGGGACACCGCCCACCTTCCACACCAACTTTTGTACCTTGCATGACTTCCACGGGCGCCGCTGATGAAGAGCGCGCAGTCCATCTCCGGCACCGGCAGCCACCGCGCCGGCTCTGTGCGCGAGTCAAGGTCAAGGTGGAAGAAGACAAGGCTGTTCTTCCGGTCATTAATCCGTGAGCCAAGCAAGGCAAGCTTGTCTCCACACACCACCAGCCGCGTGTTCCTCTTCCTCAGCTCCTTACCGTTGACCACGTCATTGCTGTTGATGAGTAGGGCTCGGATGCTCATGCCAAGCTGGCCGGCTTCACCTTCATCCAAGTGCACTGTGTAGAGGCTCAAGTCCATATCCAGTGCAATGATCTGGCCTTTGAACACCACGATCTGGTCGATGGGCCCTACCCCGTCGTAATCCGATGTTGTGTACTGCCAATCATCACTCCCGATTCGCCAAACAAGCAAGCTTCCAACAATGTCGCCGCTGCTCACAAGGAGGCATGCCTTGGGCGATGAAATTGGAGCTGTGAGTGTGCAACAGAGAAGATTGATAAATCTGAGATAGGGGGAAGTCGGCATGGGCCATGTGTGATGAACTTGAGAGTGGGCATTGTTGCTCAGTTGGGCACAGCTTCGGATCATGAGAGGTGGTATGAGCTTGCAGAACGAGGGCTTTTCTTCCATGAAGGCTGCACGCCAATAGGTGCAGGTGGCGATGAAGGCGAGAATGTCGCGGGTGCAGCTCAGCAACTCAATAATGGACTGTAGTATTCCTTTTGGGAGCTCAGCCCAGCCCTGGGGCCCGGCCATTGCCAAGAGCATGAACATGGTGATGGTATTCATGTATGTGCTTTTCATGGTCTTAGCAGCTCCTGTATGTAACAAAAATTACGATAAGGAACATCCACCAAAAAAAATCATCAGTTTTAAAACAAAAATTTAAAAAAAAAACCTAAATCGAGAGAGCTCCCTTAATGGTAGGACCCTGTTGATTCAGAAATCTATCCTATGCGTAAACAAAATTGTTGCTAATTAAAAAGGAAAGAGCAAAGAAGAGGAGGAAGGGAAGTAATAACAATGATAAGGAAGAAAACAATAACAATAACAACGTTGTAGTGATGTGTAGTGCTCCAGCATTGCTAGAGAAACTCTAGCAGAACCCCTACACAATATCCCTATTCGAAATTTAGAAGACTAGGGCAAAAGACAAGGTTCAGTAGAACCCTTACTACAACCCCTATTTTAATAAAGTCTCTAAATTTTCCCCGTACCTCCTAGCATTGGGAAGTTTACCAACAACCCCTACTTGAGAGTTGGGTTCAATTCCCTTTCCTCCACGCCCCCACGGGCTGCCACTTGCATTGTAACCCCGGTCGTTTGCTCTTTCCCGTTCAGAATCGACACTGCACCAGTTTTCACTTGCGGCGCCCACCTAATCAATGCTTCAATGTACCCTGCGGCGGCCATACACCACGCTGGAGCTTGAGGCCTAGGGTTTCATTGGATCCAGATCAATTATGCACTACCCCATATGATCCACCTGCTCCCTGCCGGATCCCCTATATTGTTGTGTGTTGAAAAAGAGAGAGAAGAAGGTTCCTCATTTGATCCACCCTCCCGAGCCTATCCTTGCCCTCCCATGCCTACATTCAACGATGCTCGAGCAATTCCCCACTATCTCCAACCTCCTCGTTTTTGGTGCATGGGTAGCGGGTGCATTCGAGTTTGGGTGTGTGGCGGTAGAGGGGCGAACCGCGAATGACCTGTTTTAGCTGAGAGAGGGGTGGGCTACCTGCCTTACTACCCCCTAAATTTCTCCCACTGTGGCTGCCCTTACAGGGGTGGACATAATTAACCGAGATCAAAAACTGACCTGAACTAATCGGAATCGAACCCGAACTGACCAAAACCGATTTTTTCGATCATAATTTTGATCTAAGGTTCCTAATGACCAAACTAATGACAATTAGTTGGATTTAAGTGTCAGTTAACTGAATTAACCAAGCAAACCAAATTCTCCAAAGAGGCCCATTAAAAATAGCAATGCTTTCCTCATGGCCCAGCCTCACCATACTGGCCCAAAACAGTCCAACTTGGCCCTTTAACTTCTCTATACTAACCCTAACCCACGCAATAGGCCAGCAGCACCCACGGCCTTCCTCCATGTCCTTCGACTCTTCCTAATGGTGCCACCCCTTTTGCTCTCCCTCACCGATTGCCCGCCGCACTACATGTCATAATTGTTTGATTTGTGTTTCATCCATGAATTACGTGTGTCTTTTTGTGATTTTTTCGATCTGTTGAGTCGTACTTCGGTTCGTTCGGTCTATAACTGAGAACGAACTGAAGTAACCGAGACCGAATTTGCTCGGTCTTAAGAATTTTGAGGAACCGATCGGTCCTAATTTTTGGATAACCGAATTATGTAGAAACCCAAAGAACGGATCAGTTCGGTTCAGTCAGACCGAACGTCTACCCTAGCTCTTAGAACAGGTTTGGTTCGTGAGATGAGGTGGAGTGAAACCATCCCATCCTATTTTTTCTAGCGTTTGGTTGATGGATGAGTAGAATGGAACCATCCCCTAACGAGAATATTCCAGTTGGACGGCGTCTAATCTCGTTTTCCCCTCTCTCTCTCTCTTGCATCTCTCTCGTCTCTCTCCTGCATGGCAGGCACTCGCCGGTGCTCGAGCCAAGCGCTAGCTTCCCATTCGCGGTGTCGCGATCTCGGGGGCGCAAGCAGCAGCGGGGCATGACCTGCAGGCGGGGCTGCAGGCAGGCCTGCAGGCGCGTGCAGCCACAGGCGGTGCCAGACTGCCAGGTGGGGCTGCAGGCACACGTGGATGCGGTGGCCGGCAGTGCTGCAGTCGCCGCAGGCCCGCAGCTTGGACGCGAGATGCAGGCGGCCGACGGGCAGAGAAAGGAAGAAATGGATCTAGCAAAATGACAAGTGGGCCCCACGAAACGGTTACGGGCGGCGAACGTTACCTCGTGCATCTCATTCTCTGACCAAACGCAAACAAAAGCCATTCATTCCATCCTTCTAACCAAACACAATCAAAAAACTGTTCCGTCCCTAAAACCAAGAATGGAACAATCTTGTTCTAACCCATTCTCCAACCAAACACACCCTAGGCTAAAGGGTTCTAGTCAAAAGTAGAGCCCTCCAAAAAAAATTTAGATGGGTAGAATCGCACAACAAACACAACTACTGTCAAAAACAATAGCATTACATGGCACATTCATTTTGGTATCACAACAATAATTCCAAAAATAAAATTAATTCCAATTTAAAACCAAGTCATTACTTTTACCTCTTGTTACCATCTTGTTGCCAGTTGGAAGATTGCGGCGATTGGGGGCACGTCGCCCTCGCCCAACACCGATGCCAACCGGCTGCTTCTCCTTGTCATTAGCCACCGCCAGCGCCGCTCCACGTCTACGCTTGTGCCTAGCAGCGACGATGTAGCCGCCGCGACTCCCTTGCTCTCCCTCGCTCCTCTCCATGAAATCGCCGCCCTCTCCTACTAGTTCTCCTCTGGGGATGGTAGTTGTACCAGGCCTAGGCAGCGCCGTGGCAACCGGTGGCGGCGCAAGCGCACAACTAGGGTTTCCTTGCGCTCATAGAGGGGTACGAACGCTTGAGCTGATGTAGAGAGCAAGGGCCAAGGGGGTACCGATTCAGCCAACCTTAAAGTCTTTGGGGCTGGGCCAAAGACATTTGGTGTCTTTTGGGCCTTTGAATTCTTCTGTCCCCCGGCCCATTACAATGTTCTTCCATCCGATCGTTCGATGCCTAGTAAGCCAATTTTACCAATGGGATAGGGTTTCGCTGTTCCACCGGTACGTGTGACCAACCTTGTTGTATGTGGAGATCTGACTCTGTACAGTGGACTGGGATTGTCTATGTTCATTGGATCAAAGTTTCCTCCAAGGAATGCAACTGACCGGCAATGAAAGCGGTTGGTGGGTGAGACGATGGGATGGTGAGTTGGGAGGAAAAGGCGCCTTCCACTATTTTGGAGAGAAGGGAAGAATGGTGGTGGCGATGACATGTGAGAGGAGATTAGGTTTCCTAGTTTGTACATAAATGAGTTACATGATAGGCGTTTCTCAATGATGCAATGGACAAAAATCACACGATTTTGAGAAACAAAGATAGGCATCAACTCCTGTTAATATATGGGTTCAACTAGCTCTTTGGTGATAATATTTTGATCCAAAACATCTCAAAATTTAGACCTAATGGTGAAAATCTAGAGGCCCACATCGTGTTTCACTTTCCTACTTGAGCACATTCATTGTGTTCCTGTCTCCACCCTACTGCTAATAGCTATAGTTTATTTTACCATTTCGAGCCTTCAAGATACTAATGCAACAATTGGTATATATAACAATACGTGGGCAAATAGCAATTATGAAATGTATATGGCAATCCAGCTTTGCACTATATATCACTGTTTTTTTGCCATGCACATATAAATTGCAGCCTCAGCTTCGTGCAAATGTGAAGGAATGAATGCCAAAACTATAAAACTGTATTTTCCTCCGATCGATCGTGAAAGATTTAATTTTAAATGTAATATAGTATGATACTTGGACAACCCTGAATCCTCCAATTCCTCCATATATTGCAAATGTAACACAAGTTAACATGTAATAGCTCAATTTGTTAGGATGAAACCATCCATCACTTGCGCTTAAGTGCATTTAGTAGACCAATTAGCACTCACATTTCCTTGGGATGTAGTCTTGTACATGTGGGTGTGCTCCATATTAAAGAACATGTGTGTGGCTTGTGGTGTGAGTGCTTTGTGTGTCTGACTTATACTTAGGAAGAATCTAGGTTCGTACCCGTGCATTGCTATGTCTGAATAAAATATTGCAAAACAAAAATAACGTCAATTGCACTAACACTCATGAATACTTATATAATTCAAATGAATAATAATAAGATGAATGGTTTGGAGATATGATTCAACCAAAACACAAGAACAACTCGCCTCCCTAAGGCATGAGCACAAACATGAGAGAAGGAATCGAAGGAATTTCATGGAGGAACTCACTGGATGCAGGGAGGCTTAGACACGCGAAGGTCGGCAGTGTTGCCCCTCCGTCATCCCTCTGCATCGTCTCTGCCACCTGAACACGATAGCTATGGGGAGCAGCCGCAGCTGCCTACTTTGGACCGTTGACACCGAGGAGGTGGCCACGAGCTACAGTCACAATCCATTGTTTCATCCGACGCCTCCTTCACGAGCTACAACCGATGGAAAAATGTTTAGGGTTTCGGGATTTGGGATACTTGGGAAATCTTAGGGTTAGGAGTGGATTTATCCGTGGCCAGGGGACGAAGAGTAGCAGGACGTGCAGTGCAATTTTTGGCAGCGATTACATGAGTGATATGCGCTAGCGTGTAGTGGGAGTGAGGGATCACGTAGTGGGATCGTCTCACAATCGAACGGACAATCAAGAGGTGTCGAAGGCCTAACCACATCGAAGGACGGGACAAAGTTTTGACTGAGCGGATGGGTCACTTTTGATGTATAGTATTTGTTTATAAAGTTCTATAATTTTTCAAAACTATCTTGAGTATAAACATCTCACGTGACAATTTAAATATAGTGTTTTAAAATAATTTTTAATTAAAAATCTATATTTACTATCATGCTAGATCAAAACAAAATGGGTCAATTTTCATTTATAGTATTTGCTTATAAAGTTTTAAGATTTTTGGAAACCATTTTGAGTGAAAACATCTCACGTGCCAATTTTAATATAAGTTTGCAGAATATTTTAAATTTAAAATTGTAATTTACTATCATGCCAGATCAAAGCAAAATGAGTTATTTTTTATTTATAATATTTGTTTATAAAGTTTTAAGATTTTTGAAAACCATATTTGGTGTAAACAACTCATGTGACAATTTAAATATAATTTTTAGAATAATCTTTCATTAAAAATCTAAATTTACTGTCATGCGAGATCAAAGCAACATGGGCCATTTTTTATTGAAAAAAGTCCAAATTACTCCTCAAGTATGAGCAAAGTCCGAATAATCCTCTAAACTATGTTTTTGTTTATTTTACCCCCCTAAACTATGCTATTTGGTACAATTTGCCCCTCGATAATATTTATTTTTTTGTTTCTCCTCACACAAGTGGACTTTATAATTAATTTTTTGTAGAATGATAGAGGACACAATAATATATGTTAGAAAAATATATCATGAATTTTCACCATTATATTCATAGGGTAGAATGTTTAATAATAAACTAATCCTTTGAATGCAAATTATACAAAAAAAATAATGAGGAAAAATTGTAATATATTTTTAACGTATGTTTGTAATGTCTACTACCATCCTGCAAAACTTTAAACTCATATTCAACTTATGTGTGGAGGAACAAAAATAACAAATTGTATCAAGGGGCAAATTGGACCAAAATAGTTTAGAGTGTATAATGAACCAAAACATGGCCTATGAGGTTACAGACTTTGGCCATACTTGAGAGGAGTAATTTGGACTTTTTACTTTTTTTATTTATAGCATATACTAAAATTTTTCAAGATTTTTAGAATTTTATATGTATTTTATTTATTTTGATTGGATTGTTCAAGGGTACTTTAGTTGGAACAGAGGGGAGAGAAGAGACACAAGAGACATGTGGCATGGGGGTTGGGGCGGACGGGACGAAGGTGACAATAAACATACTGTAGAAAAAACATCCATGCTTCGTTCTTTTTAGGAATAGAGTTATGTGTATGGGACACACTGCTCTTATAAATTATGAATATGAGTAGGAAATTAACTTCAGCCTCATTTGGTAGCGCTCCAGGCTGCGGCACTGCAGCAACGCTATGGTGTCCGTGAAGCTGGAGCAGCCGAAGCTGAAATATACGGCTCCGGTGGCTCCGTGAGAGGAGGAGAGAGGAGATTAGATTTTGTGAACCGTTCGTGTATATGAGCAGAACAGTGCACACGTCAGAGGAAGCTGGAGCAGTGGAAGCTGCACCAAACGGCAACCAGGGTAAAACCAATGAGATGTTAAAAAAATGACCAAAATCCGTCAGTTACTTAGCTACCACAGACAGCTAGGGTTTATCATAATGACCACTTTTGAAAATTGCTAGACATATTATCATACAATAGACACCGTAAAGAGTGAAGGCCCGTTTGAAAAGTGAATGCTTCATTCAGCGCTGGTTACTGAACGGACAAGGGCGTGAACAGAGAAAAATGGCAACATTTATTGTCAGTTTCCTCTAAACACTTGGCTCGTATGCATATCAAAGTTTACAAATTTGTTGCCTAGGCAGGACCTGGGAGCAATCTGCATCTCATTTCCTGATAGAAATAGCCACAACCAAAATATTTCTGGTAAGTCACACTGCCACCGGGATATATATAACAAGGCAAAGACAATATATGATTCATGAACAACGTGGTTCATTAGAACGACTGAGAATTAAGAAGATCATGCTATGAGCAATGCAAGCCATACACATCTGTATCAGCTACAGCTAGATTCAGTAACATAGATTAGCAGAAACATCGTCATGTCCTCTATTTAAGTCAAAAATGATTTTGACAGAATAAACTTGACGATTCAGAATTGGGATCACCAAAGAATATTAATGGGAAAACAACAAAAACTTTTGATATATAACAAGGCAAAGACAATGATATGATTCATGAACGACGTGGCTCACTATAACGACTGAAAATTTAGAAGAGCATGCTATGAGCAATGCAAGCCATACACGTCTGTATCAGCTACAGCTAGATTCAGTAACATAGATTAGCAGAAACATCGTCATGTCCTCTATCCAAGTCAAAAATGATTTTAACAGAATAAACTTGATGATTCACAATTGGGATCACCAAAGAATATTAATGGGAAAACAACAAAAGCTTGTGTCAAAAAATGTGATCTCTGAATATAGAGCTCAGAAGCTTAATCGTGTTTACTAGTCCTCCTTAGAGCATCTCCAACAGTTCCCTTTTCCCCTTTCCCTTTTTTTTAGCTATAGGGAAATCCCCTTTCACCAATTCAAGATATTAGGGAGAATGGCTACAGCATATCCCCTTTTCCCTTTCCCCTTTCTATCTCATCTGACAATTGTGCTCCAAGATTCGTGCAGGGCCAAGAAATCATGCGGCTGAGATGAATAGAAAAAAAAAAGGAGAAGGAAAGGGGAGAGGGGCAAATCCCCTTTAAAAAGGGGAGAGGAGGGGAGTTAAAGGGGATTGAGAAAAAAAATAAAAGGAAAGGAGAATAGAAAGGGGACCTGTTGGAGAGGGTTTTTTCCATCTCAATCCCCTTTAGGGCATGTTCGGTTAGCTATAATCCCCATAGATTTGAAGGGGATTGAGGGAATTTGAGGTGGATTTTGACTTGTTGGGGATTTAATCCCTCCCAATAATCCCCCTCATTTCCCCTTCAACCGAACAAGCCCTTAACCAGAAATAAAGGGAAAGGGGGTTGATTTTCTCAATTTGTTGGAGATGCTCTTAGATCGTTATTCTTTATCTATGGAATCAATTAATTAGTAACCGCACAATGGCCTCCATGTCCTCTTGACCCTCAGGATATCGCAGCAGGGAAGGTGGGAGGACAGTGATCCTGAACACGATCATAATGGAACAAAGAGTTTGAGGTGACTGAAACATTATGGTTTGTCAGTTGAATAAACTAAAGACACAACGTGTATCTAATGGTCAACATTATTCCATGTTGATAAAGTTTTACTTCCTAAAATATCTGTAATCTGCACCTTGACTTCGGCCTCATTGCCTCAAGACCATAGTTTGACAAACTTCTATTCAAATCTGTATTACCCATCTTTTCAGATCGTTATGAAGCTTGATGTTAACTAGTCATCTTTGAGCATAGAACTTGGTTTAGTATTAATTAACTAAAGAACTCAGTGGTTCTCTTTTCGAACAAATTGAAGATCTAGGCTCCTAAAAAAAATACAGAGTTTATGTCATATTTCTGTTCATGGAAAAATACACAGAAGTCGTGATTTGCTTACTTGATGCTATGTTGGTGAAGCCGGTCTAGGGAGAAGCTTGTGAAACTTGATGCAGCCATGGTTGGGTGAAGATGTCACCGAGCCCCTCATCTGTTCTGGTGAACTTGACATCAATTTGGCCCTCTTTGCAAACTCCCAGTTGAAAATCATGAAATGAAATTTTGTGTCAATGTGCTGGCTCCGTCGCGATGTTCTGGATTCTTGATCAATTGGTATTGTGAAGTTGTTGTCCACCTTTGGCACTGGCACACTGGGCTCTAAACGGAGCATGTCTGCCAGAAGCTCAGATGGCATCGAACTTGATCATCCAATCGGCCTAAGGTAGACAACAAATCCACAATGTCATTGATCAAAAACCCAGTGCATCACGACCGAAGTAAGCACATTGAAACTAAATTTCATTTCGTGCGGGGCCGAGCTATGGACACACATGCACACGAGGAACATCAGAAGTTTTGTGCTACGAAGAATCACCATTTCTCCCATTGCATTTGATCGACATTATGTACAGAACATGCCCTGAATAACCTCTTTGACTCACGCCATGCATGAACAGCCCGCACAAGGCGCAACTACGACCCGCTCCTGTGCGACAAAGCCTGTGTCGAGTTGAAGAGCTGAACATGCGCACAGCCAAAGGAGCGCTTGACTAAAACATAGCTAGAACCAAAAATAGAAGACAAACATGCGCAAGAATTGTTCAAAAGAACCAAAGCTAGAGATGACGGAGAGCAGGCACGACCGCAGAAAAACTGTCTGATTATTCTCCCGTCCTCCAATGACAGAGAGGCTTCCATCAGCCGGTGGCCCGGAAAACATACGAGATTTATCTCGGAAAAGTTTGATAATTGATGGTTCACTTCACATTGTGCACGTGAATCGACTTTTGGTTATTCAACTCCAGACTATAGATGGAGATAGATAAAAGACCATCCCTTCATTATCAACATTGCATACACGGTGAAACGTAATCTTTTACTCAGAAACAGAGGGCAAATCATGTACTACAGTTGAGTCTGAATCCCTCGACCACTTCGCCAAGTTTTGAGTGCTAGTACCATCATGAGTTTATGACACCAACTGCCAAACATTGGAGAAACATCTGTTCTCTACAGATATCGAAGGTGAAATTTCTTCAGATGGGCATGACCACGTAAATCAGCAACTTGTAGCCGCATGCTTCGATCACTGACTGGCCTCAGGACCACTGAGCTTATCTGAAAGCTCAAAAATAAAACTGTGGTTATAGTCTGAAATTGCCCGGGCTTCACCCTAGGTTGTAAGTGCTAGAGCCATCATGACACCAACAATACGCCCAAAAAAAAGAACGTCAAATCTATACAACACTGAAGGCGAAATTTCAGCAGATGCAGGTAAATCACTAACCATCAAACATAGAACATGCTTGGGTACACCCAAAGGGCTTGCAGCTGGCCGTGAAAGTTCCTCATGAACTCAGAAAAGTGAAGATTAGTGGATGGATCCCACACAGCATTTGCCTCATCTCCCAGCCCATGCAAGCTCCAAGGATGAGTAGAATGCGCATGGTACAAGCAGTTGCTCCTCCCTCCCCATCGCCCCGGAGTCATGCAAGAAAACGGTGGGCTCCTCACATCACTCCCAACAAAGAGCGCATAATTCTCCAGCTTCGTCACCTCCACCCATGTTGCAGGTTTGGTTGGCATGTCAACTTGGTAGGCTTCGTAGTAAACAGGTGTTCCAGGGAAAAGGTTTATGCAGTGATCGACCATGAGAAGCATGTCACCACACACCACAAGCCATGGCCACATAAATTCGTGCTCATACTCAATCTGCTGCAGATCAAGTTCGGGGACCAGGCGCAGAACATAGAGCCTCTCATGTCGATCCATCGCGATGAATTGGCCATTGAAGTCAACAATCTGGATGAACTGGGCATCAAGATGGAGTTCTGACCAAGAATCACTTCCGACCGGCCAATCAAGAAGGGAGGACTGGGCTTTGGTTGGTGATTGCACGCAAACAAGAAGGTGGGAGTTTGCCGATGCAAGAGGAGCTGTGAGCATGCCACAGGAGAATTCAGCGTCCCCCTCTCACAGAATGGGAGATTTGGTGGCGAAACTATGTCACTTGTGAACACATCAACGACAAGACAATTTCGGTGGCAGCCGTAGATCAGCTGGCCATAGGAAGAGCCCACAAAGCGCGTTTTCTGCAGATTCTCTTGAGGAACCTGGCAGCAAAGGGAAGTGTTTTGGTTGGCTGGATCAATGACCTCACATGTGTGCAATTTGCAAACATCACAGCTGGAAGGGAGACGTGACGCAGGAACATGGACATTGGGTCGGATGAGAAGAGGTGGAAGCAAGATGCAGAATGCAGATTTGGATGGGTATGAGGCAAAGGCGGCACGCCATGAGCGGCAGGTGCCAGCAAAGGCAAGGAGGTCAGGGAAGCAGCACAGCAGAGAAACGGAGGATGAAGCAGATCTTCTGGGAGGTCTGCCCACCCCTGAAGCTCAGACATAGCAGGTGTTGTGGCAACAGAGATGCCAGAGATTTTACTGCCTCTGTATGATGACAGACCCACTGCATCACGTAGAAAAAGTAAGGTAAACAAGTCAGTAAATAGGCAAGCAAAATTTCTAAGAACATGAACACGCTTCATATATTAGCATATGCACCTATGAAGTAGGTATCTAAGATCTAAGTAGAAGAAGGATTTTTTTTTTCCTTTGAAATGCCCATTCCTGCTGCCTACTTGCCGTTAAAAACTGCCTCATGAAATGAGATTAGCAAGGGTTGCTCTGCCTCTAATCACATGCCAAAACGAACACTGCTGATCCTTTAATTTACAAGGGCAGGGCCACAGTCTCATGTCATAAAAGGTATTAAGGTACAGTTTACAGCAATTACAATCAAAAGTCAAGCACATCAATCCAAGACATCTCTGTAGTGAAAAGACAAGAAAACTAGCACAGCCACTTTGACACAAAAGGAAAAGTTTCTACTAAGTCCTAACATTAAATTAGACTAAACTCTGGTATTTATGTCTTGTTGCTTCTCTCGAGAAGCACGCTAAGTTACTTATTTTTCGAAAAAAAAAACAGTACAAAATAGTCGCATTCGATTAGTCAAGGTATCAGGTATCAGGTCCATCGATTCTAGGGTTCTTTAGGTATAACTCAGGCTGCACAAAAATCCAGTGAAACTCGAGTAAACATGTCGCACAAGCGTAAGAACAAACAACCGCGCGGTGCGTTTATTGCCTTGGATTTAGGCACCGAGGCGCTAAAGAGAAGACACAAACGCAAGAGGAACTAGGGATTATAGGGGTCAATAGGGAGAGAGAGAGAGAAAGAGAGAGTGCAGGCCTTGCACGCGAAGCCGGTGGCGGTGGCCTGTCGAGGAGGAGAGGCGGGGGTTGGTGCCGGCGCCGCCTTCGCCGGCGAGTCCGCTCGCTTTCCGTTCCGCTTCCAGACTTCTTCCCCTGACTTTCGAGTTCCGACCCTTCGACCTCTCTGTCGTGGGCCCAATCTGGGCTTCGTACGACAGGGCCGCAGCAATTTCTTTCGAGTCAGCTGTTGTGAGATTTCGAACTAGCCCAACAATGAGCGATCCTTTTGGAATTAATTAATTGGAACGAAATTACACCCCGACTGGTCGTCTGGTCCCCAAGATTTGTGAGTTAACTTTGGATCCGGATTTAAAATTTTAAATTGTCAATTTCTTGTAAGTTAGGTATGTTTCATCGGATTTCAATTCCATTTTTCATGTTTGATTGTCATTCGGAATTAGTTTTTCTTGCCAGAAATCATACTGATCCAATAAAGTTATTCTATTTATTAGTCGCAAATAGAAAAAAATGAGAAAAATAGAATGCTGACTACAGGAGTTCCAAAAATGTTTAATTCATTCATTTGGCACGATAGATATAGTATTGAAAACTGAATAAAAAAAGTTCAAAATTCAATTCACAATGGAATCCTACCCAGAATAATATCAGACTTCTTAAAGATTTCTCGGTTTTTCATAACCAGAGTGTGATGCTAAAAGTTTTTATTTAAAACAAAGAAAACATACTTCTTTTTGATTTTTTGAATGGCATTTGATACAAACTCATTGCAGTAGGCTATCTAAATGCATAGTACAAGGTTGGAAGACAAATTCTTACCTTGGGCACAATCATCAGACAAATTCTTGACCTTAACACAACCAATAGAAAATGGCAAGAGCACGGAATATTCACGCCAGCACATTGCCTCACATTGGTAGCATTGGCTTTCAGTTTCCTCTAAAATCTCAACTCTTGATCTCAATACTAAGATGCGTATAAAGCAGTAGTTCAAAATGTTTAAATTGTGGAAAGAGTTTGATTACTTCTTGTGAAAGGAGAAACACAGAGAAAATATACAAAACAAAGCATAGTCCAAACCTTCTTAAATCAACATCGTGTTGTGAATCTTTCGGACTGACATAAATCACGAATAATGTGGTTCCTTAGCATGATCATCAGGTAAGAAGAGCATGGCGGACGGAAGAAAGGGAAGAAGAAAGCGAAGAGACTCAGTGAACTGAGGAGAGGACCAAAATTCAGTTGAGGAAACAGCACAAAGCTGGTGGTCAATTGTAGTATATGGCTTATGACTCATCAACGGTCTTTTGGCATCAATTGCATGATCATGAAGCAACAACAATCATGACATATATACCTTTGTGTGGGATCTGGCAGGCAGTGCTGGCTGCAATCTAGATTCAGTCGGTTAGCATAAATGTTGTTGTTTCCTAAATAAAAGAATATAAAAGAGGCTCGCTAAATGATTCAGATTCTGCACAAAACAGCCATGAGCAGATGATTCAGAATCTACAACGACGTGTTGTTCCCACTTCCCAGTTCCCAATTAATATCTGCACTAGAGCAGAGCAGAAATGCAAGGACCATAGTCTTTGACCTGCTTAGGTAGCAAGAGGAGGAGCAAAACCAGACATCCTTGTCGCAGCTGAGATAGCACACGCTGCCAGCACCGTAAGCAAATTACCTGGCCACTCAGCAGCAGCTTCGTCCATGGTGCACTACGCCAAGCCCCGGCCGGTACGGAGGCGGGGAGCTGCGACGACATCGAGGATGTCATCTGGGGTTGGCGATGAGAGATCCGGCGGAATCCCTTCGTTCGCGCCATCGCTGGACAACGGGAAGAGGGAGCCCACCAATTAAAAAAAAACAGAGGCTGCCAGAAATTCTATTTTTTTTTCGCGTGAAAACAGTGGTCATTATAATCAATCTTTTTCATCGGCGAGATCGTTCCCAACTTCTCTTTTTTTATGCCAAAGTTTGGTCATGAAAAGCAGACACTCAGGAGGTGTTGTATTACTCTTCTATCCATTTTGGAAGGTGATTGCTTTGAGATGATAGGTGACCTTAACTTTTACACAATTGCAATGATAGTATGTGGTGTTTGCTCTTTGTTTTTCACCTATATGCTAAATTTGTAATTCATAAAAATCAATAATAAAGTTAAATAGATCATGAAAAATTTTGTGTTGCTTTTTTCTCAAATGAAAAGATAGATCATACTATACCCAGCTGTTGGACAGATGACCCCATGTTTGATCAAATGATTTTTTTTAGTTGAATGTTTGATCAAATGATGCTTAAGATGTTATTGTTGCAAACAAAAATCCAATTATTGCCTGATGCAAACAATCTCCAATATTGAACTACATTCAACTATCTATTGCTAGAATCCTCGGTTTCTCTAAAAAGTCTCAAACTCTTGTTAGTCTCGCAAGGCGTAGGCAAATGAGATCATAGTATGTGACTAATGATTTAGTGTAGAAGTTCATCTCATCTGCAGCCCCGATGGCAGCTAGCAAGATAAACATAAACATGAACTTCTTTGTAGACATGCCAAGCAAGCTCTTTGCACCACAATAAAGAGGTGAGAAAAAAGGCACCATAGGCCCAAGTTGAGTGCACCGGGCCCAAGTTGAGTGCACGGGTGAGGAGAAGGTGAGCCATTTGCAAGTGCCAGTTTGCAGTTTCCTCTAAATTCTCAAGTGTCTCATTATGCCAATAATTTTGTTTATGAAATTGCAGGTCAAGATGATTGACTTGGTGCAAAGTGCCATCTTGTCTGATTCTGCAACTGAAGGCGGCAATGTAAACATACACAAAGGGGGCTGGACCTAAAAAATAATGGAGCCCAAAATTCTGTTAAGCTAGCAATTTATAGTGAGCAAAATCCACATTGGTTCATGCAAAATTTATGAAAAATGTGGTTCATTCGTATGATCATCAGGTAAGATCGGCATACAGTTTTCATGAAAGAAAGTTAGGCCATTCAGTGAATGGAGGAGCAAATTTTTGTTTGAGCAAAAGTCAGATGCCATGGTTCATGAACAGCGTGTGAGCAATTAATGCATCCAAATATCGTCCTTTAATGATGCATTGAAGTAAGAACTTTACACCCCCATTGGTGCCCAAGATTTGGATTTGACATCTGAAGTTGGGTAGTAATTTTATTTTTAGTATTTGTAGCAGTTCAACTCCACTTTTTCTCCGTTTGGCTGTCCTTTGAAAACAAATTTGTATTTCCGCAGGAACGTATGCCGTGTTGGGCCCTGTTTGTTTGGATCCACGTGTACTAAAATTTAGTACTACTGTTTATAAATTTGACCACTAATTAGGGGTATTAAATAAAGGCAGTTTATAAAACCAGCTCCACAACCCCTGCGCTACTTCGCGAGACGAATCTAATGAGGCGTTTGACCGCATGAAGAGAGGATGGGTACTGTAGCATCACTGTAGCTAATCATAGATTAATTAGGGTCAGTAGATTCGTCTCGAAAAGTTACACCCATCTGTGAAGAGGTTTTGCAAATAGACTTTATTTAGTACTCCATGCATGCAAGATTCTCTTTAGCGCTTTTTAGACTTTGGGAACCAAACAAGGCCTTTTCGGCGCGTATGCTTCAAGCACATATATAGAACTGAACTATGAGAAGAAATGTCTGAAGCACAGAAGCAATAACCAACAGCCTTTTTTGATCCAAAGGCTCAACGAGAAGACATGAACATGATGGGATAGCAGAGCAACCTATATACAGCCACTGATATATACTAGAAGCTTTGAAAATGACAGCAAAAATCGACCATCAACCGTCCTCGCTCCTTGCTCCATGATCACGTTCAGTTGTTGAGAACTTTCACCGTGTCCATGGCTCGTTCCCCTCTGGCGAACCTCTCGAACAGCACCGCAAGGTAGTCCTTGGTCGTCGTCTTCCCGTACCGCCTCGGCCTCTTCTCGTCCGCCAGCTCCGGCAGCGGCTCGATCTCCTTGTCCGGGTCCAGCGTGTAGAACATCGCCAGCGACACCCGGTCGCGCTCCGCGTTCGCCACCGCCCTGTGCACGGGGCTCATGAAGAACCCATTGCTCATTATCTGCATGAGAATTGCACATCATCGATCGAGGAGAAAGATTGCCACTTGTGGATTCGAAAGCTCAAGAAAAGCATCGCTGACAAACTTGATTGTTGTAACAGCGTGCAGATACTAGCTAGATACCTCTATTGCGTCCCCAACGTTGACGAGCAGCGCGTTGGGAACGATGGGCACGTCGTACCATACGCCGCCGCCGCCGTCGTTCGGCTTCTGCACCTGGAGCCCGCCGACGGCGTCGTCGATGAGGACGACGGTGATGACCGAGGCGTCGGAGTGGGGTTTCAGGCCAACGACGAGCTCCGGCCTGGGGCAGCGCGGGTAGTAGTTGAACCTGGCGTGCGTCATGGCGAGGCCCTCGCTCATCATGCCGACGAAGCAGCCCTCGTCCAGGCCCAGCATCCGGGCGAGGCTGGCGAGCACGACGTCGGCGATGGCCCGGCACCTGGCCGTGTACTCGCGCAGGACGGCGCCGAACGCCGGAGGCCTTGCCGGCCAGAGGCTGTGGACTACCCGGGACTCGGGCTCCACGATGAGGTAGAGCCTGTCGCACCAGTCGAGGATCTGGTCCTCCGACACCACCATGTCGTTGCCGTACCCTTCGAACCTGAACTCCTTGCCGTTCACCAGGTTGGAGTACTTCTGCTTCTCCTCCAGCGGGAGCTTGAAGAAACCCCTCGTCACTTGGATCATCTCGGCGAGGAATCCTGGTTCCATTCCATGACCAACAGCCTGGATACAGATTGATCCAAATTGAGCTTGGCCTGATCGATCACCGCTTGATACTGTAACATCCCTAGTTGTAAATTTGGTGAATTAAAAATTTTTGTGCAACATGTGTGTAAACTCCAAGAATAATACTTCTCTCTCTCTAAAAATATCCTAATAAATAATCATGTGCATTGCATTAGGGAATTTATTGTGCTAGAGTGTTTTGGCTTTCATGGTTTTATGTGAATGTTTGAGTGGAACTCGAATTCGAACTCAAACCGTTCAAATTCGAATTCAAATCCTAACTGAACTAATCCTAAAACCTACACTAACTCTAACAGGCCTAAACTCCCTTAAGCCCAGCCCGTTAACCAACTCTCGGCCCAGCCCCTTCAACCACACCGGCCTCCTTTCCTTCTCCACCGCGCAGCCCAACTCGGCCCAGCGATCTTTCCCTTTTCTCCCCTCGCGCGCCGGCCCATCTCACCGCCTCGGCCCACCAGCCGCGACGGCCCGTCGCTCGCTCGCCCGCTCCCCCTTTCTCTCGCTGACGTGCGGGCCCGGGGGGAATAGTTGTCTTCTTCCCCCGGCGCCGCGCCCGTCGCCAGCCCGCGCCGCGCCTCGCCTTTTCCCGCCGCGCGCGCGCCAGCCCCGCGCCAAGCGCCGCGATTTGCGCTAGCCCGCAACCGCCGGCCCCACAAGCACGTGCCCCTGCTCCCCCTAGCTTTCTTAGCCGCCAAGAAGCCCCCGGCCGAAGCCTCGTCTACAAAAACCCCCATCCCCTTCTACTCCGGCCAAAACCCCAATTCCGGGCGGAGCCCTGCCCTTTTCTCCCCAAACCCATCCCGTGGAAGAAGAAGGAGAGGAGGAAGTGGAGGCGCGGGTGTGGGGAAGCCGGTGCCGTCCGTGAGAAGCCCCGGAGAACGCCGTGCCGTCCGAGCCGCCGCGACGCCATCGCGCCGGAGCCGAGGAAGAGGAGAAGACGCCGTCAAGTGCCGCGAGGAGAACCGCAAGCCGTTCCGCGACCCCTGCACCACGCTCGGCCTCACGTCTTCTTCCCCAATCCACCGTGAGTCCCTGTTTCTCCTCTCGCCGTGCACCATGCTCTGCTCGCCTTGGACATCATGTCGCGCTCGACGTTCTCTGCGTGTTGATGAACCCTGTGTCGCCCTTGAGCCCTTGCCTGACCGGCCTTCGAGCCGCACGTCTTCTTCTGCAGGAACCCAAAGCCGAGCCCCCTTCTTCTTCCTTTTCTCCGAGTGCCCTGTCCCGCGCCATGGCGCACGTCGCCGTGAACGCGGCGCGCAGAGTCGCTCGTCGTTCTAGCCCCTTTAGCACCTCCCAAAACCTTTCCCGAACCTTGCTTGTGTTTCCTTGAAGTGCGCACCGTGGGCAGGTGGCCCAAGTCGCGCACGAGGAGCCTCGCCGCCTTGTTTCATCCTCCGCCGCTCGAGCTCGCCGGGAACCGCCGCTCGTCGGTGTTCCGCTCGTACGGTCGCCCCTAACCACTCCAAGCCCCCTTGCTCTCCCCCATGGACCGCGTGCACAAAGAACCCCACACCCTGTTGCTCGCCGCCGCCGTGGTGCCGCCGCGCGCGCGCTCTGGTGGCGCGCCGTGCGCGTCGCCGCGTTCGCGCCGCGAGCGTTCGCCGCGAGCCACACGCCCGACCACACCGAAGCTTGGCCACACCGCCCACACCGGATCCTGCCCTCCCTTCTGTCGCTGACCTGTGGGCCCGGGGCGCCCGAGTCACTGACTCGTGGGCCAGCCCCGTCAGCCGCACAGCCTCTTCCCGGACGCGGGCCGGCCGTGGGCCGAGTTCGTTCGGCCCGTTAACCCCTTTCCCTTTACGGACCGGCGACAAAAGTCTGGAAAACACCCTTTAACTCCCAAAGCCCGTAGGTGAATTCGGCCCGAGAAAAGCCCAGTTCACCGGCCCTTTAACCTTTTCCTACTGACAGCATGGACCCACTTGTCATCCACTCCGTTCCACTGACAAGCCGGCCCCACCTGTCATACACAGTACCTCACTGACCAGTGGACCCCACCTGTTGACCGTTGACCGTTGACCGTTGACCGGTCAACGCTGACGTCATCATGACGTCAGCAGTGGCTGACCCCACTGATGACGTCATGCTGACGTCAGCATGCCACGTGGCACGCCCTGGTGCTGACACGTGTCGCGCTCTGGTGCTGCCACGTGTCACTGTTTTTCTTTTTCTTTTTCGGAATTACAGAAATAGGATTTAGCTAAGAAAATTCATAGTAAATTCATCCTAGCTCAGAAAATTATGAAACTAGTCTCTAAAAATTCCTAAAATCATGCTCTACGCGTTAGAACAGGAGTTGAGTGCCTTTGGCTCTTTTTGCTTCTTCTTTGGAGTTTATTTGAATATAGGTCCGATGTATTTCTTTTCTCGTGAATAGGACCAGCTGAGGAAACACAAGGAGGAGACGGCTACTACCACTACTCAGAAGAACCAGTTGCTGAGGACTTCTACCAGGAGCAAGGTTCACGCCCATCCGCTTTTGAATCCTATTTAGGCATTGCAACTAGTATGCTAGCGCTCTACTTTATCGCATGATGATGATTCTGTCCTATTGCATAGCCCTGTTTAATTACCGTATTCCTTGTTAAACCTGCTTTACTTTGATGCGATGCTTGCATGTGTTCTGGGATGGTTGTGATAGGATTCTTGGCGTGAGTGGGGCAAAAACCCGGGATAGGAGTAAGGGGTTTTGGGAACTTTGCGGGGGTGAGCAGATTAACTCGGTCTTGTATCGAGGGCTGGGGTGTGTGCTTGGGCACATCCTACGGAGTACCTGTGGCGGGTACATGTTCTTTGTGTTACTTGAGGAGTATGGCGGCAATACCTGTAATGGGTGCGCGATGCGGACCACCGTGGGTGGATACGCAATTTGACGGTGACGCTCACCCCGGCACCAAAAACCGAGTTGGATTGCCTGGTTCATTGAACTTCGTGCACACCACTTACATCTACGGGAGGATGTTCCAGCCAGCCTAGTTAAGTGCGGTACCCGGACTGTAAGGAGTTAGCGGAAGTGTATGGGGGAAACTGGCGGTAGCCTTTTTATCCCCCGAAGGAGGCTCATACCCCGGGACTTGGCCACCGCGGGGGAGGCCATCACAGTTCTCGGACACCGAGTTGCGTCTTCAGTGTATCCTAAGCCGGGAAAAGCAGGAGGGTACCGTTCACTGGCTAGGGTCTGTGCTGTGGGTTGTGTTTCAAGTTGGCGACGGCCGGCTTTGCAGCCCGAGTGGGTCCAGGTGTACAAACTCTGCAGAGTCTAATCTATATATAGCCGCCGTCCGCGGTCAATGGACGCTCCAATGAATTTCACACAATCCGCCATTGTTTTAGGGATTTCTACCTCCCCTCTAGAGTAGGGCCTGCCTCGGGCAGTTGAGATGCGAAGGGTGGGAGCCTTCGCATCGCCTAGAAAGTGAAGAGTGGAAGATTCTTGGTGACGGGTACCTGGTGTGCCAGGATTGCTCGTAGGTGATGTGAGAATGGTTTTGGGATGAAGTGCTGCTTGCATAGGATAAACCTTAAGCCTTTCCTTGATATTTCTTATACTAGATTTAGGCCACTTAAAGCTTGCATTACGGATGGTGACGTGAAACTGTTCCATTCCTTGGGAACAGCTTATGATGATGCAGGATACGAGAGCGAGTACGACAACCACGCTGATGGTTGGTACGATTGAGGTTGCGGCTATGCTCAAGTTGAAGAACCTGTGGGGATGATCGCCAAGGCAGAAGAATAGCTACCGCTTCGCTTAGTACTTCATTTTGTCGCATTTAGCCCAAGAGGCTTGTAATAAACGTACTTCCAGAGTTATCCACTATTGTAAGACTTTTATGTAATGTTTTATGCTTAATTCGAAGTATGGATGTGGTATTCGGCTGGAATAAGTTCTGTACGTGTTAACTGTTGATTCTGGGATTAACACTATGGTACAGGGATTCGGATTCTTAGAAATAAGAATCCGGGTCGTTTCAGTTGGTATCAGAGCCATGCTTGACCGTAGTACGCAACCTTAAGACTGGACGACTAGATTATTGGATTCTAAACGATTCTATTACTATATTTCCCTCGTTATGTTGAAAAACTTCTCTCTTTTTGCAAAATTTCACCTCACCTTCGCTGACCTATTCTCGTAACCATGCAGGATGGCGGCTTATAAGGAGATAGCTACCCCGGTTGAGATCACCGAGCAGGAGTTCGAGAGGTACCGCCAGGGGACCATAGAGTGGTTGGAAAGGATCATAGGGTCAGTAGACATCCCCAAGGAAAAGCTCCACTACACTGCCACCAAGATGTCTCAGGGACCCCACGAGTTCTACACGGCAGCAGTCACCTTGACACCTTCCCCTGAGATTGGGATCGGAGGGTTGACCACAGAGGGACTGGGAGTCACCCTTTGCACCGCGATCCAGATGGCCGCAAGAAGGATGCTGCAGAGGTTTCTGACAGACCACTGGGAGATGGGATTCAGCGACACTGTCT
>CM014273.1:65684715-65730705 GCA_004135705.1 Alloteropsis semialata
ATCCTTTAATTTACAAGGGCAGGGCCACAGTCTCATGTCATAAAAGGTATTAAGGTACAGTTTACAGCAATTACAATCAAAAGTCAAGCACATCAATCCAAGACATCTCTGTAGTGAAAAGACAAGAAAACTAGCACAGCCACTTTGACACAAAAGGACACAGCCACTTTGACACAAAAGGAAAAGTTTCTACTAAGTCCTAACATTAAATTAGACTAAACTCTGGTATTTATGTCTTGTTGCTTCTCTCGAGAAGCACGCTAAGTTACTTATTTTTCGAAAAAAAAAACAGTACAAAATAGTCGCATTCGATTAGTCAAGGTATCAGGTATCAGGTCCATCGATTCTAGGGTTCTTTAGGTATAACTCAGGCTGCACAAAAATCCAGTGAAACTCGAGTAAACATGTCGCACAAGCGTAAGAACAAACAACCGCGCGGTGCGTTTATTGCCTTGGATTTAGGCACCGAGGCGCTAAAGAGAAGACACAAACGCAAGAGGAACTAGGGATTATAGGGGTCAATAGGGAGAGAGAGAGAGAAAGAGAGAGTGCAGGCCTTGCACGCGAAGCCGGTGGCGGTGGCCTGTCGAGGAGGAGAGGCGGGGGTTGGTGCCGGCGCCGCCTTCGCCGGCGAGTCCGCTCGCTTTCCGTTCCGCTTCCAGACTTCTTCCCCTGACTTTCGAGTTCCGACCCTTCGACCTCTCTGTCGTGGGCCCAATCTGGGCTTCGTACGACAGGGCCGCAGCAATTTCTTTCGAGTCAGCTGTGGTGAGATTTCGAACTAGCCCAACAATGAGCGATCCTTTTGGAATTAATTAATTGGAACGAAATTACACCCCGACTGGTCGTCTGGTCCCCAAGATTTGTGAGTTAACTTTGGATCCGGATTTAAAATTTTAAATTGTCAATTTCTTGTAAGTTAGGTATGTTTCATCGGATTTCAATTCCATTTTTCATGTTTGATTGTCATTCGGAATTAGTTTTTCTTGCCAGAAATCATACTGATCCAATAAAGTTATTCTATTTATTAGTCGCAAATAGAAAAAAATGAGAAAAATAGAATGCTGACTACAGGAGTTCCAAAAATGTTTAATTCATTCATTTGGCACGATAGATATAGTATTGAAAACTGAATAAAAAAAGTTCAAAATTCAATTCACAATGGAATCCTACCCAGAATAATATCAGACTTCTTAAAGATTTCTCGGTTTTTCATAACCAGAGTGTGATGCTAAAAGTTTTTATTTAAAACAAAGAAAACATACTTCTTTTTGATTTTTTGAATGGCATTTGATACAAACTCATTGCAGTAGGCTATCTAAATGCATAGTACAAGGTTGGAAGACAAATTCTTACCTTGGGCACAATTATCAGACAAATTCTTGACCTTAACACAACCAATAGAAAATGGCAAGAGCACGGAATATTCACGTCAGCACATTGCCTCACATTGGTAGCATTGGCTTTCAGTTTCCTCTAAAATCTCAACTCTTGATCTCAATACTAAGATGCGTATAAAGCAGTAGTTCAAAATGTTTAAATTGTGGAAAGAGTTTGATTACTTCTTGTGAAAGGAGAAACACAGAGAAAATATACAAAACAAAGCATAGTCCAAACCTTCTTAAATCAACATCGTGTTGTGAATCTTTCGGACTGACATAAATCACGAATAATGTGGTTCCTTAGCATGATCATCAGGTAAGAAGAGCATGGCGGACGGAAGAAAGGGAAGAAGAAAGCGAAGAGACTCAGTGAACTGAGGAGAGGACCAAAATTCAGTTGAGGAAACAGCACAAAGCTGGTGGTCAATTGTAGTATATGGCTTATGACTCATCAACGGTCTTTTGGCATCAATTGCATGATCATGAAGTAACAACAATCATGACATATATACCTTTGTGTGGGATCTGGCAGGCAGTGCTGGCTGCAATCTAGATTCAGTAGGTTAGCATAACTGTTGTTGTTTCCTAAATAAAAGAATATAAAAGAGGCTCGCTAAATGATTCAGATTCTGCACAAAACAGCCATGAGCAGATGATACAGAATCTACAACGACGTGTTGTTACCACTTCCCAGTTCCCAATTAATATCTGCACTAGAGCAGAGCAGAAATGCAAGGACCATAGTCTTTGACCTGCTTAGGCAGCAAGAGGAGGAGCAAAACCAGACATCCTTGTCGCAGCTGAGATAGCACACGCTGCCAGCACCGTAAGCAAATTACCTGGCCACTCAGCAGCAGCTTCGTCCATGGTGCACTACGCCAAGCCCCGGCCGGTACGGAGGCGGGGAGCTGCGACGACATCGAGGATGTCATCTGGGGTTGGCGATGAGAGATCCGGCGGAATCCCTTCGTTCGCGCCATCGCTGGACAACGGGAAGAGGGAGCCCACCAATTAAAAAAAAACAGAGGCTGCCAGAAATTCTATTTTTTTTTCGCGTGAAAACAGTGGTCATTATAATCAATCTTTTTCATCGGCGAGATCGTTCCCAACTTCTCTTTTTTTATGCCAAAGTTTGGTCATGAAAAGCAGACACTCAGGAGGTGTTGTATTACTCTTCTATCCATTTTGGAAGGTGATTGCTTTGAGATGATAGGTGACCTTAACTTTTACACGATTGCAATGATAGTATGTGGTGTTTGCTCTTTGTTTTTCACCTATATGCTAAATTTGTAATTCATAAAAATCAATAATAAAGTTAAATAGATCATGAAAAATTTTGTGTTGCTTTTTTCTCAAATGAAAAGATAGATCATACTATACCCAGCTGTTGGACAGATGACCCCATGTTTGATCAAATGATTTTTTTAGTTGAATGTTTGATCAAATGATGCTTAAGATGTTATTGTTGCAAACAAAAATCCAATTATTGCCTGATGCAAACAATCTCCAATATTGAACTACATTCAACTATCTATTGCTAGAATCCTCGGTTTCTCTAAAAAGTCTCAAACTCTTGTTAGTCTCGCAAGGCGTAGGCAAATGAGATCATAGTATGTGACTAATGATTTAGTGTAGAAGTTCATCTCATCTGCAGCCCCGATGGCAGCTAGCAAGATAAACATAAACATGAACTTCTTTGTAGACATGCCAAGCAAGCTCTTTGCACCACAATAAAGAGGTGAGAAAAAAGGCACCATAGGCCCAAGTTGAGTGCACCGGGCCCAAGTTGAGTGCACGGGTGAGGAGATGGTGAGCCATTTGCAAGTGCCAGTTTGCAGTTTCCTCTAAATTCTCAAGTGTCTCATTATGCCAATAATTTTGTTTATGAAATTGCAGGTCAAGATGATTGACTTGGTGCAAAGTGCCATCTTGTCTGATTCTGCAACTGAAGGCGGCAATGTAAACATACACAAAGGGGGCTGGACCTAAAAAATAATGGAGCCCAAAATTCTGTTAAGCTAGCAATTTATAGTGAGCAAAATCCACATTGGTTCATGCAAAATTTATGAAAAATGTGGTTCATTCGTATGATCATCAGGTAAGATCAGGCAAAATCATTTGTATGATTGCCCCTGAGCTCCTGACTCTTGCGAGCCTGAAGAAGAAGATAAAGGGGAAAAAGGCTATTGGAACGAAGAGGCCCTCAGGAAAGAAGAAACCCTGTAAGATGCCAGAGCTCAAGAAGAAGAAGACTGACCAAGATGAAGAAGATGATGAAAGTAATGAAAGTGAAGACAACAAGATCTAGAGGGTCTCATCCCTCTCTGCCTTTTGCCAGCTTGCCTCTTGACAAGCTGAGATCTTTCTTTCTTTCTGCTCTTTGTAAGATGTTTAGTGGCACCAAACTTATGTGTCTGACAATGGTCCCCGGTGATGGGGAAATGCTGGTTTTTCTGGTGGTTAAAAACTCGGTTACAGGCTGTGCCTGTATTCCCTATAACCACCCACTTTTTTTCTGTTGTTTCCCATGAATGGTTCTAGTTCCAAAAGATGTTGGTTGATCCTCAGCTGGAATGTCAGGGGTCTTAACTCGGAAGGAAAATGGGATGCTATTAGGAGTAAGATCATGGAATCCAAATGTGATATTGTTTGTTTGCAAGAAACAAAGAGGGAGAGCTTTGATCTGGCTTATATTAAAAAGTTCTGCCCTGCACAATTTGATAAGTTTGACTTTCTGCCCTCAATTGGAGCCTCTGGGGGAACTATAATCATTTGGAAGAGCTGCAAATTTTCTGGCAATGGTGTGTTCCAAAACAATTTTGGACAATCAGTGGAATTCTCGTGTAAACTCACTGGACAGCATTGGATCCTCACAAACATTTATGCACCCTGCACGCCTGAGGGGAAACTGAATTTCCTAAATTGGTGGCAGGAAATTAATATGCCAGACGATCTGGATTGGCTCCTAGTTGGGGATTTCAACCTAATTAGAAAACCGGAAAACAGAAACAAGCCCGGTGGTAGCATACAAGAAATGTTTGCCTTCAATGAAGCCATCAGCAAGCTCAGGCTTGTGGAAATCCCCTTGAAAGGATGCAAATATACATGGACGAATAAGCAGCAGGACCCCCTTCTAGAAAGATTGGATTGGTTCTTTTCTTCCAACTCCTGGACATGCTCTTTCCCAAACACCTTTGCCACGAGCCTCTCGAGAGACACCTCAGATCACACCCCTTGTCTCATCTCAGCCTATACAACTGTTCCTAAACCACAGATTTTCAGATTTGAGAACTATTGGCTAGAGCACAATGACTTTCAAAATGTAATGATGCATGGATGGAACCTGAATATACCAGCAGCAGACAAGGCAAAAAGAATCAGCTCTAAATTCAAAAATCTTAGAAGGGTGCTCAAAACTTGGCAAGCTCTCTTACCTAGTCTGGCCAAGACCATACAAAAATGCAAAGAAGTCATTAATTTCTGTGATATTTTAGAAGAATGGAGAGATCTTTCTCTGGAAGAATGGAACTTCAGAGATCTTGTACAATCCCAGCTCCAAGGCCTATTGAAACAGCAACACATCTACTGGAAACAAAGAGGCACAATAAAGTGGATTAAATTTGGGGATGAATGCACTGAATTCTTTCATGCCAATGCCTCAATCAAAAACATAAGAAATACAATCACCTTCCTCAAGAACAATACAGGTCAAGAAATCATGGATCATGAAAGCAAGGCAAATCTTCTTTGGATAGCATTCAGAGAAAGGATGGGGACTTCAGAATTTAGTCACATGTACATTGACCTTCAGGCTCTTTTAATACCCAACCAAGACCTAGACGCCTTACAGTAACCTTTCACCAAAGAGGAGATTGATTCAATTGTGGCTGGACTTCCTAACCACAAATCACCCGGACCTGATGGATTCAATGGGGAATTCATCAAAAGATGCTGGCCACTCCTTGCACAAGACTTTTATGATCTGATGGAAGGGTTTTATAACTGCTCAGTTTGCTTGAAAAGTATCAACTCTTCATATGTTACTCTCATACCCAAGAATGATTCCCCAGTTTATGTCAATGACTACAGACCAATATCATTGCTCAATTCCTCCATCAAGCTCATTACCAAAGTCCTAGCTGAAAGACTGCAACAAGTAATTCTCAGTTTGGTGCACCAAAACCAATATGGCTTCATTAAAACCAGAACCATACATGATTGTCTTGCCTGGGCCTTCGAATACATCCACATTTGTAAAGCTTCAAAGAAAGAGTGTCTAATCCTGAAACTGGACTTTGAAAAGGCTTTTGATAAGATTGAACACCCAGCCATCCTACAGATCTTACAGCATAAAGGGTTTGGAGACAAGTGGTTATCCTGGATCAAAGCCATTCTGGAATCCGGAACTTCCTCAGTGCTTCTCAATGGTGTTCCGGGTAAAACCTTTCACTGCAAAAGAGGTTTAAGACAGGGTGATCCCTTGTCCCCTCTTCTCTTTGTACTAGCAGCAGACCTCTTGCAGTCTATGATCAACAAAGATAAGGAAGAAGGAAGACTCTCCCTACCCATACCCTGCAGATTCTCCAATGACTTCCCCATCATTCAGTATGCTGACGATACACTAGTTATTATGGAAGCCTGCCCAGACCAACTACAAACCCTCAGGAACACCCTTGAGAGATTTGCCAACTCAACTGGGTTTAAAGTGAATTACAACAAATCTACTATGATTCCAATCAATGTTTCTGAGGGAAAACTGGATTTTCTCTCTAATGCTTTCAATTGCCAGAAAGGAAGCTTACCGTTCACTTACTTGGGTTTACCTTTGGGGACATCTAAACCTAGAATCGAGGACTTTCTACCTTTGGTCAACAGGCTGGAAAAGAGACTCCTCTGCACATCATTGTTCCTATCGCAAGGGGGCAAATTGGAAATGGTGAACTCTGTTCTCTCCTCATCGGCTGTCTTCTACTGTTGTACACTGAAGCTGCATAAAGGAGTCATCAAACAGCTTGACAAATACCACAAGCATTGTCTTTGGAGAGGAGCTGATCCTAATGCGAAGCAACCATCCAAAGTGGCATGGCCGGTGGTATGCATTCCTAAGAAAGAAGGTGGTTTAGGAGTGATAAACCTGCAGAAACATAATGAGTCCTTGCTGCTTAAGTTTCTGCACAAATTCTATTCCAGAGCAGATATCCCTTGGGTTAACCTGGTTTGGGAACATTACTACTCTAATGGTGAGTTACCAGGTCACAAGAAAAGAGGCTCCTTCTGGTGGAGAGATATAGTTGGACTGATTGACACCTTCAAGGGAATGGTCTCAGCTACGGCTAAGAAGGGGGACACTATTCTGTTTTGGCAGGACCAATGGAATGGGAGAACGCCCAGATCACTCTACCCAGAACTATTCTCCTTTGCCCTAAATGAGAATTGCACAGTGCTTAAAGTTCTACAAGAAGAGCAGTTTGCTGCAAACTTTCAACTTCCCCTTACTGCACAAGCTTATGAACAATTCATTCAGTTACAGCAACAAGTCATGGCCTTACAACAAGATCACCCAAATGAGGAGAAGGACACCTGGACATACTCTTGGGGAAACTCTAATTTCTCAGCAGCCAAAGCATACAAGGCCATCATGGGCCACACTGCTATCCACCCAATATATCAGTGGCTTTGGAGATCTAATTGCCAGATGAAACATAAAGTGTTTTTTTGGCTACTCTTAAAAGACAGAGTCAGCACCCGGGACATCTTGAGAAGAAGAGGGATGGAACTTGAATCGTACACATGCGACCTTTGCATAATTCAGAGACCAGAGACCTCAACCCACCTCTTTCTCCGTTGCAATTTTGCCCAGGCCTGCTGGGCCTCAATTGGTGTCAACATCCCAATGACAAGACAATGCCTCCAGATCTTCTCCAGAATCAAACAGCAACTTGGTGTCCCCTTCTTTATGGATATCATTATTCTTATGGCTTGGTGCATCTGGATGACAAGAAATGACTGGGTCTTCAGGGAGATTGACCCACAAGTTGAATCATGTAGGACAAAATTCATTCAGGAATTCTCCTGCCTTTTACTTAGAGCCAAGCCTTCTCAAGTTTTAGCTATGGAAACATGGAGAGACAACCTGTAATTTTAGCCTTTTTCTCTTTTTTCCTTCTTTTGTTTTTGTTTCCTTTCTTGTACCGTTACTTTTATCTAATATATATCCAGTAGGGGCTTGCCCCTCCTGTTCTTTCAAAAAAAAAAAAAAAGATCGGCATACAGTTTTCATGAAAGAAAGTTAGGCCATTCAGTGAATGGAGGAGCAAATTTTTGTTTGAGCAAAAGTCAGATGCCATGGTTCATGAACAGCGTGTGAGCAATTAATGCATCCAAATATCGTCCTTTAATGATGCATTGAAGTAAGAACTTTACACCCCCATTGGTGCCCAAGATTTGGATTTGTCCTGCCCGTTCGGCTGGTTCGGCTGAAACCAGCCAGCAGTACTTTCACCTCACAAAAAATCAGCCCAGCCACCAACCAACCAGCCAGTCAGCAGTACTTTTCTCTCACAGAAAATCAGCCGAGCCACCAGCCGAATCAGCCAGCCGAACATCTGAAGTTGGGTAGTAATTTTATTTTTAGTATTTGTAGCAGTTCAACTCCACTTTTTCTCCGTTTGGCTGTCCTTTGAAAACAAATTTGTATTTCCGCAGGAACGTATGCCGTGTTGGGCCCTGTTTGTTTGGATCCACGTGTACTAAAATTTAGTACTACTGTTTATAAATTTGACCACTAATTAGGGGTATTAAATAAAGGCAGTTTATAAAACCAGCTCCACAACCCCTGCGCTACTTCGCGAGACGAATCTAATGAGGCGTTTGACCGCATAAAGAGAGGATGGTTACTGTAGCATCACTATAGCTAATCATAGATTAATTAGGGTCAGTAGATTCGTCTCAAAAAGTTACACCCATCTGTGAAGAGGTTTTGCAAATAGACTTTATTTAGTACTCCATGCATGCAAGATTCTCTTTAGCGCTTTTTAGACTTTGGGAACCAAACAAGGCCTTTTCGGCGCGTATGCTTCAAGCACATATATAGAACTGAACTATGAGAAGAAATGTCTGAAGCACAGAAGCAATAACCAACAGCCTTTTTTGATCCAAAGGCTCAACGAGAAGACATGAACATGATGGGATAGCAGAGCAACCTATATACAGCCACTGCTATATACTAGAAGCTTTGAAAATGACAGCAAAAATCGACCATCAACCGTCCTCGCTCCTTGCTCCATGATCACGTTCAGTTGTTGAGAACTTTCACCGTGTCCATGGCTCGTTCCCCTCTGGCGAACCTCTCGAACAGCACCGCAAGGTAGTCCTTGGTCGTCGTCTTCCCGTACCGCCTCGGCCTCTTCTCGTCCGCCAGCTCCGGCAGCGGCTCGATCTCCTTGTCCGGGTCCAGCGTGTAGAACATCGCCAGCGACACCCGGTCGCGCTCCGCGTTCGCCACCGCCCTGTGCACGGGGCTCATGAAGAACCCATTGCTCATTATCTGCATGAGAATTGCACATCATCGATCGAGGAGAAAGATTGCCACTTGTGGATTCGAAAGCTCAAGAAAAGCATCGCTGACAAACTTGATTGTTGTAACAGCGTGCAGATACTAGCTAGATACCTCTATTGCGTCCCCAACGTTGACGAGCAGCGCGTTGGGAACGATGGGCACGTCGTACCATACGCCGCCGCCGCCGTCGTTCGGCTTCTGCACCTGGAGCCCGCCGACGGCGTCGTCGATGAGGACGACGGTGATGACCGAGGCGTCGGAGTGGGGTTTCAGGCCAACGACGAGCTCCGGCCTGGGGCAGCGCGGGTAGTAGTTGAACCTGGCGTGCGTCATGGCGAGGCCCTCGCTCATCATGCCGACGAAGCAGCCCTCGTCCAGGCCCAGCATCCGGGCGAGGCTGGCGAGCACGACGTCGGCGATGGCCCGGCACCTGGCCGTGTACTCGCGCAGGACGGCGCCGAACGCCGGAGGCCTTGCCGGCCAGAGGCTGTGGACTACCCGGGACTCGGGCTCCACGATGAGGTAGAGCCTGTCGCACCAGTCGAGGATCTGTCCTCCGACACCACCATGTCGTTGCCGTACCCTTCGAACCTGAACTCCTTGCCGTTCACCAGGTTGGAGTACTTCTGCTTCTCCTCCAGCGGGAGCTTGAAGAAACCCCTCGTCACTTGGATCATCTCGGCGAGGAATCCTGGTTCCATTCCATGACCAACAGCCTGGATACAGATTGATCCAAATTGAGCTTGGCCTGATCGATCACCGCTTGATACCAGAAAACAAAAAGAAAAGGGAGAGGTTTCATTACCATGAAGAGGCCCCAATCCTGCAGGGCGGATCTGAGCTTGGCGAGCTCGTCGTTGTCGTCAGCAGCAGACAGCCGGCTGAGGTCAACGATAGGAATGGGCTCGGGCATGGCTGTGGCAGCGGCCGCGGCGGGACGATCTTCCTCGCGGACCACGTACCGGCTCGGTGGTTCCTGCACGCCGGCGGCCAGCTCCTGCACGATCGGTGGTATCTTCCATGGTTGCGCTTGGTCCTCGGCCATGGTGGCTTTGCTTGTCACTTGTCAGTCGTCGCTGCTGTTGGTCCTAAAACCAACTGCCTCCCTTATCCTGTTTTACCTGAATTTTTTTTCTAACCGCGGACGGCACTTTGTTCAATTTTTTTAAGAACACTAACAGGGACATATAATATTTGAGCAGAGAACTTTTGTCGACGTTGACTGATATATTTCTCTTGATCCCATCACAAAGAAATATGATTTCCAGACATTATTACTCACCATACTGCTATTAGTATCAATTGTCATACTTATAAAGCATAACCTATAAGACATGACCATCGACAAGTATTTTTGTGGATTGTGGTAAATCTAAAGATATAATTCATCAATGCAAAAAACTGTAGCAATGTATATTGGACCACTGGAGACACCTTCTAGCACATCAACAATAGTATCACACTGTAGAATACCAATACACCTCAGTATTAGCACGGTGATTTATTAACTTGATGAAACTACTAGCTATTCATGTCTCCGTAGAGAGAAAAGTGGAGGACAATGATCGTTAACAGGTCAAGCTATCCATGGATCAAGCTCACCCTTGTGCATTGTCATTAACTGTTATTGTCCGGCTATTCATATATGATTGTTGTTAACAATTATTATCTACAATTTCAGCTGCAAAAGTTACCAGAAATGTAGGACCTGTTGTTTTTAATTAGTAACACACACTTTCAGTTTCCTCTAAGCTCTCATGATACATGACGCTTCGAATTGGCAACATCCATTTTGACTTATAAATCCCTTGTGCCATAGTCGTGAATTGGCAACTCCATATTGCTCAATATTTATAGTTTAATTTGTAGTGATGACGGACCTTCATGAGTGGTAGCATAACTCATGAAAATTGCGGGGTTCACCAACATGACCAAGTAAGAAGAGCATGAATGCCTGCCATTTTTTCACGGCAGACTAAGAAGATTGTGCCGTGTCGTACAGTAGTGGTGATCTAGTTTTTTTTTTTTTTTTTTTTGAAACGAGGTTGCAGGGACCAATAGTATGTAACACAAAGCAAAACCGCTCATTCCTGCTCTAGATTAGCATAAGCAATTTAGGAGGTCCAAGCAATTTAGAGATAAGGGAAGGGTCGATCCAACGCACACAAGACTAGAGACCTCGACAGAGGCAGCCAAAAAGCAAGCGGCGACGCCAAGAGCAAAGGCCGAGCGGTTTGGTTGCCGCTGCGCCGCTCTCTGACGGACGGTTGGGCCCACCAGTCAGGGACCCGTGCTCTATTTGGTGGCCACCGTTCGTCAGGGTCTCGCGTCCCCAACTGATCGGCAATGCTGCAGGCCTATACTCCAGTGTTTGTCTCGCTCCATTTACATTGCGAATGCCCCGAATTATTCTTATTTTCTAAATTCTTTTTTTGTGTGGCTACCGGATCATTTGGTTAGCTCGTGACTGTATGGGCATCGATCGTCCAGAAATTAAGAATGATACCAACCGAATAGGACTAAGCTGTGCTACTGACGCAAATACGGCTCATGAGTAATGTCAATTTTAACTGGGATGGACGCCGCTGGCCCGTAGAGCAAGATGAGCACGAACAAACTATACTGCACTGCACTGCACCGTTGGGGGCTCTACGGTCTACGGATGGAAGCAGGTATAGCGGATAACGGGAATGTTACAAGCTATTAATTTTACAGAGAAACGGTACGCGTTTTGTGTGTATTCATCAACCATAACAGTATTCAGTTGCACTGAGTGTATTTGTATATATACCATTCATACAATTTTTTTTTAAAAAAAACAATACAACAAGCCACGACAAAGCAACTGTTCGCTGCAGCCAGCAGAGCCAAGCACGTATTTGGCTCTAAAAACCTCTAACCGAAGAATTCCAATGTAAAACAGATAATGCCAGCGGTAAGAGACATCATCATCATAATTACTGACCAAGTTTACTGTGGCCATACGTGAACAAAATGGTTCGCTGGCCGTAACCCAGCAGACCAGACCAGAGGAGGTGCTGTGCTGTACCCACCCCGTAACAACATTCCAACACGCAGGCTTCCCTAAATGCCAACTCAGTAGCTCATTTAAGCAAGCATTCAAGAGACGACGACGCACGGGACACGCGTGGGCGTGCGCCCGTCCTGCACAGTTAGACAGAACCGGGCCGCAACGGTGGCCCCGCGTATCCGCGTGGCGTGGCCCGCACGCGACCCCGAGCCACGCGTGGGCCCCGCGGGCTTCCACGTGGACGGCGTGGGGGAGCCCAACGGTAACAAAGGAACGGGGGTGGGCTGGGAGGGAGGGAGGTCACGTGCCCCGCACCTGACTCCCTCACCCCACGGGCGCAGCGAGCGAGCGCTTGGCGGCAACGGTCACATTGACCACAGGCCCCCCAACGGTCACATCCCGGACCACAGCCCACGCCAGCCGTCCGCTCCGGATCTGACGGTGCGCGCGGCGCCTTGTGATTCGCGCCGCCCCACGCCTGGCAGAACGGCCGGCTCCGTCCCTGGCCCCCGGGGCTTCTTCTCCCTTCCCCCCTTCCCTCGCGCCAGAGGAAGAGGGCGAGCGAGAGGAGTGTGAGGCGAGAGAGAGAGCCACCCACCCACCACCACAGAACAGAGAGACAGACAGAGAGGAGAGTGATGCTCATGGTGAGGCAAGAGGAAGAGGAGGAGCTGTAGGATCCATTAGGGAATAGGAACACACACACACACACCGCATCATCCCCATCGCCATTGCCACCGCATTGCATTGCATTGCATTGCATCGCATCCGATGTTGCGTTGTTAGGATTTAGTTCGTCATCCCCTGCTTCTTCTTGATTTCTTTTTGTTTTTTCGGTAGCAATGGAGGTGCTGGGGTTCTCCGCTCGCCGCTCGCTGGGTTTCGTCGCCGCCGCCGCCGTGCGGGCTCTGCAGAGGATGAGCCGCCCCGGCATGCTCTCCGTTGTCCGATCTTTCTAGATGTTTTAGGCCGTTCTTCCGTATAATACATTCTTTGATTCTTTTGTACTAATCCTCATTCTTTCCTGCATATACAGCAGCATAACATACACCTCATAGACATTAAATTCTTTCATTTCCTCTTGTTTTTACCCAAAGGAAACTGACCAAATTCTTTCCCAGGCTAGATCCTCTGTTTTTAGAATTCTCCTCTTTCTTTTGTACATCGATTCATATACAACTCACCACCTCACAAGATCCTCTAGCAGTAGCCAGAGAGCATAGAGAGACAGAGAGAGAGGGGAGAGAGCAGAGTGAGGAGTGAACCAACAACAGAGAGGAGGAAGAAGAAGACGAAGAGGAAGCCACAGAGGAGGAGAGGAGGAAGGTCTCTTCTTGCCGCATCGCATCCGGCCGCGTCTCCGGGATGTTGGCTGGTTGCTCCTTCTCGTCGTCGAGGCATCAGATGAGCACCGCGCAGCGATTCGACATCCTCCCCTACGGCTTCTCCAAGCGGAGCAACCGCGGCGACGCCGGCGCCGCCCCGCGCGTCGCGGCCGGCGACGCCAGGACCGGCGGCGGCGCCACCTGCTCCTTCCGCGCCCACCCGGCGCCGCCTGTCACCCAGGCGGTGTCCTGGGGCGCCAAGCCGGAGCACGGCGGCAACGGCGCCGGCGGCGGTGTTTGGGAGAGGAGCAGAGCCGTCAAGCGGGCCCATGAGGAGGGCGCCGGTGAGGAGTATGGCGGCCCCGTCGTCCGCGCCAAGCGGACCAGAATGGGCGGCGACGGGGATGAGGTATGGTTCCATCAACCCATTGCAGGGACAGTGCAAGCAGCCGGGCAAGGCGACGGGGAAGAACCAGAGGAAGAGAAGGTCTTCCTGGTGCCGAGCGCCGCGGCGTTCCCCCACGCGGGGCCGTCGCTGGCCGCGGCTAAGAAGGAGGAGTTCAGCAAGTCGCCGTCCAACTCGCCGGCCTCGTCGGGCGGCACGGACGGCGGCTCCTCGGCGTTACCGCCGCCCGACCTGCACGCGTGGAACGGCGTGCCGGCGCCGGGGGCGGCCGGGCGGGAGGCGATGGAGCTCGTGGTCGCGCTCACCGCGTGCGCCGACTCCCTCGCCGCCCGCAACCACGACGCCGCCAACTACTACCTGGCGCGGCTCGGCGAGATGGCCTCACCGGCGGGGCCCACGCCGATGCACCGCGTGGCCGCCTACTTCGCCGAGGCGCTCGCGCTCCGCGTCGTGCGCATGTGGCCGCACGTGTTCGACATCACCCCGCCACGCGAGCTCACCGACGGCGCAGTCGGCGACGACGACGCCACGGCGCTGCGGATCCTCAATGCCATCACCCCGATCCCGCGCTTCCTGCACTTCACCCTCAACGAGAGGATGCTCCGCGCGTTCGACGGCCACGATCGCGTTCACGTCATCGACTTCGACATCAAGCAGGGGCTCCAGTGGCCGGGCCTGCTCCAGAGCCTCGCCACGCGCGCGATCCCGCCGGCCCACGTGCGGATCACCGGCGTCGGCGAGTCGAGGCAGGAGCTGCAAGAGACGGGCGCTAGGCTGGGTCGCGTGGCCGCCGCGCTCGGCCTCGCGTTCGAGTTCCACGCCGTGGTGGACCGGCTCGAGGACGTCCGCCTGTGGATGCTCCACGTCAAGCGCGGCGAGTGCGTCGCCGTGAACTGCGTCCTCGCGGCGCACCGCCTCCTACGCGACGACACCGGCGCCGCGCTCACCGACTTCCTCGGGCTCGCGCGCAGCACGGGCGCCGCCATCCTCCTGCTGGGCGAGCAAGAGGACGCCCTCAACTACGGGCGGTGGGAGGCGCGGTTCGCGCGCGCGCTGCGGTACTACGCCGCGGCGTTCGACGCCGTGGACGCGGCCGGGCTATCAGACGCGAGCCCGGCGAGGGTGAAGGCGGAAGAGATGTTCGCGCGGGAGATCCGCAACGCGGTGGCGTTCGAAGCCGCGGACCGCTTCGAGCGGCACGAGAGCTTCGCCGGGTGGCAGCAGCGCATGGAGGAAGGCGGGTTCCAGAACGCCGGCATCGGCGACCGGGAGGCGATGCAGGGGCGCATGATCGCGAGGATGTTCGCGCCTGGCAACTACAGCGTGCAGGCGCAGGGCGACGGCGAGGGGCTCACGCTCCGGTGGCTGGACCAGCCGATGTACACCGTGTCCGCGTGGACTCCGGTGGCTGACGGCGGTGGTGGAGGCAGCACGCTTTCTGCATCCGTCTCCACCACAGCATCCCATTCTCAGCAAAGCTGAATGGGGGAAGAAGGTTAAGTGAAGAAGAAAGAACAGGGTTTTTCAGTGGTTCTTTTGCTGTTAGTGATCATTCATTAGTTCATTATACAGTCTGACAATTCTTTTATACATCCAAAAGAACAAAAAAAAAACAAAGGAGAAAGAAAGATTTGTAGCTTTTGTTTCATAGTTTGATAGGATAAAAGATTCAATTGTTAGTAGTTGTAATTCTTTATTCTTTTGGCTGCTGAGTCCCCTGCAAAATTAGCTGCATGTTATGTAGAAGCAAAGGAGTTGTAGATGTTGGCAGGGCAGCTCACAGCGTATATGGATGTCTCCAGTTACAAATTACAATACATCATATTACAAGCCATTATTTCGCCATATTTGTAACTTGTAATCTCTGTTCCGAGTCAGAAGGAATTGGAATCAAACAATATGTTCGTCATCTGAATTTTTGTGGTTGTCAGAAAAAAAAAGGGACGATTGCTCCGGCTCTACTACTGTTGATAAATGTTATTCTGATGACGGATGTTTTGAGTTAATTGGAACGCCTTATGTTCTCTCTACTAATTTGGTGTTAGAAAGAGATTGTAATCGCCTTTGTCGGGAGCTGAAAATGAAACGAAACTACAAGTCGTTAGCAGTAGGATAGAAGGCACCATGACATCCTTCTTGTCTAGGACTGAATCAGGAACAAACACAGGTATGTGAAGAGTTCATTCAGTCAAACGTCAAAACACAATCTGTGCAACCAAGTTGATGTATGCTGATATAATACAGTTCGTTAATAATCTTACCAAATTACGGATATAGTCACTGAAAAAATCCATTGAACAGAACAATATGTACTATTCTTTCTCTTTTTACAAGAAGACAATATGGCTAATTGCAAGCAAGGGGGCCTGCACTTAAGGCTAAGAGTCCCAAGAAGAACGAACAAATCTTCAGTTCCCTCCTGCACAGTCAGATATGCTTGGTAGTATTATTGACAATGTATACCAGCAGTCATTCATCCCATCAGAATGGTGTTTCACTTTATCACTATTTGGGGCGCTGGCATGTCAGAAAATCATCTATTGAACAAACCAATAGTGTATTGAGCCGCATCTGCTTAGAAAAATCATGTATTAGTCCCTACGGTTTCAACCATTTGTAATCGTACTCGAACCCGATCTCTGTCAGGAACAAGGGGAAAGGGGACCAAAGTGTAGAGAAACTCGCGGGGAAATCAAAAGAGAACAAACTCAAGGGAAAATTCAGTTGCAGATAACTAAATTGGAACAAGCTCAAAGGATTACTGCGACAGACGCCGACGGCTAGGAGGAGGAACTATTCTAGGGTTCTAGATCGACTTCATCTCTTGTTCGATACTGGAACCCCCCGACTAATATGGTGTGGCGAATAACTTAATGGCATGTTTGGATCCTCGGGATCAGGCTGAACGCTGAATTGGAAATTACAGTATAGCAAAGTACTGTTGCCGGTATGAAAATAAGTGACTCAAAAGGCGCTCGCTAATCCATCCAGGGTAGATGGGAGCCGTTGGATGCGCCATGGACCGTTGCTCCTGAAGTCGACGACTCGGTTAGGTTACTCGGCTGCAGACTTGCTCTGTTCCATATGCTATGCTTTAACTGACGAACTGAATCGAAATGGTTGATTCAGAGAATTGGTCTTGCCTGAATCGAAATGGTTGTACTCCTGGGCTGCGCCTCGCCGCCGGTTGGGTCGGTCCCGGCTCCCGGATAAAGTGCTGCACGCCGGCCTGCCCGACCGCCGTCGCGTGGCCTGTGGCCATGGCTTCACCCGCTCGCGTGGCCGTGCCCAACGCGTCCCTTGCGCCACTCGTCTGCCATCACCCACCGGCCACGTCTCCTTGTCACAACGCCTGCCACGCCGCCGCCGCGGCGTTCCCTCCGCTCCGCGACAACCAACCAGCCCGTTCGTCCATCCTCCGCCGCCCCCGCAGAGCTGCAAGTCTGCATCTTCACTCGCTCCCGACCTCGCCGCCACCCGTGGCGCCGAGCCCGTGCTCGTGGCTGGTGACCTCGGTGTGCTCGACGAAATGCCTGCCCGGGCCGGGCGTCTGGGGCTCGGGAGAGAGGTCTCAGGGTCAGGGGTGGACGGCTGCTTGCTGATGACAGGCCTCGGGCCAGAGGCACGGCATGCTCTGCACTTGTTGAAGGGCGATGGCCACTTGCCAGTGCGCAGCGTGGGAAGCTAGGGGAGATGCAGACATGGTCTGTGCTGTGCATGAGATGGGCTCATGAAGGTGCCCCGGGAGCATCAGCATTCAGAAGATGATCGAGTTGTGCCGGAGTAAGCGACGGAGCATCAGCTGAGTTGCTTCAATCTGCACTTGATATGCGGCAATTGGTAAGTACAAGTCGCACTTGCCACCGCGAGTTTACAAATTATCCTGAAGCTATCAGGGCATGCTTTGATTTCACAGTAATAGAACAATCTGCAAATGTACGATCCTAATGTATTTTGTTTGCTAGCAGGTGCTACTCCCATCGGACTTCAGCAATTTTTATGCAGGGTATTCGTGATTTAATGAATGCCAGTTTGGTTCTTACCTGAAATAAACTCAGAGTTTGTTTTTGCATACAAACTAAGAGTCGCTGTCATAAAAAATAGTCACACCAAATAGCTGCTTTCATTGTAATTCAAGGTGCCTCTATGATTTCTTCTATTTACACACTTTTCTTGTCTCTGTCTTGACTCTTGAAGTTGAAAATCTTTCTAAATTTGACAAATAGTCCATTGGTCTGTGATGCTCCTCAAGAGATGATAGTTTTGTCCCCGAGTACTGACTATGATTAGAATACTCTGAATTGGGACATGGACATCTATCTACGGGGGCACCCTTTGCAGTGGGGCATGAAGCCATCCATCCAAATCAATTACACTTAAGTTCAAACTTTTGATTTCCAGTCCTATGCATGGATATAGCAATAAGAGAACCTCTCATATCTGTATGGTCCACTGATCTTGGCATGCCCCTCATGAGATAATCTAGTTTTACCCCCAAGATGATTGATGAGTATTCTCAATTATGCACGGGGCATCCATGTACAGTTATACCCTCTGCAGTGGGGCATGAAGCAAGAGGGCATCCATCCAAATCATTGCCCCACCAGTTCAAACTTTTGTTCTCAAGTCCTAGGCATAGATACAGCAAGACAGCCATGAATGCCAAACCAGCATCAAGAGCACCTGACAGCAGATAGTTGTTTCTCTCCCACCAATCACGTCGATACTTATAGACCATGTAACCTGACAAAAATGCTATGGCTATCCATGTGCTGTAGTTGACTGCAGTGCCAGGAGGCATTAAGCTGGTTGCGCCAATCATCACAGGCACATTGACATTAAGGATCCATTTCTGAGCTGGGAATGCCTTGTGTGCAAACCAGACAAGGAGGGGAGCAATGGCTCCACCCAGGAAGAACCAGTTCACACCAGCGTAAGTGCCTAAATCACCAAATATTCTGCGTGGGCCAATAAGGCCCCATATTACTGATGCATCATAAAACACATGATCATAAGGGCATGTCCAAGGGCTGTCTGCTGGGAGTAGCTCGGTGTTGCACATATTAGGGATTGTGGCCATGAGCCACCATGTTGTTCCAAGGTATACAGAAGCCGCTATTAAAGTGCCCACAACCTGTTGTTTTTTCAATAGGACATTAAAATACAATGGAAGAATGTGATTATCAATCTTTTGTTATTTTAATGATTATTGTTCATGTGACTAGTCGAACTGACCTGAGCCATGAACATGGTCCTTGGTGGAATCTTCATGTAGTGGCCCAACTTAAAATCTTGCAAAAATTCTAGAGCTTGACGTGGACCAGAGTAACCATATACCTTGAAGCATATGTTTGCAATGGGTCGTCCAGGATATAGGTACCCCATAATGTATTCTGTGATGATATTCAAGCCTGGAGTCTGTTACATTGATGTAATTAGCTGTGTTCTGCTCATGGCACTGCTGCCACTGCATACGCTGTAATATCTGGTATGCAAACAATGCTTGGGTTAATACCTGGTTGGTTGTTGCTTTGATAATTCCAATAGGAAGGGTGTAGAAAATGGCAACAGCACATGCAAGCAGTACCCCCCACCAAGGTAACTGCAGTTGCTCAATGTAGTACTCACAAGTAAACATGGTGACTGCAACACTGGCAACAAGGATGCATATGAACCACCATTCAGGGACCTGCTTGTATCTCCTCATGAGCTTTGTATGTATGTCCATCTTCTTCTCCTGGAAAGCTGATTTGCTTAGCTGCCAAATTTCACTGGAAACAAGCTTTCACTTTTAGTTGTATGTCTACTTTTGCAGAGCAGACCAAGAGGGGCAATTGATAACAGAAATTACCTTCCATGGAAAAGGAGAACATGGGAAACTGTCGCGGTAAGGCATGCAAATCCTAGACCATAGCTGAAAGCAAAGAATGTGCTGATGCGTAATGGTCCATTCTTCTCGTAGGCATTTGTATCAAAATGGAACTGGGAGTCCATGATGCTAGAGATGTTGTACTTTTGTCCAGTCACTGTGTAGAGACCAGCTGAGTAGATGGGGAAGTTGCGTGCCTTGTAAACATTAAACCAGTAGTTGATTGGTGTGATTATATACATGACGATGAAAAAGCCAGCAGCAATGTTGGCAGTGGCAAACCATGGGCTCGCGAGAGGGCTTCCAAGGTATGCGGAGATGGATGACCAGTCGAGTCCGATTGCACCGACGCCTAGGCCGTGGAGGCCTGAGCCAAGCTGTTGAGCAATCACGGAGTTGGGAAACATCCAACAGATCCAGGAGAGGGAGGTAAGCATCTGGAATAGGTATCCTGGGAAGATGTAGTAGGCAAAGCTGCAGATGAATGCCACCAAGAAGAATTGGTTGCGCGTCAAACTGCCCTTTCTCCTATGCTCTTTTTCATGAAGTGCCCTGGTGACCATTATGCATCCAACTCTGTTATTTCACCTTCGCACAGAGTGCCTAGATGAATATGTTAATCAACATGGTAGCATCAATTTTTTTGTCATGTGACTTAGAATATAGAAGTGTGTTTTTAACAGAGTGTCAAAAGATTTTGCAGACAAGTTGTTTGCATGATCTCTTTTTTTTCTTGGCAAATTACTAAATTACCTAGTTTCATAATTCACTACTTTATCCCTGTATGATGACACCTGCAGACTGTGTGCTTATCTCAGTTCAGGCCTCCAGGAGGAACTGGTAGAAGATTAAAGCTGTGTAATTTGGTTATATAACATTTCTTTCAATAGTTGTATCTACTTGTACTATAATATTCATATATTTTTTTTTAAAAAAATGATCTGTCCTTAATTTGATGTCAAGAGATAATCATGGAAGTGGTATGAGATTGAGCTTCTTTTTTCTTTTGCTTTTCTTTGCATGCATATATGTGGATTGACTAGCGATACTTATTTACACAGGAATCAGATAATTGTTGTCATTGTGACCCTTCTGTGTTTGGTTACCATCCACCTGTTGATGAAGTTTCTGAGCCTTTGAAACTTTGAATTGGTAAGCGATTTATGTTCACTTCTTATTTATTGTGGAGTTTTCTACAAGACATATATGTCAACGCAAACTGCTACCATTCTTTTGTCGTTAGTCGTATATAATTATCACTTATCACTCATGATGATGATGGAGGACAAGGCACAAGTGATGTGTCCACAGGAACTCTGATTATCCCCTGAATGAATTGTAGTATTGAAAGCGTCCTCTGGCTTGGCCAGCTGCTTTGCTCACTCTGTTTGTCGTTCTTATGGAATGACAGCGCAATGGTATGATATTAGTATAGTGGTTGGTAAGCACCATATGATATGAAAAATTATACCCATGCAACAATATGTCCTTATCAAATTGTAGCACCACACCATTTGATGATTTGAGAATCTTTCGCTAAAAAATGTTCCAACCAATGTATCCCCTTTCCGTTTAGTTTTACTTGTTCATTAGGAGGTTCAAGTAACATGTTTCCTCGATACTCTATGTCTTCGTCTTTTTAGATGATGATTACTCGTAAAAGATTTTTTTCTTTGGTTGAGATTATTACTGATGGAATAATCAAAGGTAAATTAAGCGACCTACTTCTGTAGATTTGTGCTACCTGAAGAGAGAGACCTGGACAAGGTTGGACGGCCACCACATCTCGGCCGGCTCCACCAGATAACGCCGGAATATCCCTGCCCATCCGAACCCCAGCACCTACAGGATAAGGTACCAGTTCATGCAAGCTCCCTCTCGTTGAGTGGCCGGCAAATAAGGAATCTACTCATGAATTACTTGGCTGGTGAGGATGACAAGGAGCGCGACGACGAAGGACATGTCCTGGCCGTAGAAGACCCGGACAGAGGTCACGACGTTGGCACCGAACACGGTGCCGGCGCCGGCGTTGGCGAAGATGGTGATGAGCACGTGCTCCTTGACGTTGAAGGGCCCCGGGTTGAGGGTGAACTCCCATCGCCGACCGCGGAAGAAGGCGCGGCCCGGCAGCGCCGCGGCCATGAGGCGGCCGAGCGGCAGGACGGCGATCTGCGCGGAGACGGCGGTGATGGTGAGCGGCTCCTTGCGGTACCCGAAGAAGGCGTTGAGGAAGGACAGCGAGGCGCAGGACGCCGCGCCGAGCACCCACGTCCGGAACGTCAGCGCCGGCGTCCCCGGGTCGTCGCCCACCGGCACCGTCAGCGCCACCTGCTCGACGGGCGAGTTCTCCCACTCCTCCACCTCCCGGTCCGGCGTGATCTCGGGTGGACTGCACGGCGCCGATGGCCGCACTGCGTGGGAAGAGCGGGAGGTTGAGCTTGAGCGCGCGACAATGGCGGCTGCAGCAGCAACGGAACAAGGAGGACCGTGACGAGGAAGCGAGTCCGCGGTGCTTACGGAGTGGGGAGGTGATGTGGTCGCCATGGTGGCCGTCTTGGTCTCCCTCGTCCGGGGCTTGCTCTTGTAGCTCCCGGTGGGTGGACGCCATGGCCGGGGCCTGGGAGCTTGGGAGTCGGGAAGTGTGCCGCGGTTGATGCCGTAGGGGTCCCTCCCTCCTATTACTTTGATATATACTTTTGTCCGCTTTTCCTCTTGCTCTGTAATTTTCTATGCCCGTTTATTAAATTTATTTATTTCTACTAGCAAGGTGACCCGCGCGACACGCGCGTGCTGTACGTTATAGTGTCATTGCTTTTCTTAAACTTTGATCGAATTGGCCAAATTTGACTTAGAAAAAACATAATACGACATAAAAAAAAAGAAGGAGTATGTTTCATGTCCTTAGTGGCTGCATATTTGCACAAAAAATAATTACAAACATGAAACAATTTATTTTCATGGACATCACCTTGTTGCGCTCATGCCGCCATGCAAGAACGCAAGTAAAAGTTTTGCTTTGGCAATCTAGATTGCAAACAAAATCAATGGCATTTGAAGTTATATTTTAGACCAATAAATTAATGCAAGACAAACCTGTCTAACAAATTTTGGAAATTACACTACATGTGGAAGATGTCATCTGCTGACAAATTAAGATTATTATAATAATACAATGGGCGTGTTTGTTTTCACTTATAATCAGCTTATGGTCAAAATAAGCGAGAATCCCACCCAAACACCTTGATTATTTTCGCTTATTCTCGATTCTCTGATAATCCATTTCAGATATTTGAATTACAATAATCGAGAATCAAGAAAATTTTCGCTTATCTTAGAATCTAAGCATGGTTGAGAGAAGCGGAAACAAACACGCCCAATATTAAAGATAAAAAATCTCTATACTTCAACTTCATACTGGATCTAGAATTTTCTGATGATGCATATATCAAAAGCCCTATACTTCAACTTCACATTGGATCTAGAAATTTCTCTTTATATGCATTTGCATGCAGAATAAAATAAATTAATATCCATTGTACCTATCTCCATTCCTAATCAAATAAAATGGTATATATATCTCTTCTGGAAAAAATTTACGGTTTGCTTTGTCTATCTTTTTCTTAGAAAAAGAAATTATTCCTGCCTCTGCGTTAGGGGCGGACCTAGGTACAAGCCAGTGAGGGCACAGGGCCTCACTCAAGGTTCTAAAGCTCATGTAATCAACAGAATTTCATGATGTTCAAGGCTCCTAATTTTAGTCTCTCTTAAGCCATGCCCCCACTCAAATTTCGTCTTGGGTCCGCCCCTGCTCTATGTTCATCCGCAGCCAAGATTTACATACTTGACAGCTCTTATGCTGAGAATAAATAAAAAGGAACAAGATCATGAAATTATAAGAAAAATCTACTTTTGTCTATCTGTGTTCTCTTCTCTCTATCCATGAGAGCGTCGATTTCCATTATCTTGATGCAGAGATCTTTCTGTCCTCATTTGGCTTGTACATTCAATTTATTCACTCGATAAGGTATGGTTCAGGATGCTTGCTCCTGCCAACAACCGCGCAAGGGAGATGAGCTATGGAGTGCAGGTTTGGACGGGGCGCATACGTAGAAGAAGACAGGGTGCAGGCAATGGATAAACAACAACGAAACTACACACATTAGAATAGCACAATAGATACTACCAATAAAAAAAATGTAGTGTATATTATATTTATGTGATGCTAAGTACAATCTATAGAGATTCTCCATCTATATCTAATCGAGAATAGAAGCAAGTCGCTTCCGGCGTCGGCTTGTAGTCTCTACAATCGGCACACGCACGCCGCTTGCCATCATGCCTCCTTGGTTCGGGGACCGGTATGCATGAACACACGAAATTCAAATACAAAAACAAATATTCTATTTCTGAATTCTAACTTACTTACGTTTAACACATTCTCTCACCTAGTAAACAATATAATATATTTGCACCCTTTGTTAGCTGAATTGCGATACAATTCTTGCAGCTATTCAACTTAAACTGTTTCTACGAGTGCGGCTATTAATTTAGTTCCTTTTCAGGTTAGGTTCCTGGTAGCATTTCAAATTAATGGTTGGTTCTACGTCGCGTGATTTCTGTGTTTGCCACAAGAATAAAAACAAACATGCTATTTTTTGAAACATATATATTCATACAGAAGAAATACCTGGATTCGATGTAATTAGTTCCCAGTGCACTCACCTTTTTTGTCTTGAATTTTCTTAATATCTTTCCGAGTGATCCATCTGAGTTATTGTATATCAGACTCAACAATTTAATGATACGAAGAATTGGTGCTAGCAATTGAGAACACTTGCATCATCGCCAACCATCTATCTGATGCCTTCCCTGACACTGAATGCCTGAAGTTATTTCATCCAACATCGTCCACGTCGGCCAATAGTAACAAAGCACGATGATTAGGGAGAAAGCAACATCGTCCACATCGTCCACGACCGGAAGCGCTGCATGAGGATGTCTACGAGCTTGCCCTTGCCCTCGTCGCCTCGCTGCGTGCCCAGCAGCCCCACTACCTGATTCAGCGACTCAGCCGAATTACGGCTTCTTTGCACTCGCGAGAACCACAGCTCTCATCAACCGAAATAGGCATGGCACAGGCCCGGGGAGCAAGCGGCCGCCGCAGCCGGCGTCGGGGTGGAGGGGAAAGTGGCGGTCAACGGACTCGAGGATCAGCTGAATGCGCAAGACTCTAGTGCTCCTTCGAGCTCCTTCAGGGGTGGGTGCCGTCGGGTGCTCCGACTTCTGAGCAGCGACGACGTCCTGTGGCGGTGCGCGCGCCGCGCGGTCCGGGCTGCAAGGCGCACGGCGCCGATGTGCTGCGTGCGTGGCGGCTGTTCGGCAAGAAGGGAAAAAATAGGAGTACGCGGGTGTCGCAGGCGGGTACGAGGGTGCGCGGTAACAAAAATATGGACTTTTTGGCAGAATCAATTCCTAGCTATCAATTTCTATGGGTCTCACCCCCTTCCCATCCTCCTCGGCCCTGACAGGTGGGGGGTAAGACGGGCCCAAATTGAATAACAAATGTTTTCAATTGTTTTCGTTCTTTATAGTATAGATTTGGATGGACGTCAAGAACCAAGACGATCAAATCACACTAATCTCCATGGATGGATCCAATGTAGAATTTTCGTTGTGGATGAAAAGGATTGGGGTGAGCAGAAAAGAATAGAATATAATCCACTCTTGTGTGCAGCGCAACTTGATAAATAGGGCAGCTTTTTCTCACGAAAGTAGCCGTGTGCACGATGGGAGTCGTGCAAAAAATCATTGGAGTTGTGGTAGTCCTGGGACCCAGGGCCACCTGACGGGGCAGGCCATTGAGATGAAGAACTTTATACGTACCACTTTGTTTTGCTAGGATCAGATCAGACAATCTGTAGATACATTCATCATATTACTCTTGCAACATTCGTATTATCTGACTTTTGATTTGAGGACGTCGATGGTTTGGTGCCTCGCCAAGTTGAGAAAAACATCTTTTCAGAAAAAAAAAGTTGAGAAAGGCTAGGCCCACCGTGTATCGGCTCGCGGTGAACAATTAAAGCCCAACTAGGCCCATTTAAAATTTGGACTGCGACGCATTATCGCGATCCAACTAGGCCCGCCCACTCAATTCTCACCCAAACGAGCTCGCTAGCCTCGTGCTGAACTGCTGATCGTTCGTCCGGCGTCTCGTCCACCATATACTCCTCGCCGCCGCCGCCGCCCGTCTCCCCAGACCCCAAGATTAACCTCTAACCTCCGGCGGCTTCCGTCCCGTCAGATCGGAGAAGAGAACGAAGGCGGCAAAGAATGAGTTTCAGGCGGTTCGTGTATCTGGTGACGGAAGACGCCAAGCGCCGCAACTTCCTCCTGCGCCGCATCGACATGTCGCGCTTCTTCCTGCCCAAATGCAAAAGAGACGAGCTACTCGCGGATCCGCCGCCGTTGGAGGAGGCCGATCTGCCTCCGGCTGCCATTAGGTTCGATCCTCCGACCTCAGCTGTTGTGGGCAACGAGGCCATGGCGTTCATGCTCTTCCCCGGAAGGGAAGACAGCGGCAATAACGACAAGGTGGTCGCCACCGACCCCACCGGCCGCGCCCTCCTCTACGACCCCGAGTCGCGCTCCGTCCGCAGCGTGCCCAGTTTCACCGCGCCGAAGCTAGCGCCCATCTCCATGGCCGTCGGCGACAGCCACTACGTGCTCGACAGGAACTTCAGCGTCAACGACTGTGACGATTGCTTCGATCGCTTCTTCCACGACGACGACTGGTACTGCCAGTCCCTGCCGCCGCCTCCCTACGTCCACGCCTACGGCGGCGCTAGCCTCGAGGAAGGCAGCTCGCATGTCGAGTCCTACGCGGTGGTCGGCGGCTCCAGCATCTGGATTTCGACGAGCACCCTTGGCACCCACTGCTTCGACACGGTGAGCCGCGCGTGGAGCAAGGTCGGCGACTGGGCGCTGCCGTTCTGCGGCCATGCCCAGTACGTGCCGGAGCACAAGCTCTGGTTCGGGCTCCCATCTGATGACATCGACAACTATTACTCCGGCGGCGAGGACGACGATGGCAGCATCTACACTTCGGACCTCGCCGTGACGCCACCGGCGATCCGCAGGGTCTGGGCGGACGACCTCACACGGCCGGAGTGGACCGGCAGGTGGTCCTATCTCGTGCACCTTGGTCAGTCTAGGTTCTGCCATGCCAGGTTCTTCCGGACCAAGCGCCCGATCGAGCTCCGGTACCGGAGCTATGTGGTGTTGACGGGCATGGAGGCGGAAGTTTGCGGGAGGGATGGTGGTGAGCTCCGCATGGTGAAGCACAGGTCAGAGCTGTACAGGCTGGTCGACAAAATTGTGCACTGGGTACTCTAGTCCTTCTGTTCCTGGGATGCATATCAACCAAATTTGGGTGTTCCAGAAGTTGGCCTTCGCTCGTGTGGAGCTTATATATATCTAGGTTAAGTAATGCAGCTTAAGTTACGTGGTCTTTTTTTTTAGAAATGGGAATATATTTCAATATTCCAGCCTCTGCATCGATTGGTGCATGTAGCTGTTCGTTATTACAGTTACGACCACATAATCAAACAAAAAAAAGAGAGAAAACAGTACTTATTACCAAAAACTTAAACAAAAGGGAGTCTATTGCTAAAACACCAGCCATTGCTAGCAAAAATCTCCATCGACGTGGTCTCAAGTATACGACATCCCCAGATAGTTTGGGGCGCTCCTCCTCCTTTTGCAAGAGTGACCAGAACCGCATCCAGTGTGTACCTCTGAAGATCACCTGCATAGGAGTAAAAGCTCTTGTACTGTTAAAAACCACATTATTCCTACATATCCATATTGCCCAACATAAAGTGCAAGCTCCTACCAAAATTTTGTACCTAAGTTTCTTATCCACCCCAAGTAGCCAGTCATAAAACAAATGTTGAACATTTACAGGGGGTGTAATGTTGAAAGAAACTTGTACAATTCTCCATATCAAACTAGCAACATGACAATCGAAGAAAAGGTGTTGGATAGTTTCGTTGGTATTACAAAAACAACATTTTAAACTTCCCTTCCATTGCCTTTTTGCTAAATTGTCTTTGGTAAGAACTATTCCTTTAGACAAGTACCACATGAATATTTTAATTTTTAAAGGCAATTTCAGCTTCCATAAGACATGCTTATAAGGTACAACGTCCGGTGCGGCAAGCATCCTATACATAGAACGTACCGTGAACTTTCCATCCTGTTGCAACGTCCATCTAAATGAGTCTTTTTGATTACTCAATTGGGTATGCATAACCTTAGCCACAAGCTGATGCCACGCTATTAGGTTATTTCCAACTAGAGATCTTCTAAAGGCCACATTTAAAGGTTCCGACCTTAGCACTGTTGCAACCGTTGCACTCTTTTTCCTAACAATATTATATAAGCCTGGGAATTGCTCACTAAAAGGTGTATTATCTAGCCATGTATCCTCCCAGAATCTAATTTGAGTACCATCTCCTAAGTTGAGTTTACCTAATCTCAAAAAGTCCTTCTTCACCTTCATAAGGCTTGACCAAAAATGAGAATCACCAGGCATATGTTCAACTTGAGTAATAGTTTTATATCTCAAATATTTATTTCTTAGGAGTTTCTGCCAAACACCCTCCTCATTAATGAGTTTAAACAACCATTTACTGAGAAGACACTTATTCTGTAAGTCAAGATCTAGGATACCTAAGCCTCCTTGATCTTTTGGCGTACACATAATCCCCCATTTTGTCAACCTATATTTCTTCTTATGCTCATCACTTTGCCAAAAGAATATTGATCTAAAGTAATCTAGCTTCTTTAAGACTCCTTTTGGTATTTCAAAGAAAGATAGCATAAAGATGGATAGGTTACTAAGAACATAATTGATGAGGACCAGACGACCACCTACAGATAGCATTTTTCCTCTCCACCCACTCAGTCTTTTCTGAAATCTCTCTTCTATTTCTTTCCAATCACAGTTCCGCAACTTCCTATGGTGCATTGGAATCCCAAGGTATCTGAAAGGGAAAGATCCCATGTCACATCCAAAGATTTGTGAGTATTCCCTTTCAAGATCCTTGGCTGCCCCATAGCAAAACAATTCACTCTTATGAAAGTTGATTTTGAGTCCAGATAACTGCTCAAAAGCGCATAGCAAGAGCTTCATATTCTTAGCCTCTTCTAAATCATTTTCCATGAAAAGAATAGTATCATCAGCATATTGTAAAATGGATAAACCATCATCAACTAAATGTGGTACTACTCCCCTAAACTGGCCATTTTCTTTTGCGCGGGCAATTAAAACAGCCAACATATCCACTACTATGTTAAACAAAATAGGTGATAAAGGATCTCCCTGTCTTACACCTTTCTTTGTTTGAAAGTAATGTCCAATGTCGTTATTTACCTTAATGCCCACGCTACCTCTAGATGTTACTTTGTCTATCCATGCACAGAACTGTGGGGAGAAGCCCTTCATCCTCAAAACTTGTTGAAGAAACGGCCACTTCACTTTATCATATGCTTTTTCGAAGTCTAGTTTAAGAATAACACCACTCTTCTTCTTCCTATGCATCTCATGAATAGTTACGTGGTCTTAGTCGGATCATTAGTAGAGTCATCACAATGCACTGTCTGGAGCTGATGCAGCTCTGGGAATCATGCATGGAAGACACAAGGATCGATCATTACACCAATCTTCAGGGAGATGCACGAGTTGAGTCTGATTTTCTGTTTTTACACACGTGTATGCTAATCGAGTTTGTAATAGTGTTGCTGCCCATGAGCTAGCTAGCTAGGCAGGCTGTTGGTACGACTGGTACGGTGGAGTGGCATTCTGAAGCCCCGTCCAGCATCCATAGCTTTGTTGGAGTTTGATTGTAATCAGGATGTCTGATAATGAATGAATCTCCAAGTCTAAAAAAAATGTACTATTTCTTATCATGCTGCTTTTTTTTCATGGTCTTGACGCGTCCCCGAAATTGTCACGTCTGGGGTTGGGGTTTTGCAAATGTGAGGGGTTTAAAAACCTAATCTCGTAGTTGAGGCTTTGAGGGGAGGGCTTTCTATGGCATCTTCCATGCAAATTTCAGACATTCAAGGCTAATAGGTTTGTATTGGCTTTGGCTGCTGCTGGGTCCTTTTTCTTGGCTAAACTACATGGTTCCACTTGATGCCAGCCGTGCTGCAGCCCCCCAAGCACCCCCCCCCCCCCCAAGCCCGGGGTGTGGCTCCACCCCTGGTTAGATGTTAGGCCATGCAATAGGTGTAGACGCAAGTGTTGCACTGGTTATTAACTTGGCTGATGCTTGCCACACAGAACTTATTATCACCGCAGTTAGTCTAGACCTTGTCGTCAACTAGTAAAGGCTTGTATCTATTCATGTGTGCTCAATAGATTTACCACAATACATAGAATCAATAGTAGTGTCTACTCCATCCGTTTCAAATTTTGTTCACGGTTGACTTTTAAAATACAACTTTGACTATTCGTCTTATTCAAAGTTAGTACAAATAAGTAGAAATATGAGTCGTAACTGATGTACCTAGATAATAAAACAAGTAATAATGAAACAAATGATACTAGTGCAAATTTTTTGAATAAGACAAGTGGACACATGTGCATTAAAAAAGTCAACGGTGAATTACAATTTGGAACGGAAAATGGGAGGAACTCATTGAGATATTTTATAATCTAATTTCTTTTTCTATTATGTGGCTTTGTTAAATTCCTAAGTTCATTTTATAATTTAACCAAAACATTGACACTTCACAGAAAGACAATACGATTCAAGAATACCGTGATCTTCAAGAGATATGTGCAGCTTCAACGGCACAAGGGTCTTGTGCGACATCAAGCAAAGGGAAAGGTGCTAATTTGTCAAGAAAGGCTAATACACTTGATCTGAATGAGGAAGCTGAAGTGCAGGAAATTGAACCCACTGACAAACATGTTAGTGAAGTGGTTACTCCAAGCAATTCCCAAAGGCACATACAACTTCACTCCATCCAGATTCCAGAGACGAGCTAGAGCACCCATTGCCTAAGTCTGTGGTGCAGGCTGTATCTTTCTGACCTGTGCTTGAGCACGAAGAGCTTGCCGCCGCCACGAGCGCGACGCTCCACCCTCAATGCCCGTGAAGACCACAAAATCAAGGTGGCCAACGTCAGGTTGCCATGTCTTAAAGAACCTGGCATGGCAGAACCTGGAGCCGCCAAGGTGCACGAGATGGGACGACCCTGCTGATCCACCCAGGTGGTGTGAACTCCCTCCAGACCACGCCGGTCGCCATGTGGGGTGCCACGGCGAGGTCCGAGGCGCAGATGGAGCTCCCCTCGCCGTAGCCACATGTCAGACCAAACCAGAGGTTGAGCTCCTGGACGTACTCGGCGTGGCCGTCGAACGGCATCGCCCACGCGCCGACCTTGGTCCAGAGGCCACTCTCTACATTGAACTGAAGTGAGCAGTGTCTCCCTCAATGGCCGGATCATGGGTGTCAGCGTAGGGAGGCGGCGGCAGAGAGCGGCAGTACCAGTCATGGTGCATGTTGATGGCGCGGCCTCCGTCGTCGTAGATGAGGCCATCGAAGCAGTGGCCGCGGTTGCAGCCGGGAGTAAAGAGCCTATCCAGGACGTATAGGTTGTCGCCGACGGTGAAGGAGACGGGCTCGCGCTTTGGGGCGGTGAGGCTGCACAGGGTGCGGACGGAGTCCGATTCCGCGTCGTAGAGGAGGGTGCGGCCCGTCTGATCGGTCGCGACCACCTTGTCGTCGCCGTGCTCCCTGCTGCTGCCGGCGAGGAGCATGAAGTCCAGAGATCCCTTGCAGTATTCGGAGAAGGGGGGAATGAATCTCATGGCGGCGCGCGGCAGCTCGGCCTCCTCCAGCGGCGGCGGATCTGTGAGCAGCCGGTCTCTTTCGCTTTTCGGCAGGAAGAAGCGCGACATGTCGATGCGGCGCAGGAGGAAGTCGCGGCGGCTGGCGTTGTCCGTCACCAGGTACACGAACCGCCGGAAGCTCATGACGACGCCTCTCCTTCGCGGATCTGAAACAAGCACAAACATCTATCTATCACAATAAGCACAAACATCTATCACAATAGTCCAAACACAGAATTATTTCCAGAGGCGAGCGATCAAACAAGGGGATCCTTCACTCCTGGATCCTGGTAGAGATGACACGGGACGGAAGCTACACCGACCTTGGGCGAAGAGGAGAGGGGAGCGGCCGGCGGCGGCTGCGACCTTGGAAGTATAACCCTGCTTACATGAATGTGGGGCCGGCCCACTACGTCAACCCCCTCAAGGCCTCAACTATAAATCAGGTTATTAAACCCTCACATTTCCAAAGAAAATACCTGGGTAGGATAGAGCTTTCCCCTTTTATTACCATAGGTACTTTAGTTACGACTCACATTTCTACTTTTTTGTACTTACTTTGAATAAGGCGAATAGTCAAAGTTGTATTTTAAAAGTCAACAGTGAACTACAATTTAAAACGTAGGGAGTAGATACTACTATTGATTCTACGTATTGTGGTAAATCTATTGAGCACACATGAATAGATACAAGCCTTTGCTAGTTGACGACAAGGTCTAGACCAACTGCGGTGATAATAAGTTCTGTATGCGGCAAGCATCAGCCAAGTTAATAACCAGTGCAACACTTGGCGTCTACACCTATTGCATGTATAGATGGCCAAATGGGCTGGACCGAACGGGCGGCACGAAGCCCAGCCCGAAATGGCCCGGCACGAGCACGGCCCAGCCCGAATCCACCGTGCCCATGCTGGCCCGGCCCGATAGGTAGTGCCGGGCTGGGCTTGAATTTGGCCCGTAGTGCCGGCCCGGGCCCGGCACGGAAAATGGGCCGGCACGGTCCTGGCCCGACCCCCATAGAGCCGTTGGGGGCCTGCCAGCGTCCTGCCGGCCTGGCCCAAGAAGCCGTTGGAGGCCGGGGCATATAACCGCCTCTGACGCTTCCCAAACCCGACCGCTCTCTCCGCCTCCACCTCGCGTCCTCGCCTCGCTCACTCCGTCACTCACTCGCCGCGACCGCGCCGCTCTAGATCCCGCCTCCCTGGTCGTCTCCGGCTCCGGCGACTGCTCTCCGCGGCTCCGCCCCCGCAGGCCGCCCCCCAAACCCTACCGCTCTGCCTCCGTGTCGGTGCAAGAAATCACCAACTAGTAAATTTAGTGGATTGCGCGTTTAGGCTCGGATGGTTCGCGAGAGGACACAAGGGATTATACTGGTTCAGGCACAAACGCCCTACGTCCAGTGTCGGTCAGCTCCTGTTACTCGCGTTGCTCGTAGTAGGGGATACAAGCGGTCGAGAGAGAGGAGGAGCCTCAAGTCTCTGTGAGTGCGTGCGTGTGTGTTTTCTTCGTCTGTCTCTTCTCTCCCCTGAGGCCTTATTTTTCTATTTATACCTCCGGGGAGAGACCTGATACAATGCGTCTTCAACACATGGCAAATAACAGGAAACTTGCTGAAGAAGTCCCGCCGCCTACGGGATACTGTGGGTGATGCTGGAGTAGGTCCTAGTCTCGATCTCGCTAGGGTCGTGCCCGTCCCTCCGCGGCGCCTGCGGGACGGCTGGAACAGTGCGTGTCACATCCCCTGCCACACCGGGCGGTGCGCGGTGAGGCCTGTTAATGCTAATAGGTCGTGCGGTAGATATGCGGTGATGCGTCTTCCTTGTCCCCTTCCGCGCCGGGTCCCCCATGTTGACCCGCACCATCTTGACCTGACCCCGACCCGGGTGAGGCGGAGAAGGGTCGGGCGAGGCGGAGAAGGGTCGGCCGAGGTGCCGCGGGGTCGGCCGAGGTGCAGAAGGGTCAGCCGAGGTGCTGTGGTGGTCGGCCGAGGTGTCGCGGGGTCAGCCGATGTGCTGTGGGGTCGGCCTCCTCTCGCTTGATGTTCCCCTTGCCATCCTTGCTTATGGGTTTGCTTACGCCTTTCTTCTTCTCAAAATAGCGGGGTCCCACCTGTCGGTGAATGGGTCGGATATTGATATCCGACACTCCGCCTCCGCCTCCCTCGCTCCCTCGCTCTCTCGGTCTCTGTCTCTCCGACGCGCCGCCTCCCTGGTCTTCGGCTCCGGCGGCTTCTCCTAGATCCGTAGTTCGTCGACCTCGCTGGTGCCTCTGGTGCTCTGGATTTGAAGGTACGAGCTCCTTTCCTCAAACCCTAACCCTAGATCTCTCAGCAGTTCGCTTGCTGATAAATTTTTGCTTGCGTTTTTTTGCAGGTTATGGCCTGAGCGAATTCGTTGAGGGGCCTCTGGTGCCTCTGGTGCTCCGGATTTGCTCGGCCGCAGCCCGCGGTGAATCCGTCGAGGAACTAGAGGTTCCATGGAGGACGGCGACGAGTTTCAGGGTCACTCCATCAACGATGACCTACGGATGGCGGGGTTGCGTGGAGATGATGAGAGTGACCCTGACGACGGTGGGAAGGCCCTGTTCGGCCGGAGCGCAGCCGAACCCATCGACCACGTTGGTGATGGCAACGATGTTGCTCCTGCTGCTGATGCCGAGACGACGGAGACCGAGAGCACAACCAAGAAGAGGACTCGTTCTGAAGTTTGGAACGATTTCGAGGAGATCATCAAGGTAATTGATGGTAAGAGGGCTCGGCACTCTGCTAAATGCATCCATTGTGGTCATGTTTACTCTGCTATCTCTACTGGTGGCACTGGTCATCTTCGACGCCATATTCCTAAATGCCAGGCCAGAAAGGCCAAGCTTCGCCAGTCTCAGTCTTTACTTCGTTTTGATACTGATGGCCATGTCCATAATTGGGAGTACTCTCCTGAGGTTGCTCGTACTCAGCTTTGTCGTTTGATTGCTAGACTTGATCTTCCTGTCAGCTTTGGTGCATCTGATGCTTTTGAGGAGTTCATTAGACTTGCTCATAACCCTAGATTCTCTGCTGTCTCTAGGCAAACCACCACTAGGGATCTTGTGAAGTACTTCAATGAATCACGTGCTAAGCTTATTGATTGTTTGAAATCTGGTGCTTCATCTGTTGCACTTACTTCTGATATTTGGTCTGGAAATGCTAAGGAAGATTATCTTAGTGTGGTTGCTCATTTTATTTCTAAGGACTGGGAGCTAGAGAAAAGGATCATTGGTTTTAGGCTCATTGATGTGTCTCACTCTGGTGAGAACATTGCTGAGCGTGTGCATGCTGTGCTGGATGAGTATGATTTATGTGACAAGGTGTTTTCAGTCACTCTTGACAATGCATCTTCTAATACATCAGCTATGCAAAAGCTCACTCCTAAGCTATCTGCTTACATTGGTGATGTATTCTTGCATCAACGCTGTGCTTGTCATATTATAAATCTGATTGTTAAATCTGGTTTGAAGAGGCTTCAGCCTTATCCTGAAGCATTTAGGACTGTAATTTCTTTCTTGAACTCTTCTAACCAAAGAATTGCAGCATATAAGAGTTACTGCATTGCTGTGAATGTGAGGCCTAGGAAGTTTGGTTTGGACATGGAGGTAAGGCGGAACTCTACTTACCTAATGCTTAAGCATCTTTTGCCTTACAGAAGCACATTCAGTGTGTTCATCCAGACACACTACCCCAGAAAAGATGGTGAGCCTTTACTATTAAATGATAATCATTGGTATATTGCTGAAAAGATCCTGTTATTTCTTGAACTGTTCTATGATTCAACTGTTGCATTGTCTGGTGTCTATTATCCAACTTCTCCTCTTATATTGCACCATCTTATTCAGTTTGCTAGACACTTGCAGACTTATGAGAATGATAAGTTGCTTCGACATGTGGTTATCCCTATGAAAGACAAGTATCTTAAATACTAGAGGGATATACCAATGCTTTATTCCATTGCATTCATCCTTGATCCTAGAGCTAAATTAAGAGGTTTCAGTAATGTGCTTAGGTTGTTATCTTCTCTTACTGTCGGATGTTTGGACCCGGCAGTCCACACAGGGTAGCCTACGTGGTTGATTTGTTGAGGGACAGATCGAGGATCAGAAGCCGATGGTAACACAAGACGCAAGGATTGAACAGGTTCGGGCCGTCGAGATGACGTAATACCCTACGTCCTGTGTTGGGGGCGATTGTATTGCTGTGTATGAAGTTCCTGAAGGATCTCCGTAGTTGGGTTCTGTCCTAGGTTGAATGAATGCGTGGGTTGTAGATGTTCTGGAGGGGGTCTCAAGGCGCCTTATATAGTCCGGCTGCCTTGAGTTACAAGTCGGCTAGAGATCGTAACCTACCCGAAATACAAGGATTCGATCCTATAACGATTACAGATATCTTTCCCTATAATTCCGGCTAGTTTATCTTGATCTCCGAGCTTCTTGCGGGATACGCCGTCTTCTTTCTTGCCGCGCGCGCCGTCGCGCCCATCCGGCTCGTCCGACTGGTGGGCCTCCCGACTGGTGGGCCACCCAGTCTGACAAACCGGTCCAGTTGCACTCGGATCAGGCCGCCCCTTGCTGGTTGGGCCAATCCGCCTGCTGGGCACCCCTGGGGGTCTACCCCCGACAAGCCCCCGAGTAGTACGTGGTTGAGAGACAAGTCGGCGAGGTCGTGCTGTCTGATGAGCGTCGAGCCTGCTGCAGTTGGAAGCGAAACCGCGTGATACTGGAGAGAAAAGAGCCGTTTCCCAACGGATGCGCCGCGAGGTGCGTCCGTTGGCCGTAGCCCCCGAGCCTTGAAGCGATTCCGAAGGAATCGGTCCAAGGGTTAGTAGCCTTCTTCTGAGGTCGTCAGACAATCAACGGATGCGCCGCGAGGTGCGTCCGTTGGCCGTAGCCCCCGAGCCTTGAAGCGATTCCGTAGGAATCGGTCCAAGGGTTAGTCAAGGAACATCTGGCTAGATCATCCAACGTTAATTTCGGCGCCCAGCCCCCGAGCGTGAGGGCCGGTGCACGCCGAGTGGTCGTCCCGGCGCCAGCCCCCGAGCGTGAGGGCCGGTGCACGCCGAGTGGTCGTCCCGGCGCCAGCCCCCGAGCGTGAGGGCCGGGCACGCCGAGTGGTCGTCCCGGCGCCAGCCCCCGAGCGTGAGGGCTGAGCACGCCGAGTAGTCTCCCATACCCTGCAACAAAGTAGAAATTCGAGAGGAAAAGGCATTCGGCGATATAAATATTAATGAACTCCGTTTCCAGCTTTTAAGTCTTTTAATTTCCCCGGGGAGTTAGCCTGTTACGTTTATGCACCTGATCCCCGATAGCCGTAGTTCATAGCGCAGGGAGCTGGGCCGCGTGCACGCGTAGGAGCGTAGGCGTACGGAAGAGTCGAGGTTTCACGGATTAAGGCGTGTGCTCCCGAGTACTTTAGCGACTTGTTTTAAAGCTCGCGGAATTGACGAAGTTATTCAAATGATACTTATCTCGGCGAAAGGTTCGAGTCCCGGAGGATTCCTTCTTTGTCAGATATGCCAAAGAGGAGGCAGGCGGAGAAGTGTTGCTTTTGATATACGGCGTCAGGAACAGTGTTCCCGTGATCGCACAGGATGTTCCCGTGGTCGAGTGGAGCCGAAGGAGATAAAGATGACCTGTGTATTTCAGGCTGGAGGGAAGACGCGTGGCGCGGAGTCCGTGCTCGTCATCGTGGAGGAAATCTCTCGTCCTCCGGTGACCAGGGGCTATAAATACCCGTCGGGGAGCCTGAGCTGCTACCCAAGAGCGAATAGATATAGGACCCTTGCAGTCAACATGCCGGAGGCTTATTGTTGGGTTCATCCACCGGGGGGAGTTTGTGGAGTCATCATGGTATGGTGCTAGAAGAGTACTTGCGAAGAACCTGAGGCGTTGATCAGCGTCTGAGTGCTGTCCCGTTCACCCCCGCATTCCCATGTGATGAGGGCCATGTGGGGTGAAATGCTTTGTAGAGCAAGGGATAGCCGAAGGCATTCGCTATCAACCCTCCACCGGTGCTGTCCCGTCAACGGCTGCAGTGGTGCTACAAGAGAGCTTGCGAGGAGCTCAGGTGAACCGAGCTTGCTCCGGATGTAGCACTAGGCGCAGGGACGAGTGCCCCAGGCCGTCATCTTGGCGGTTGATGTGTTTGATGTTTGTAACCGGCGCAAGTCCGGCTCCGTTGTAACTGTATTTCCTGCAAAAGGATTGTATTGTCTGTCGCAATTTGTTCGCAGCGTCAGTTCCCGAGCGTTTCGGGGCTGATCGAGCCCGAATGGCACGCTGCCTTTGATATGGCGCCAGCCCCCGAGTCCGAGTGCTGGTCGAACCTTAGCGGTACGCCTTCAGTTCTGCAGTGTTGGCCTCCGAGTGGTTCGGAGCCAATCGAGCCCGAGAGGCACACTGACTTAATCGCGGCGCCAGCCCCCGAGCGTGGGAGCTGTTCGAGCCTTAGCGGCACGCCACTCGGTTTGCAGTGTTGGCTCCCGAGTGGTTCGGGGCCAATCGAGCCCGTGAGGCACACTGGCTTGATCGTGGCGCCAGCCCCCGAGCGTGGGAGCTGTTCGAGCCTTAGCGGCACGCCGACTTCTTTGTTTTGCTCGAGTGCTCTGGAGCCATTTTTTTACCGTTGACGCCCGGCGTGTAACGGAAGGCGAAGCGCCCAACGGCTCTTTTTACCGTTTCGCCCGCCCCCGCTAATCGCGTTATCTCGCGGTAATTTCGGGCATCAAGGCACGCTATAAAAGGTGAGGGTTAGACCCGGAGGGAAATCCTCCCATTCCCAGATCCGTCTTCCCTGTTCTTCGCTTTTCATCCCGCCGCCACCAAAGCTCCCATTGCTCGCCAGTCCGTTGTGCGATCTCAGTCACCACGGGGAGCGCAATCTCGCTGATGCGATCGAAAACCCCTTCTGTTAGATCCATGGCGGGGAGGAAGAAGCTCACTGGCGTCCCCAAGTCTGACAAGATCCCCTCCCCTGTCCTCGCGTGGGTGCGGGGGAAGGTAACCACAGAAATGCTGGAGGAGATGGTGGAGCGGAGCATCCTGCCGTCTCAGGCCGTGGCGGAGTGGCGGCCGAGCGCAGGGAGGTGTTCCCGTCGGAGAACTCCGGCGAGCTGGTCCTGTTCAAGCCTTTCTTCGAGGCGGGACTCGGCTTGCCCACGGGGGCGTTCTTCCGAGGGCTGCTGCACTACTACGGGATCGAGGCCATCAACCTCAACCCCAACTCGATTATGGCGATCTCGGTCTTCATCCACCTCTGCGAGGCGTATCTGGGGATCTCTCCCCATTTCAACTTGTGGAGGTACCTGTACTGGCTGAAGCCTCAGCCAAGCGAGGAGAAGATGGTGGTGGTTGGAGGCGCTGGGTTCATGCTGCGTCAAGGGCGGAAGGACGAGTACTTCGACATCGCCCTCAACACCTCCAACAAGGGATGGAAAGCCGAGTGGTTCTACGTCGGGAACCACGAGCCGGCGATCCCCTGCCATACCGGAGAGCGGCCGAAGGTCAAGGATTGCTGGAATGAGCTTCCTGACGCCTCCGAGATGGACGAGGTTGACGAGCTCCTTGTGCTGATCAAGGAGCTGAAAGATCAAGGTTTGACGGCGATTGGTATCGCCTGCAATTTCAGCAGGCGGCTGATCCAGCCGATCCAGGAGCGGAAGCACCCGAGCTATGAGTACTCGGGCCGAGATGATCCCACTCGGGCTGCTAACCGCACCGTGGGAAAGGAGGAGATGGTGGAGCGGAGCATCCTGCCGTCTCAGGCCGTGGCGGAGTGGCGGCCGAGCGCAGGGGAGGTGTTCCCGTCGGAGAACTCCGGCGAGCTGGTCCTGTTCAAGCCTTTCTTCGAGGCGGGACTCGGCTTGCCCACGGGGGCGTTCTTCCGAGGGCTGCTGCACTACTACGGGATCGAGGCCATCAACCTCAACCCCAACTCGATTATGGCGATCTCGGTCTTCATCCACCTCTGCGAGGCGTATCTGGGGATCTCTCCCCATTTCAACTTGTGGAGGTACCTGTACTGGCTGAAGCCTCAGCCAAGCGAGGAGAAGATGGTGGTGGTTGGAGGCGCTGGGTTCATGCTGCGTCAAGGGCGGAAGGACGAGTACTTCGACATCGCCCTCAACACCTCCAACAAGGGATGGAAAGCCGAGTGGTTCTACGTCGGGAACCACGAGCCGGCGATCCCCTGCCATACCGGAGAGCGGCCGAAGGTCAAGGATTGCTGGAATGAGCTTCCTGACGCCTCCGAGATGGACGAGGTTGACGAGCTCCTTGTGCTGATCAAGGAGCTGAAAGATCAAGGTTTGACGGCGATTGGTATCGCCTGCAATTTCAGCAGGCGGCTGATCCAGCCGATCCAGGAGCGGAAGCACCCGAGCTATGAGTACTCGGGCCGAGATGATCCCACTCGGGCTGCTAACCGCACCGTGGGAAAGGAGGAGATGGTGGAGCGGAGCATCCTGCCGTCTCAGGCCGTGGCGGAGTGGCGGCCGAGCGCAGGGGAGGTGTTCCCGTCGGAGAACTCCGGCGAGCTGGTCCTGTTCAAGCCTTTCTTCGAGGCGGGACTCGGCTTGCCCACGGGGGCGTTCTTCCGAGGGCTGCTGCACTACTACGGGATCGAGGCCATCAACCTCAACCCCAACTCGATTATGGCGATCTCGGTCTTCATCCACCTCTGCGAGGCGTATCTGGGGATCTCTCCCCATTTCAACTTGTGGAGGTACCTGTACTGGCTGAAGCCTCAGCCAAGCGAGGAGAAGATGGTGGTGGTTGGAGGCGCTGGGTTCATGCTGCGTCAAGGGCGGAAGGACGAGTACTTCGACATCGCCCTCAACACCTCCAACAAGGGATGGAAAGCCGAGTGGTTCTACGTCGGGAACCACGAGCCGGCGATCCCCTGCCATACCGGAGAGCGGCCGAAGGTCAAGGATTGCTGGAATGAGCTTCCTGACGCCTCCGAGATGGACGAGGTTGACGAGCTCCTTGTGCTGATCAAGGAGCTGAAAGATCAAGGTTTGACGGCGATTGGTATCGCCTGCAATTTCAGCAGGCGGCTGATCCAGCCGATCCAGGAGCGGAAGCACCCGAGCTATGAGTACTCGGGCCGAGATGATCCCACTCGGGCTGCTAACCGCACCGTGGGAAAGGAGGAGATGGTGGAGCGGAGCATCCTGCCGTCTCAGGCCGTGGCGGAGTGGCGGCCGAGCGCAGGGGAGGTGTTCCCGTCGGAGAACTCCGGCGAGCTGGTCCTGTTCAAGCCTTTCTTCGAGGCGGGACTCGGCTTGCCCACGGGGGCGTTCTTCCGAGGGCTGCTGCACTACTACGGGATCGAGGCCATCAACCTCAACCCCAACTCGATTATGGCGATCTCGGTCTTCATCCACCTCTGCGAGGCGTATCTGGGGATCTCTCCCCATTTCAACTTGTGGAGGTACCTGTACTGGTTGAAGCCTCAGCCAAGCGAGGAGAAGATGGTGGTGGTTGGAGGCGCTGGGTTCATGCTGCGTCAAGGGCGGAAGGACGAGTATTTCGACATCGCCCTCAACACCTCCAACAAGGGATGGAAAGCCGAGTGGTTCTACGTCGGGAACCACGAGCCGGCGATCCCCTGCCATACCGGAGAGCGGCCGAAGGTCAAGGATTGCTGGAATGAGCTTCCTGACGCCTCTGAGATGGACGAGGTTGACGAGCTCCTTGTGCTGATCAAGGAGCTGAAAGATCAAGGTTTGACGGTGATTGGTATCGCCTGCAATTTCAGCAGGCGGCTGATCCAGCCGATCCAGGAGCGGAAGCACCCGAGCTATGAGTACTCGGGCCGAGATGATCCCACTCGGGCTGCTAACCGCACCGTGGGAAAGGAGGAGATGAAGGCGCGCGTCGGCGGGTTCTTCCTCGGCCGCGTGTCGGAGAAGGACCAGCCGCGCCCTTTTTCACTGAAGAGGCCTCCACCACCGGTAAGTTGCATTTCCGAGTGCTTTTGAATGTTCTTTCTTGAGTAATTTCTGGTAGCGTCCGTTGGCCATCTGATTTTGCGTCTTCCCTTGCGCAGGATCGGGCCTTCGAATACTTCTCTGCTGCCCCACTTCCGGAGGACTTCCCGAGGAAGGTGATTCTCGAGGACGCGCCCCCGGCTGCTCAGGGCGGCACTCGGGCAGAGGGAGCGGTTGAGCCGCCTGCTCCCCGTATATGGGCGCCGAGTGACACGGAGGGCTCTCTGAGTCCTTCGGATGAGGAGGTGGTGGAGGACCGTCCGCGGAAGCGCCGGGCGGCTGTGGCGAAGAGGAACAACCGTGGGGGCGGCGTTTCCAGGCGGGCGGCAGTTGCTGACGACGGGGCGGCCGACGACTCGGCCACGTTGTCGGATGAAGCGCCCTCCGTCCGGGATGCAGTGGCGGGTACGGTGCCGCCGCCTCCCAAGCGGAGGCGCACGAAGAAGGTGTTGGCGAAGAAGGTGGCGGCGAAGAAATCGGACACGCAGCCGGCTCAGCGGCCGACTGCGGGTTCGGACGCCGATGTTGACGAGCCGGGACGTCGTTCCCCGGCCGTCATGGAGGAAGAGGAGAAGGACGAGGCGGTGCCCGATGCCTTGTTCCAGGAGCAGGAGCACGCCCGGGCCATGGGCGTCTCGGTGGAGGAGAGGCGGCGCATGGTGGCGGAGACGCTTGTGCAGGCCACGGCGGATGCAAGGCCAGTCTCCGATTTGGGGACCCGACCAATCCTTATGGCGGCTTCGTCGCAGCGGCGTCCCAAGCTCCCCGTCTTTCGGCCCCGAGTCGCGGTGGTGAAGAGTACTCGGTGAGTTGTTGGTCTTCACATTTCTTCTTGTTATCACTTATTTTCGAGTTCTTGTTTTAACTTCCGAGTGCTTTTTTCAGCAATGCCTCCGATGTGGACGGTGAGGCGGCCAGCGGGAGGGCTCCTTCAATTGAGGTCCCGCGAGGCCCGAGTGCTCCCTTGGCCGCACCCGCGGGCCAGTCACCTCCGGTGCTACGCCCGAGGTGACGAACTCGGCCGATGGGCCAGGAGCGACGCAGACGGCGGAGGTCCCAGTCGGGCGTGACCCGGAGGTGGTAGTGGAGGTGCCGGCAGCCGACGATACGGCGATTACTCCGAGCGCCACTGGGGATCCTGTCGTGGACACGGTGATCCAGTCTTCGCCCGTAGCCGCGGGCGACATTACTCGGGGAGAAGCCCAGGAGGAGGATCCGCCGGAGCAGTTGGACACCTCGGGGACCATCACTGTCCCCGGGTTCGACGCCACGGCGGAGAAGGAGGGCTCGGTGATCGCCGAGCTTCAGATTGCTGTCGACCACGCCCAGCGCCTTGCAGCGGTTAGATTCCTCCCCTGTCTTGATGATCTTTTCTTTTTCTTTATTGGTTTTCTGAGTTCTTCGCCTTTTCGGATGGTTGTAGAAATTGGCTACGCTCCGGCAGTCGCGCCTTGCGCAGGCTCAGGACGCGGAGTCGGCGCTCCGTCGTGCGGCGAAGGCGGAAGCAGAGCTCAAACGGGTGAAGCGTCAACGCGACGCTGCCAAGAAGAGCTTGAATGACGCTATCGTGGAGCATCGGCATATTCTTCATCGTAAGGCCATGTCCTTGTAATTCCCGAGTAGTTGCTGAACTGTAGGACTTTACCGTGTTGTTTTCGTCCTGACCGAGTACTTCTTTGCCTTTCCAGAGAAGGAGATGGAGAGGGAGCGTCACATCACCGAGCTGAAGGAGCTGCGATTTGCGAACGCAACTCTGCAGCAGTCGGAGGAGGTGATGGCGGGCAAACTGAAGCAGGAGCAGGACTTCCAGAAAGGTGCGGACATGACGATGCTCCAAGCCATGTATACAATTCAGAATAACTCTCAAATCATAACAGGCTTGGAGCAAGATCTGTCATCGGCGCATCTGGCCCTGACGGAGGTCAACGAGGCGGCGAGGGAGCTGCTGGACTCCGTGGCTCCGGAGGAGGGTGAGCCGACTGCCTTAGTCCCGCGTCTTCAAGCCGCGCCAATCCGCATCGCCGAGTTGATCAAGGAATCGGCCGTTGTGTGCGCGAACGACGCCTTGGCTCGTGTTCGGACACTATACCCGCGGATTGACCTTGCGCCGGTCGGAGATGGGGTGGCGGCGGACGCCACGGCGGAGCAGGTCGATGCGGCGATGGCTGAAACTCGTCTGATCGCCGAGAAAGTTGGCGAGGCTCTCAAGTTTGAGTAGAGTCCTGTATTCTGTAGCAGAGTAGTGTAGACTTTTGTATATACAAGTGGTCAGAAACAAGTAAAACAAGAGTGTTGGATACTTTGTTTTATGTTTTAGCGTTGCCCGAGTAGCTTTAAGCTGAAATGTGCTTTTCCCTTTGCTTCACTTATCCTAAGTTCATAACGTCGAGAGCGGGTCCCGTGCACGTGTAGAAGGCTTAGGCGTCGTTCCAGGCCCGGTTACACAGCATTTAGTTAAGAACTACTCGGGAACGGAGTGAGTCCGAGAGGTTTTGCAAGGAGAACAAATATACGAAGGAAAAAAGCATGTACTACTATTGAACTTTGTGATACATAGCTTTTCATGGGTAGAATCGGCGTAAATGCTCTATGTTCCACGGGTGTGGGACCTCGGTGCCATCCTCGTATTGGAGACGAAAAGTACCCGGACATATGACCTGAGTCACGATGAACGGGCCTTCCCATGGGGCGGAGAGTTTGTGAACCCCTGCAGTGGATTGCACTCGGCGTAAGACGAGGTCACCAATGTTGAAGTCCCGTTCCTGGACGTTCTTGTCGTGGTAGCGTCGGAGTTGTTGCTGATAGCGCGCGTGCTGTATGAGCGCGTTAACTCGGTGTTCTTCGATGGAGACTAGGTCCACCTCGCGAGCTGCCTCTGCTTCACCTTCGTCGTAGTTATCGATGCGCGGAGATCCGAAAGCAATGTCGGTGGGGAGGATCGCCTCGGAGCCGTAGACGAGGAAGAATGGAGTATGACCTGTTGCACGACTCGGCTGAGTCCTGAGTCCCCAAATGACTTGTGGTAGCTCTTGGTGCCACCGTCCGGCGAATTTCTTTAATGGGTCGAAGACTCTTGCTTTTAGTCCTTGGAGTATCATGGCGTTGGCTCGTTCCACCTGTCCGTTGCATCTGGGATGGGCGACGGAGGCGTAGTATACACCGATGCAGCTGTTCTCGCAAAAGTCCCAGAAGGCGGATCCGGTGAACTGTGTCCCCAAGTCGGTGATGATCTTGTTAGGGACTCCGAACCGGTGTGTGATTTCTTCGACGAAGGCGGCGGCTTGCTTTGATGTTGGAGTTCCGACGATGGCCTTGTACTCTATCCATTTGGAGAATTTATCGATGGCCACGAGGATGTGTGTGTAACCTCCCGGGGCAGCTTTGAATGGTCCCACCATGTCCAACCCCCAACAGGCGAATGGCCACGAAGGCGGGATGGTGCGTAGAGCTTGGGCCGGGAGGTGTTTTTGCTTGGCGAAGAATTGGCACCCCTGGCATCGGCGGACGAGTGCTTTGGCGTCGGAGACGGCGGTGGGCCAAAAGAACCCTGCTCGATATGCTTTCCCGACTAGTGTCCCTGCGGCGGCGTGGCTTCCACAACTTCCCGAGTGGATGTCATCAAGGATCTGGAGGCCGACTTCTTTCGTGACGCATTTGATGAATACTTGATTTGTGGCGGCTCGTCTGTACAGGGCGCCACCGACCACCACGTAGTTTTTGCTTCGGCGTTCCAGGATCTTTCGCTCCGTGGGGTCTTTTGGCACTTTGTTGTAGGCGAGGAAATCTATGAACTCGGCCATCCAGTCTTCTTCTTCGGCGTTAATAGCCAGCACCTCGCAGAGTTCCGGGGCAGGCTCTGGCTCGTCGCTCAACTCTTTAACCGAGGGTTTGAGGAGGCCTTGCACGAACACTCCCCCTGGAACTTCCGCGCGGGTGGATCCCAACTTGGCGAGTGCATCAGCGGCGAGGTTGTCTTCCCGTGGGACGTGGTGGTACTCAACTCCGTAGAATTTCCCCTCCTGCTTATGCACTGCCTCGCAATAGGCGTTCATCCGCTCGCTGTGGCGATCCCACTCTTTGTTCACCTGGTTTATAACAACAGCAGAGTCGCCATAGACCAGGAGCCTCTTTATGCCTAGTGAGGTGGCGATGCGGAGCCCGTGGAGAATTGCTTCATACTCGGCGGCGTTGTTGGTGACGGGGAAACGAATTTGGAGGACGTATCGGAGCTGTTCCCTTTCGGCGAGATGAAGAGTACCCCGGCCCCTCCTCCGTCGATCATGAGGGAGCCGTCAAAGTACATCTTCCAGTGTTCGCTGCTGGTGTCTTCTTTCGCGTCCTGGCTCTCGGTCCATTCGGCGACGAAGTCGGCGAGGATCTGTGACCTGATGGCGGTGCGCGGGACGAAGTCTATGATGAAGGAGGCGAGCTCGACGGACCACTTGATGATTCGCCCCGTGACGTCTCTGTTGTGGAGGATTTCCCCGAGTGGAAATTGC
>CM014273.1:65731705-65776010 GCA_004135705.1 Alloteropsis semialata
GCTGCTCCGTGGGCACTCGGCAAACAGGCCTTCAAAATTTGAAAATATAGGAAATTTCTATTTTTGGTGCAACGAATATTGAAAAAACATGTCAACTCCACTGTACAATGCATATCTCATCATTGTAGAACAAAAGAACCATTATTTTATGTCATTATTCAACAAAATCCATGTATATCATTTTAGTTTCAATATACGTAATAAAAAAATTATAAAATCTGAAATGGATCCGAAAATTTACCAAAACTTGACACGATACATTTTAGGTAGTATATTGCCACTACAAAAAGTTTGGAAGTGAAACTCGAATTGTCATGTCACTCTGTGTCCAAATCATGAACGATCTATTAGAACTCAACGAAACTTCTTCGGAGATGTTCCGGTTGCAAGCATCGTATGTGAAAACTTTTGCAGAAGCTTCTATATTTTTTACCACAGCCTCCACATAAGATATCATGAGCTCTCGACAAATCTCAGGATTTTCGGAGTTCATTAGAATTTTTTATAATTAAAAAACAATCCTACCACACGTACATCGTCGTGTTTCAAAAATATCATTTGCCAAATTGACTTATTTCTCATTGATATTGTCTAAATAAGGAGTTAGTAACATGAATATCATTTTTGCAATCACTCTGTTCCAAGATTTCAAACACCTGTAGTTCAAATTTTGAATTAAACAAAAAATTTAATTTAATGAAACAAAATCATTGAATACAGTAAACGAGCCGAAAAAAATCCTAAATTGCAACATAGAGTACACTGTATCATACTTGAATCAACAAAAAAGGATTGGAAGCATTTACATGAAATATGGAGCCACTGTTTGCCGAGTGCCAGATAATACACTCGGCAAAAGGGATCTTTGCCGAGTGCTAACCCTAGGGCACTCGGCAAAGTCCCCGACCGTTAGCCGCTGTCCAGACAGCGTGACGGCGGCTGCCTGACAAGTGGGGCCGGGCAGACGTTTGCCGAGTGCTCTAGGTCTGGCACTCGGCAAACAGGTGGACCGTTAGCCGCCGTCCGGACCGCGCCACGGCGGCGGCCTGGCAGGTGGGCCAGGTTGCGCTTTGCCGAGTGCCTGGTGGCGGGCACTCGGCAAAGCCGTCTTTGCCGTGTGCTCCGGGTTTGACACTCGGCAAAGCGTGGGTTTGCCGAGTGTAAACTTTTCGCCGAGTGTGTTGTTTCCTACACCCGGCATATTTCGTATTTGCCGAGTGCCCGAAATTTTGCACTCGGCGAAGCTTTAGGCACTCGGCAAATGCGGGGTTTCCCGTAGTGAGCACACCTCCAAAACACCGCTAACCTTTGCTCCAAAATTAGCCCCTAAACTAGCCCCTCATATGATCAATATCATCAGGTAAGTATGTTGTTTCAATATTAGGAAGTAAGGTACACTATCAAATTCGAGCGAAAATACATAATTTTACATTTTAAGTTCTAATAATTGCATCGATGTTGTTTCCTGATTGCTACATCAAGTTGGCGCGACAACGTCGCGTCCATGGTTTTCTAGTAATTCTCTACTTCCACGTTCCACAATATGAACGCCGCTTTGGCTGACGTGGCTAAACAAGGCCTTGAATCATGGATCCGTTCAAAGCCAGAAAGCCAGAAAGGGGAGAGGCCCAGAGGGAAGAGGTGGTGTGGCATATCTGTGCAGCACTGGCCCGGATTGTAGAAAGGTCAGCAGCACTGGCCCGGATTGTAGAAAGAGCGGGTGATCAGTTTGCGAGCTGATTTGATGGGCCAAGAATTGAACGCAAGAAGGAAGCCCGCAGAAGGGTTGAAAATATGATGGGCTAACCGACTAACTAATTTGATTTGGATTTAGAATCCGAATAAAAAGACGTGTAGCCTTGTGGAGCAAAGATCAGGCAAGACAACAGTCGTATTGCCGCCCCTTTGTGTAGGCTTCTTGATGGTCCTAACTCGTAAGAGCCTAGAGATACCACTTACCTTCATCAACGGTGCATGTCAAGGAGAAGGAGAAGGGCCTTGAGATCCAATAAAAACACCGCAACACATTTAGAAGATGTAATGAAATGATTTGTGAAAAATTGTTCTTATTTTTTAACATTTAAATAGGACATGTCACACCAATTTGCAAATTTTAATAGAACTATCTTCATAAACATATTCAACAGATACATGTGATTTTTTTTTTGACAATAGGAACTAATCCGATCCTTGTGTCTATTGGTTGCAAGAGAATATTTTACTAGAGCACAGGCATGCATCGTTTTTTGCGAAAGACCAATACAAACATATATGCTCACACACGCACGTTCGCCCACCCCTATGAATACACACGCAAACCCTGTCCCTATGAGCACCTCCGAGAGACTGGGCCGGCTGTTCCGATCTTGAGATTGACGAAGTCACCATAGACGTCTCGCTATCAAGAGTTACGTCGCCTACCAGTGAAAGAATAGCGCCAGTTAGATCTTGAAATGAATCCAGAAAAATGTGACACCCGTGCCGAGTCGGAGACTCAAAGCCAGGACGACAAGTTCCACCACAAGTAACCTAACCAATTGACTACGCTTAGTTCACGGAGGCATGCATCCTTTTCAACCGTAACAACAAAAAGTCCACTAGAAATGACAAATACTTCTACGGCACAGTGCAAACACAGCTTTGAAACAGACCCTTTCTCTGATTCTTTGAAGTAATGCCCAATACCGAGCGGCGTGAAAACTATTAACTTATTTCTCTTAAGTAAGTACCGTGTGACGCGGTGGTCATCTAGGGGACTCCGTGGCCCAATGGATAAGGCGCTGGTCTACGGAACCAGAGATTTTGGGTTCGATCCCCACCGGAGTCGTAGTCGTTTTTTTTTTTTGGCCTTCCACGATCAAACTCAACAACATCAAAATGATAACTTTGAGGGTTCTGCACTGCTGCTCAGGCCACCCTCAGAAAGTGCTCTGCAACACTCTATGTAGCGTACAGTTGGCTATAGCGCACTTTCGTAGGTTAAAGTAGGGTCCATATGTCAGCATTTTGTTTAATCTCTCTTCTCCTCCTCTCTCCGATCGACGCCACCGCAAGGGCCTCCTGGCCACAATGCCCCATCTCCTCCTAGCATCGCAGCCACGTCCCAACCCATCTACACCTGCAACGGCATCCGACGGCCCACCCTCGCATCCTCCTCCGACGGCGTCTGGCGGCACACCTCCGTCTCCTCCTATGACAGCATCCAGCGGCCCACCTCGCCTCCTCCTCCGACGGCGGCCCCATAGGCACACCATGCCCCCTCCAGCTGGCGCGACCTTGCCCTGCATCCCCCATGGGGCCAGCGGCTGTGCTTCACCTAGGCTGCAGCGCAGGCTAAGCTTTGCCCCGGCCACCGAGATCGACGCGCTCTAGCCCGTTCACAGTTGTGCCACATCCTTATGCATGTGTTCACGTGCGCTACGTCACCGAGCTCTAGCCTGCTTTGTGCTCGTGCCTCCAATCGCTCGGCGGCGCAAGCGCGCAGCGGCACCCCGGACCCCGCTCGCTTTCCTCTACGCCGATGGGGCCGCTCAGCGTGCGTGGGACCGGCTCGGTCTAGAATCTTGTGCCAACGACTGTCGCTACATGTAGCGACAGTTCTTTCTCCCCGCTCATTTTCTTTATTCTCAAAATGTGACGTGGATGCCTTAGAGAGAGGTGTTAGCGACCCACTGCGGGTACCCTAATGAGTCACGACTCAACAAAACTTGTAGAACTTCCAAAAAAAGTCATCTAAGAAAATTTCAGAAAAAAACAAAGATATGAAACGACCATTTTTCCCTTATTTATTACCCAATTTGGTGATAATTGATTTGTTCATGCACATCCTAAATGGAGATAATTATATTTTGGATAAATTTTGAATCACACAATGATTTATTTTAGGCGAAGGGACAACAATAAACACCTTTTATTTCTGAAAAGTTGATAGTCAAGGCGGGATATGACGGCTGCCAATGTGGACAAAGATTATGGTCCAAATAGGGTGGATAGTTTGTGGCGTAGATGTAGGTAAACTATTGTAAAACGCCATTAAATGTGGATAGGGATAGTTTTTCAATTTCTAGCATGTGAGCCAGGGATCGGACGTCACGATGGTAAATACAAAGTCATAATCATGGAATCAATTAATTTTTGACTACCTAATATGGAACCATGTGAGATGACGAAGCCAAAGATGTTGTTTGAAGATTTGAAAGGTGGCTTCTAGGGTACTCTTCTTGACCCATCTATTGCCTACTCCCTCCGTGCTGAAATATAAGACATTCTAAGTTTGTCCTAATCAAACTAGATAAACTTTCACCAACTTCCTAGAAAACAAGAATAATATACGACATCCAATGAGCACCAATAGACTTTTTATGAAATATATTTTTTATATTTTACTTATTTATTTTGGTACATATTAATATTTTTCTCTATAAACTTGGTCAAATTTCAAAAAATTTGACTTAGGACAAATTCCTAATACCCTTTATTTTAGGACGGAGGGAGTATCTTGCACGATTTGAAAAATATTCTATAAAGAAATCATGTTTATGCCGTATTAATGGATGTTAACAACCATAAAAGATAAGTCTGGCAACAAACATTTGTGGTAGATAAATCTTTTACATATCTTATATGTGATAAATCATTTTACATGACTTATATGACAAGCCGTGAAACCAAATATATCTTTCACGGTTCCAGGTAGACCATGAGAACCAAGAACTCATATATCAGTGTTTGTATAATAGTTCTCCCTTGAGTACTAGTAGCATTTGTGTCACGTCGCGTGAGGAAACTGAATTTCCTACAATATGTTGCTCAAGTTGTTGGTAGTTGTCGTTGATCTATTCGATATTGCAAAATATTCACTATTGCAGAATGTTATGGCACCGAAGGTGGCTCCGATCACATCATACATAGGATAGCAATGGCAAGGCCACCGTCGAGAATAGCAACTTGATTGATGTGAGGCACAGCCGCGCCAAGTGTAGCTTACGTGGCGTCACATTTAGGGTTGACAATAGTGAAACCATCAATGGTATATATGGTGCCCAATATCGAGTGTGACATTGGATCGTTCTACATGGGCTCAGGGCCCAACAACCTGGGCCTGGGCCAAAAATTCATGCACAGCCATGGCTCTCCGCAGGCCTGCTTTCGCTCCAAGCTTTCTAGCCGTTAGATTGTATCGAATGGCCACTATTTACTCTACAACAACCAAAACTGGCACCGATGCTAAATTCTAGGTCATTCTATTCTTCTCCTTCTGCCTCATGCCCCCAGCCGCAATGCAAGAGAGAGACGAGGCCGCACGCCGGATCTTGCAACAAAGAGGCACCACCGACACAAGACCTCTCATCGGAGCGTGCATGTAGTCAAGGTTTGGTCAGCTCCATCTAGAGATCCATAGGGCCACCCCCATCTCTAACTTCTGCGCGCACAGATGCCATGAGTGGAGCATCATGATACTGGCCGGCAACGATGGAGTCTCCTGTCCTATGTCCATGATTGCAACCTTGATAGGAATGAAGATGCGAGCAAGCCCGCTGGCAACACCATGGTGTGGTGGGTGGTGAATTCACATGTGGAATCCAGCGCCATGTCTGAATCTACCTTATTAAGGGGTTCGGCAAGGGGGAGAATTACAACGACAACGACAACCTGCCCTAAGGTGAGTTGCCTTGCTCCCTTATCTCTTAGGTTATTGTTTTGACATAGGATTTTTGGGGATTTTCTGAGGATCTTGAATCTAGGGTTTTGAATTTTGGGGAATTTCTTAGGTTTGGGCTCTGTGTTTGCAATTTTAGCAACAATTCCCTCTTTCTACATATTAACTCGAACCGCTAGTCTTTGGTGGTTATGATGAGTGCTAAGCATTCAAGTCACTTGATCTAGGTGTTTATTGCAAGTATTTAAAACTAATAGAGGGAAATTATGGATTAAGTATGATAATTAATAAGAAAGTACGTCTATATAGATCCTAATCATGAACAATTAACACAAAGGCATAATTAGGCTAAATTGATAACAACCAGGACCTAAACTTGACTAATGAACAATAACTAGTCCTTGATTGCACATATTAACCAAAACAGAGGCCTAATCTAACATGAGCAGGATCTATCCATTAGTGAGTTAAGACAAGGGGTTTTAGGGTCCTAAGTAGAACTAGTTGGCTCTAATTAAGAAATCTTAAACTTACATCGCAATCATAAGGATCGACTCTACATTAGAACACTATTGAATAGGGATTTGAGAGGCCTATATGGCCCTCAATTTCCACCTTCTTTGGATCCCGATTAAGCCATTGGGCTTTAAGTTGAAGTCCACACATTTGCTTAACACATGTGTAATGTAGAGAGCTAGTGATGACTTACAGTTCATGTAGAGGCTATACATGTCATCTTGGTGACTGTGCTGGCTTGGTGCGGAACATGGATGCAACCTTCCCATAATTACAGCACAATAGATGGATTGAAAAGCCTTCTATTGGGAAAAGGTTCACCTCAAGAAATGTTGATTCTGTGAGTGGATGGTTCCCCCTTTTATATTATTGCATTGTGTGACAAGGGCACAACCATCTATTGCTTGACACCCCTAACCGGGGCAATTTGATGTGAGGTTGCACCCTCGGACTTTGTCCTTTGACTATTTAGCTGAGATCATACCAACAAGTTGTAGCAACTCAACTTTACTGCCACATCTAGCATGATGTGCAAAATAGGGATAGCAAGATAAGACCAATGATGTAGTATGTTCAACACAGCCAACGCGAGCCCTAGATAGGTTGTTGACTGCCTATGTAGCAACCCAAGAAGTACATTAGCAATTTCATATGGGTTTTCTTGTAGATTAAATGTGTAATTTTTTGTGTGATAATTAAATTAAGTTTGAATGTGTAAAATATTCTCAACATGACAACATGAGATTTTAGTAATATTTTCAAGGATTAGTACAAACACATCTTCCTCAAACAAATATGGGTTAAAGAATATGATGCACGCACATAATTTTCTAAAATTTCAAGTTACTTACATGATATTTTTCATATAATTTTTACATAATTTACTTTGTAACTTTGAACTTGGGATTGGCTACATAAAAATCCCATCTAATGCACCATATCATTACAGATTCTACACTTTAATTTATAAATTATTGCTACAAAATCCTATGTGATGTAGTAGTATTAATCAATTATTAGGTTGTAAATAGAAAGGCTATTATTTATTATTCATATATTTTCTACATAGTATACTTTGTAGTACAACTATGTACTACACAGAATGTCATAGTACAACTATGTACTACATGGAATGCCAACTAGCAATATGAGTTGTCCTCCATTATAACTTACCTTAAAGGTTCACAAAACTCGTGTTGTCTTGCCCACCTTCCTATTTTACATTCCATGTATCTACACCATTAAATGAATTAGATCTTACGCTATCTATCAGATCTTCGAAAGGAATCTTTGAGTTGTCCATTATCAAACAACCACGCAATTTCCAGCTGTGGTCGAGGACAGCTAGCACTAGGCGTTACCTTGATTAGTTTAAATACCCCCATCCTTTGCTTCGCGAGATCCAAACGAGGGGCAAGAGTAGGTAGGAGGATTGTATCCAAAGCCTGAAAATGGATGGCAAGCCTATGACTGTCATTCCAATCAATGAGGACCCAAAGCAACTGATTGCTTCAACTAAGGATGAAAAGGAGGATCTTGAGGCATTAGCGCAGCCACCAGATTGGCTCCCTGATGGATGGATCATGGAAGTCTACCGTGCGGAAGATGGCACCATTAATCGGGTATGTCTTACCTCAAGTGTTAGGCTATATTGTGTCTGCGATTTGACAAATAAACATCCTTATGGTGGATGGTTTTATCTTTAGCCATAACCTTTTTTTTTTTGCTATTGAGATCTCTGAATTTTTGAAAGCTTTCCAACTTTTTCTAATGCAGTATTACACTTCTCCAATATCGGGTTTCACATTCTCCATGAAGACAGAGGTGTTGGAGTACCTTTTTTCTCAGGCAGAAGAGCGTATACTCGAATCAAAGGGAAAGGCAGCAGAAAACACCTTTCAGGTGCATAGCTGCAATCTTTGATGTCACCAAGTTTCTAATTAAGATATGTTCAAAAATTTATTTATGTATGTTTGTTATGTGTCATCCCAGAAAGAACATGAATGGCTTCCAAAGGGGTGGGTCATGGAGATTAGAGCCGGTGGAGAGAACATGAGTAAGATGTACAAGGTATACATACATGGTTTTGGTTTTCTCCTTCATGTCGGTCACTATTGTCTACGAGTATTATTGGAATGTTTTAGTTTATTAATTAATTGCAATGAGACAAGGGTGTGTCATGTTCGAATGTTTGTTTATTTGGATGTGAGTTGCTACTGCATTCGAAACAACCTGTAGCTATGAGATGTGGAATTTTACAGTTAATAGGAAAATATATTGCTGATAATTAATTTAAAAAATATGCATTTTTACTAGCTAGATTATGAATAATTGCACCCAAAGGTGGAGCGTGGTACAAATCTATTTTTGATGTTATATGAGTTTATTCTAATAAATATGCAATTTTCTCAAGGTATTTATAGCAACTGTGTGACGAATGTGTGGAATGGGGGGTCTTTATTCAGTTTTGTCGAATACATTATGATATTTAACGGAAACATCTCTACTGTTTATTCCTGCCCACTATCTCAGCTTTGACCAATTAACTTACAATAAAGAAATCTAGGTGTTGCCTGTAGGATTGATAACTAATGTAATGAAATATGAACATCAAGTGCAAAGAGTTTGGTTTGCTAGTGATGATTTTAGAACAGAGTGATAGCTATAATTGACCATTCATATGATTTTCTTTGCAGTTTTATGTTCATCCAAAGAGTGGAGTGCGACTACTATCGAAACAAGATGTTCTATTGTATATCAATGAAGCGAAAGTCTCCAAGTGTGATACAAATGGAGAATGTAACACATGCTCTGAGGATAATGTGTGTCTCTTGCTTCTACTTTTTACATGAAGAACACATCATATCCTTGAATGATTTTTTATCCTTTGTACTGTTTTGGCACATTTGCAGTTACTTGCAATAGTGGACTTTCACCCAAGTGGACTGCCAGAAGGATGGGTAAGAGAGCAAGTATTTAGAAAGACAAAGGGAGGACTAATCAGGAGAGATCCGGTAAATAATATGTATGGTTCATGATTTTTATCATTGGATAAAAGGGAATAGTTTGATTTCAGGATCACTATTTTCTTATCATGCAGTATTACACGGATCCTGCTAGCTCCTACACATTCCGTACGCTGAAATCTGCATTATGCTTCATAGAGACTGGAAAAGTATCCAAGCGTGCATTTATTCAAAGGATAAGTGTTCATGACCTGTACTCTTTTGACAGGTCTGCGGACCTGGTAATTGTTCTCTTCAGGATTTTGTTTATCTAGAGAAAACTTGCACTGCATCACTTCCCTGGTTACTTGCATTTTGTACATCATCATGAAAAGAAATAAAGATAGTGAATTTTTTTTAAAAAAATGTTTGCCAGATGATTGAGCACTATTTATTTCCTTCTCTAATTGTCAAAGGGTTCCATCTTTGTTTTTGTTGCCAATTAGCTACCACCATCAATTAGAGGTAAACACTTACCATCATGAGCACGAAAAGGCTACTGCCCCCTACCGACTCGATCTAGTTGCATTATTGGAACCACATGTCTAGGCACTTACCATCAATTTGATCCATTGCATTCATCCCAGTTCCCAACTTCCATGATCATGAGCTCACTGCTATTGTCATATGTAACATTTACCAAACTTCCTTAGAAAGGTAACTGCTATCTTGATATTTTTCCCTGTTATGGAATTTGAGATTTGGTGTGGCATTCCATTGATTTTAGTTCCTTGTATAGTAAGAAAATAATATTTGATATATGTAGTTGTATTATAAGTATTTCCATGTGTTACAATAATTGATTATTTTTCTCATGACAGCATGAAAGTTTGCGTAGTCGGCTGATAATAAATGAGACACCTTCTCAAAAGGCCACAAGATCATCCCGCTCTAGAGGAATTGTGCAAATAGAGAACAGTCAAAATATAAAAAACCGTAAGTTCCTACATTTGTCTTATTTTAATTTCCATATACATGTATGTGCGCTTCATGTTGTTTTTTATACAACTGTCCATATGTTATTCAGTTTCGTATAGGCTTAGGTACTTTATTGTTCTTACATATACTTAGGCATTCCAGTAATGAAATATTATAATATTTACTTGATATCAAACAGAGTATGTGCTTCTTACTGTTTCTTACATATGAGTGTAAATTCTAAATAGACAATGTGTGCATGTGAGATCATGGAATGTATTACGCAATTAAGAACTTACATGTTATGTTTGAACAGAAATGGAATGCCAGTCAACAACATGCGTGTATTTCCATCTGAATAATGAAGATCAATGCCTGTAATATGTTGTGCTGTCCACTTCCATGCTCTGACAACTAATTTATGTGTACCTTATGCTAGCACAAGATGATGATGCCTCAGCTGATTCAGATTCGCCAGATGAGCCAGAAGAAGAGAACATCAGAAGCAGGAAGGCTAAAGGCAAAGAAGTAAGTAACTCAAGGGCTGTCGGCCATCCAGTGGGAAGGCCTCCACAATTCAGGATTAAGGAGGAGAATCAGGATTCAGACTAAAGAAACTGCTCGCACAAGATATCACAATAAAATTTCGCCAACACTCATGGTGTTGTACTATTGTGTTTTGTTCTATTCCTGCTTCTTGTGCTGTTATTTCCAGCGAAAATAATTAACTGTAATAGTTAAGCTAGTATTAAACCATGTGTTGCTGCAGATTTCATGGTTATTGCTTCTACTGAACTCCGTAAAAATTTGAGATTTTCAATACAATTCTAAACTCTGTGTTCACCATGTTTCATAAGTAGTGCAGTTATCATGCTTAGGCAGTTGCGGATGTGTTCATTTGATAGCTAAATGCTGATAAGGCAGGTAGTCTTTATATTTTATTCGTTTCCCCCCATTCTGATGTTGCATTTTGTTGATGTAATAAGCAACAAAACCTATGTGCATTGAATGATACAAAAAGCCAAAATATTTTCCTTTATATAAGAAGGCTCAATTTTATAGGGTGGAAATGCTAGCATACTGAAATTTAAATAAAGAAGTCACCCAATGAAACCCACAAGATACTTTTTAGACAATTGCATTGGTGGTAGGAATTATTTGACATACTTGTTTGCCGATTGTTTCCACAAACCTCGTATGCTTATTTCTCTTAAAATCGCTAACGTGTGCGGGAGCATGGTTTGATGCACTAGTGATGGGCAATTACATACTACGATGCAATATTTGTTTGATGTTTGACTTTGTTTAGGAGTAACCACTATGTATAAGTCATCTATCTCTTGGTTACATGTTAGATCATACCAATACGTCACTTTAATTTTAAATGCATATTGAGCAATGGCGTGCTCATAAAGTGTCCGTCTATGCTTCTTGTATGCTTAGCAAAATTTAATGGAATTAGCTATGCACTCTTTTGCTTCACACACACACACACACACACACACACAGATAGAGATGCACTACTCGCCCAGTGATTCGCAGGAGATGCATATATAGAAGCACGTACACACCTTCTTCTAAATAGTAGCTTTGCCTGAAGGACCCTTAAGCCCTACTGGTACGTACGTGTCACTAAGAAGACATTTCACGTGCAATGCATGTTGGATTGCAAAGCTTCCTTTTTCTTTCCGCAGAGTCTCAACAACGCTTCTATAGGTCATTTCCCGTCATGGTTGTTGCGATACATGTTTCACTTGATTTAACCGTTCAGATGCATGAACAAATCGGCGACTATTATATTCAGAACTATTTTATTTGAGCTGGAGTTTTACGCCTCTTGAAGTGACTGAAATTTTGATATTATAATATTTCATTACTGGAATGCCTAAGTATATGTAAGAACAATAAAGTACCTAAGCCTATACGAAACTGAATAACATATGGACAGTTGTATAAAAAACAACATGAAGCGCACATACATGTATATGGAAATTAAAATAAGACAAATGTAGGAACTTACGGTTTTTTATATTTTGACTGTTCTCTATTTGCACAATTCCTCTAGAGCGGGATGATCTTGTGGCCTTTTGAGAAGGTGTCTCATTTATTATCAGCCGACTACGCAAACTTTCATGCTGTCATGAGAAAAATAATCAATTATTGTAACACATGGAAATACTTATAATACAACTACATATATCAAATATTATTTTCTTACTATACAAGGAACTAAAATCAATGGAAGTGCCACACCAAATCTCAAATTCCATAACAGGGAAAAATATCAAGATAGCAGTTACCTTTCTAAGGAAGTTTGGTAAATGTTACATATGACAATAGCAGTGAGCTCATGATCATGGAAGTTGGGAACTGGGATGAATGCAATGGATCAAATTGATGGTAAGTGCCTAGACATGTGGTTCCAATAATGCAACTAGATCGAGTCGGTAGGGGGCAGTAGCCTTTTCGTGCTCATGATGGTAAGTGTTTACCTCTAATTGATGGTGGTAGCTAATTGGCAACAAAAACAAAGATGGAACCCTTTGACAATTAGAGAAGGAAATAAATAGTGCTCAATCATCTGGCAAACATTTTTTTAAAAAAAATTCACTATCTTTATTTCTTTTCATGATGATGTACAAAATGCAAGTAACCAGGGAAGTGATGCAGTGCAAGTTTTCTCTAGATAAACAAAATCCTGAAGAGAACAATTACCAGGTCCGCAGACCTGTCAAAAGAGTACAGGTCATGAACACTTATCCTTTGAATAAATGCACGCTTGGATACTTTTCCAGTCTCTATGAAGCATAATGCAGATTTCAGCGTACGGAATGTGTAGGAGCTAGCAGGATCCGTGTAATACTGCATGATAAGAAAATAGTGATCCTGAAATCAAACTATTCCCTTTTATCCAATGATAAAAATCATGAACCATACATATTATTTACCGGATCTCTCCTGATTAGTCCTCCCTTTGTCTTTCTAAATACTTGCTCTCTTACCCATCCTTCTGGCAGTCCACTTGGNGCGGTGGATGGAGGGGCTACCAGAGCAACGATGGGGCATCTAGCCTCACGGATTAGCATAGGCGGCGGTTGGAGTTTGTCAGGGCCGGACAAGAGGTCTGGTAGAGGGCATCGCGTTAGGTGGGGTGTGTGTCACGAAGAAGACGAAGAGGAGCAAAAAGAAACAAAGAAATTTGTGCACATCTTCTTTTCCCCTCTTCACCTCCCACTTCTTTCTCCCCTCCCTTCTGAGTCCTAGTATGGCACGGAGGCATTACCACGCACCATTCAACTCTTAATTGTTCTCCTCCCCACACCATATATGTGTGGGCACTCTCCGATCTCCTCCATCTCCTGGTCCGTTCTCGCCAAAACTCACAAGCAAGACACCAAAGACCCCAGGCATCAGATGCTCAAATCTATGTAGTCCATATATAGGCCCTTTGGAGAGCAAAAAGGAAGTGCAAACAAATATGAAAATGCCACCGTAGCCCCTCACTGACTCGCCTGCAAAAACCACTTGCAAACCACACAAACCGAAAACGCCAGCTCGCCGGCCTCCATTTTTAGCACCTTTTCCCTTAAATCTCCGCTTGCACCCCACCCTCCCCTCCCCTCCCCTCCCTACCGTCGCAGCCACCTTCTTCCCCACACACAGAGCCGTGCCTCTGCCTCTCCTCCCTCCTCGACCCTTCGGGCGCCGCCGCCGACGTCCATGGAGATGAGTCCCGGCGCGGCGCTGACATCGTCACCCGAGGAGGAGGAGAAGTCGGCGGAGGGACATGGCGAGGAGGAGGCGGTGGAGCAGGAGGAGGAAGCGGCGCCGGTGGTGCTGAAGAAGGGGCCCTGGACCACGGCGGAGGACGCCATGCTCGTGGACCACGTCCGGCGCCACGGCGAGGGCAACTGGAACGCCGTGCAGCGGCTGACCGGCCTGCTCCGCTGCGGCAAGAGCTGCCGCCTGCGCTGGACCAACCACCTCCGCCCCAACCTCAAGAAGGGTTCCTTCTCCCCCGACGAGGAGCTCCTCATCGCCCAACTCCACGCGCAGCTCGGCAACAAGTGGGCGCGCATGGCCGCGCATGTAAGCAAATCGCTATCCTCTTTCTTCGTCCTGATTAGTTTATTGCGACTTCTTGATGTGACGGATGTTGCGTGTCTCTGGTTGGTGCGCGCCCGCAGCTGCCGGGGAGGACGGACAACGAGATCAAGAACTACTGGAACACGAGGACCAAGCGCCGCCAGCGCGCCGGCCTGCCGGTGTACCCGCCGGAGGTGCAGCTCCAGCTCGCCCTCTCCAAGCGCTGCCGCTACGATGACTTCTCGCCGCTGGCGTCCCCGCAGATGTCGGGGACGACCAATGTCCAGGCGCTCAACGCCGCTTCGGCCGGGTACACAAGCTCCCGCCCGGCGCCGCTCGACCTGGCTCGCCAGCTCGCCGCGACGAGCCAGACGGTGCAGTTCCTTCCCGCGCCGCCCTTCTCGGCGCCGTCGTCCCCGTGGGCGAGGCCATTCGCGCGGAACGCGCAGTACTTCCAGTTCGCGCACTCGTCGCCCGTGTCCCCGTCCACTCCGGCCGGGCCGCTGCACCCGGTCACGCCGGACCTCTCCCTCGGCTACGGCGTGCGCAGCACCGACCAGAGCAGGCTCGCGCCGCTCTCGCCGTCCCCTGGCCCCAGAGTGGAGCTCCCTTCAAACCAATTCGGCCAGGCGATGCCGCCGACCTCGGCCGCCGGCTTAGGCGGAGCAGCGCTGCCGGATCAGCATCAGAACGCGGCGAGCCTGGAGAAGATGCTGCAGGAGCTGCACGACGCCATCAAGGTCGACCCGCCGGCGCTCACCCCGGCGAGCAGAGACGCCGAGCGCCCCGGCGGCGGCGGCGGCGCTGTCCTGGAGCGGCATGGTGGCAGAGGTGAGTAGTGCATGCCGTGTGTGAAGCATTTCTCACAGCTTCCCTTTTTTGGATGCACCCGGAGTTCGATTTGTTGCTTTGCTGTAGAAGAGAACAAATGCTCATGATTATGATGTGAATTTGGCAGATTAGCGTGAACCTTTTCGTTTGTGCGTCCAAAATCTCCATTTGTTTTCTCCTGCAAAGTGCCACCAACTCCTTGAAAAGCTAAAGAAGCCAAATTTTTAACCTAGTGTCACCATCTGGTTAATCAGAATTTCACTTACTTAGCAGTGACAGGAACAAATATGCCCTTGTGAAAAGTAACTGATGAGTTAAACTATTTTTAGGAGCTGTGCAAAATCCGAATCATGGACAGCACACTGCTTGGAATCTTCTAGGTTTTTCTTTTTTGATAGTTTTAAGGTTAGAGAAGCTTCTGCAGGTACAGTCTGCAGAGGGCTTTCTTTTTGTCCCTGCAAGACAATGACTGCCTTTGATCTTGTTCCATGATTAATTTGTCTTATCTTGCCAAGTGCTTTAGCACCTTTATTTCCCTTTCTTCTTTTCTCACTCCTCCTGCCACTTTATCCATCATCTACCTAATTAAATGTAATATGCTTCCTTTTTTATGCTTCTATGATTGCTTGTTAGCTTCCATAACAACACGCCACATTGCTGTCATTCTGCACAAGATTAACAAAATCGGCATGATCATATCTAGCAATATTGTCTGGAGAGGTTCTCATGATCAGTGAGGAATAGAATCAAATCAGGGCTAAGTTATCATCTGCATCAACTTTTGTGGAGATATGAATTTTCATGAAGCAAATTGAACTTTTCACAAAAAAATAGAACTTTTCACGAGCTGTGCTGCACAACACACACACACACACACACACACACACACACACACACACACACACACACACACACACACACACATATATATATATATATATATATATATATATATATATATATATATATATATATATATATATATATATATATGTCGTCACTGACTCACTTTGTTCCTCATTTTGCATCATGGATTTATCTAGAAAAGGTCATCACGGATTTGATTTTAATTGCAGAGAACAAATCGGGCGGCGAGCATAAGGATGAGGACATGGAGACTCTGTTCGACCTGATGATCCCGACGCTCAACGCGCCGGAGACCGTGCCGGTGCCTCCGGCGGCTGCGCCCAATCACTCCGGCTCGACGTCCCAGCACAGCAGCGACGACCAGGACCCGTCCACCGTCGACCTTGGCGGCGTGGAGCTGCAGGTCGCCGGCGGCGCCAGCTCGTCGGACCAGGACTGGGGCCTCGACGGCGTCTGCCAGTGGAGCAACATGTCCAGGATCTGCTGATCGCGACAGCTGCCGGAGCAGGATCGATCGACGCAGCCATGTCAGACCACCGATGATCGATCGAGAGGCTGTGCTCTTGAGCCATCCGATGGTTCGAAGAACTCATTAAGGAGAGAGAGTCCCCCTTTTTTCTGAACCTTTCTTGATGCTGTCAGATGCCAAGCATCATGGACAAATCTGTTTCTGTTCTGTTCTTGAATCTTGACTTTTGGTTGGTTACCGACTCAATCTCAGCTTCGCAATCCAATCCAAACCGAACTTGCGTCAGCGTCTAGCAATGTTCCTTTCCAATCTATTTGATATTGACATCATGAATGGTAGATTTTGCAGATAGATTCCCTTGATGTTTTACTGGATTTTGAGCATGGTCCCTCTGGGTGTAGGCAGGTGCTTCTTCTTCAGGTGCCTTATATTACCCAAAAATAGCAATCTGACAAGGGAATATACATCTGTGCTAGGTCATGACCCATCTGTTTCGGAGACATGAGATCCCACTGGTACCTGAAAACTTTGAGAAATTGTGACTGGTTGCTTCTCCAGCTAGAGCAATCTGCTGATCCCAAGAAAGCAAAATTGCCCTAGTATCAGATTTTTCAAGATAGCGAAATGCATATTCGTCTGAAATCCCTGCGTCCTAAAGTGGGCCTGAAGTTTATCTTTGTGAGTAGAGTAGCTGGCAGGCTTATATATAGGTGCTGCCTCGTAGGCAATGCAGGAATTGAAACTACTACGTAGGATCATGTTCATGGAAATGGGGCCACCCCAGTAGGACCTACTCCTACCTTCCTTATGATAGGTGAATGGGAACACTAATCATGATCCTTATCAGCTTCGGACTTTGCACATCCGTGTGGACAAAGCCTTTTCCAAGATAGTTTCTGCTTACTATTCTGCTGTGGTCAGCTGCAATTATGCTTACATTGTGTTGAAACATTGTTCAAGTACTAGTTTGTCAACGGCCGCCAAAAAGTACTAGTTTGTCTGCAAAATCAAAAAAAAAATTATGATTTCAAACACGCTAATTTCTAGTAACATAGATTTGAAATAAATTGTTGGAGAAATATTCCTAGAATTACCACGAGTTTTTGCGCCAAACAAAATCATCAGAATCGCAGGCGATGGTCATAATTCTGTCGTGAATTAACACGAAGCCATGCCAAAGGTGTTTGGTTGTCTCCGGTCTCCCATGAAGCATAGATCGATCGAAGAATATGGAGCGGTTGGATTGCATGAGCAAAGTTCCTATCCATGCCAAATACGTGTTGCCCACTCTTTGCTCCTTGCTTTGTGCCATAAGTTGCTCCCCCTGGAGTGGTTCTCTCTTGTTGTGACTCTCCTTACTCCTCTGTCCCGGGCAAAATCTTGTTCTTTATTTCCTCACTTTCTTCACCGTAGCTTTGGGGAAAAGAAGCTTCTAACGGTTGTTCCGAGAGAGAGAGAGAGAGAGAGAGAGAGAGAGAGAGAGAGAGAGAGAGAGAGAGACGGAGCACGAAATGGAGCATGGCTTGAGCTTGACTTGGATTGTGCTCTATATCTCTTTGGCTGTATGGGGTCGCAGAGGTCGGAAGCATTCCTTTTTCTAAAAAAAGAACGCATCAGCCGTCTTAGCTTGCACTCGGTAGGGTTCTAGATTCTTGTAGAAACGTTCCAGTTACATATCATCTATGGAAATGTTTCTCGAGATAATCAGAATCACTATTAACTACAGAGATGTCCCGCGCATTTACGCTGCTAGTATATAGAATTCAAGTATCTATATATCTATTTTTTTCATTCTTATTGTTTTTCCAAAAAAAAATTTCTTACCGGTGTCCTCTAGTTACACATTATGCCAAATTATTGACAAAATAATTCAGGTATTGTCATAATATTTTTCTTTGATAAGACTACTACTATCTTTGTTGCTCAATCTCTTATAGGTATACTCTATATGTATATCTATGTTTATTTTTATTTTAACTAAATAACTTTGATCGAAGTTATTTTAGTTAATGGTAGAAGTTACCAGTTTTATCAGCTAAAAGGAATTTCGTATTTATGTTTGTATAGTGACAATGACTGGATAATTAATGACTGGACTAATTTCATAGTAAAGGAAAAGGTATATATTTTTTAGATAAAGCATAAGTATTTCCTTTACATAAGCAAATATTTTATTTTATTTTTTATTTTAAATAGTAAATATTTTATTTTAAATAGTATTGAGGTATTTTAGGTTATTTTTTATGTAATGACATTGGTGGATGATTTTCAAAAGATAAACATAGAGGGATGTTTTAGGCTAATTTTTATGTAATGTCAATTGTGGATAATTTTGAAATATTTACATGGGTATTTAGGCTAATTTTTACGTAACGGCAATTGTAATTTTATTTTTCTTTTTTTTCCTCTGATTAATGTGGGAATCTCTATGTCTTAAGAGTGAACGTAACTTTTCTAATGACACTGGTGGATGATTTTTAAAAATATATATGGATGTTTAGGCTATTTTAGATGTAATGGCAGCGGTGGGTAATTTTCAAATCGTTAAAAGGTATTTTTGGTTAAATTTTACGTAATGACAGTGGTGAGTAATTTTAATTTTTCTTATTTCTCCGATTAACGTGGGAATTTCTAAACCTTGAGAGTGAATGTGGAGACTCCGTTTGTTGGCCCAAATACTAAGATAAAAGATTTTTTATGTTTTCAAATTGATTATTTGTAAAGATTTTATTAAACTTTGCTATCAAATTAGGGGGCGCTAATTTTAGGTAAATCAAAACTAGCAACCTCAACTTATGTTTTATTAGCCACACATCTTGAAATCGGCGGCTCCTCCTCGACCTCCCCTCTACCTCGCCCGTTAGCATTTCCAACCACCTATATCCGTTCCATTTTTGGACTCCCTGCTGTTTCACTACCCACTGACCCTGCTAAGGCTATCTGCGCCGGGTACGGGATCCCGTCCGCTATCCCTTCCTCCAGGACGGGATAGCGGAAAAATCCCCCGCACTGGCGTCCGCTATGCGGTCCGCTACCGTAGCGGACAGGCACCCGCACGCCAAACCGAGCGGAGGTAGCGGCCGTCCGGAAACGCCGATGTGGCGCGGGGCCCGCGTGCGGGTTGTTGGTCTACGCCGGCAGCAGGAAGGGGGAGAGAAGGGGGCTGGCCGCGGCGGAGAGGGTGGGGTCGGCGCGGGGAGGGAGGGGCCGGCGCCGGGAGGGAGGGGCCGCCGCCCTTCTCCTCCCTCCCTCACTCCTGGGTGCTCGGCCATGCGCGAGGGGGGAGGAGGAGCAGGGGGACGGCGGCCTGCGCGGAGGGAGGAGGAGCAGGGGGCGGCGTGGTGGTGCTCCGGTGCAGGGGAGATACCGGCGCGAGGACAGGAGGAGCAGGGGCCGGCGGATGTGTCGGCGCTCTTCGTGGACCACATCGAGGCTGCCGCCGCCGTGGACCTCCAAATACGTGGCTCGACGGCTCGGCTCCCAATCCGTGGACCTCCCAATCCGCGGCTCGGCGGCCCGCGCGCAGGCGCTCCTCTGCACGCCCTCCACCTCCGGGCGCCCACACCGACCACGGCGCCGGGGAGGGGGCGGCGGCGGCGAGCGCAGGGGAGCTGGCCGCCGAGGCAGGGAGCCTGCCGGAGTTTGGGGGGCGGGGGGCGAGATCCCCGAGGGGGGACCGGAGGGAGAGGTAGGAGCACACGGCTGCCGGCGCCGAGGGAGAGTGAGGCTCTTGCGGAGGGAGCGAGGCCGGCGTGGGGAGAGAGGACGGGAAGAGAGAGGGGCGGACGGAGAGAGAGAGGCCGGAGGGAGAGAGAGATGGGTGCGGGAGGGTTAAAAAATTGATTAAAAAGCCTGATGCATGGATTCCACGGTTGGTAGTTGGGATAGAGGATGAGATATAGAGGATGACGGGTGCGGGAAAAACTGGTATAGAGTAGAGAATCTCGATGACCAGGATAGAATATTTCTTTTAGAGGATGAAAATAGAGGACCACGAGTACGGACAGCCTAACAACTTCATCACCCCCCACCCGCTTCCTCCACAAGCCTTCCTACCTCCCAAGAATTTTCTCTTCTGCCAGAAAACCTTCACCGAGGAATCTCACAAGGCACAAGCCTATTCATGACTATAGGCATATCATGCATAGTCGATTCCAGCTCCTCCAAGATCTATAGTTTGGATGTGCCTAATTTATTAAGAGTAGTCCAAGAAACTTGACCTAATACGTAAGTTTTTGCTAACCCTGCTTCTGTTTCCTAATTTACAAACTAGGAAATTTCAACTCATTATTTTATTTTACTTTTACTCCTTCCGTCCTCATTAAGGTGTATTTTATAAGAAAATTTCTTCGAAAATACATATGGACCTTTTTTGTTTTTTAGAGTTATAGGGCTATGGACCTTTTTTATTCTCTTGTAATATATTGCCAACCGGTACAAAATACTTTCTTCGAGTTCATCGAATACAATCTATTAATGCAACTTTCCTACACTAAGCATATACGTATATTTGTTGATCAAGAGGCGAACTACGCGAAAAACACTCTCCTTTTAAAGATACCGAGATACACCCACCCCCCACACAAGATCCCATGTGGGCCTCACCTTATCGCTTCACCGGTTGTGTCCTCGGCTCCTTGCACCGCGTCTCCTCATACTCACCCACTCGCTCGCCTCGCGGCCACATCTTCCTCCTCGCCCGCGACGCCTCCACTCATGGTCCCTGCACCTCGCCGCCCCCGCAGCCGGCCGGTGAGGTCCCTCCCCCCCTCTCCCCCCCTCTCTCTCTCTCTCCCCTTCCCCCTCACTCTTTTCCACCTTCTTCACCGCACATCCATCCCCTGTTGTCGACTCCACCATTGGCCATGGCCAGCGGTGACCTCGCCATCGTGCTGCACCATCCATCTCCTTCTCCAGCCGCGCTCCCCTGCCCTTCCTAACTGCTCCATCACTCGCCCCCATTGTCGACCCCACTCATTGGACATCCTCCACCGCCCGACGGGTGGTGCCCTCGCCGGCTCGCCTCCTCCGCTCCCAACCCACCTACTCCGTCGTGACGGCTGTCACCCACAGCCATCCCTCTAAACCTTCCAGCCATGGAACTTCTCCACATCCCCAAACCCTAACACCACCGGCCTCAATCGCCGCTCGTGCCCGGCGACGCCAACTGCTCCACCCACAACTCGTTGGAGATGGAGGAGACTCTGCCATTTTCTTGTTACTTCCTTCAGTTTGTTCCTCACTTTTCATTTTTTTCCTTTTCTAGATTTTTTTTTCTCTTCCAACCACTCTTTCTTTTCCAAATGAGGAAGGCTCCCGATTTAAGCAGAATCAAGAGCCCTCTCGTTGTGGCATTTGGATTGATTAGTTGTTAGTCAAATGTTACAAAGTTTAACTTGTAGAAAATTTTAAATTATAAATAGTTGAGGTATAAATAGTTGTTGTTAGATTCATATGTAGATCAAAAAGACACATGACATCCTTTAAAAAAAAGACACATGACATGGCTTAGTTGAAACGAAAAAAGCACATTTTAGTACCGTGAATAATCCAATATTGTCTACTGGACGCTGACATAAAAAATTTCGACTTGTTTATACTCCTCACAAAATTATTAAAATTTGATCAATAATTCATCCCTTGTGAAATTCACCTTCATTTTTTTTGTAATATTTTGAGCAATACTTTGGAACAACTACACATCCGCTTCCGCTTGCGTATACTAATTTCACAAAAAAATGTCTTTTCCTTTTTCTTAAAAAAAACAGACGACACAATTATTCTAGTTTGTCCGTTCTTGACTGAGGTGCTGTTTGTTTGAGTTTTTGGGAGCTTTCAGACCGTTAGCTTTTCGCAAGCATCATGTCATATGCTTTTCAGCCTCTGGCTTTGGTAGACATCTGGCTTTTTTTTTTGCGAAAGACCAGTACAAACGCAGACACTCACACACGCACGCACACTCATCCCTATGAATACACGCACGCAAACCCTACCCCTATGAGCATCTCCGTGAGACTGGGCCGGCTGTTCCGATCTTGAGATTGACGAAGTCACCACAGGCGCCTCGCTATCGACGGGCACGTCGCCTACCACTGAAAGAAAAGCGCCGGTTAAATCCTGGAATAAATCCAGGAAAATGTGACACCCGTGTCGAGTCGGAGACTCGAACCCGGGTGGGCAGGTTCCACCACAAGGAACCTAACCAACTAAGCTATGCTTGTTCCACGATAGACATCTGGCTTTTGCCCATCTCAAAAGCCAATGATCCAAAAGTGTACAGAAACTCAAACAAACGCAACTTGAATGACTGATACAAGCAAACGTAAAGTCGAAAACTGAATAGAACTTTTAGACTGATAAACGTTATTATTACAAATTACAAGCTAGTGTGTTTTTTGAAAGAAAGAAAGAAAAAAGAGGAGGTAGAAAGACGTTTGGTTGTCGACAAAGTGCGTGCGTTAACAACAGCATCGACAGCAGAGGCGTGTAAATTTTGTGATCTTCTCTGAAGGGATGAAACTGGCGTGGGAATTCGAGGATCGTGTGACGCTCCAAAGAAGATGCCCTCGAAACGTGACGATTACCAGAGGCTCTCACTGGAAACGGGCCAGCTTGCTATCGGGACAAACGGAAACAACTGGCTCGCTTAATTAATTCGTGACAAACGGAAACAAACAAAAGAAAAGAAAAGAAAACAACTGGCTCCCTCAATTCCTGCACCCAGCTTGCCCCCAATTAGTTACCGCTCGATCATCAGGATGGGCGGGCTCACAGCACGTACCGAGTAATCCAAAGACAGATCACTGATCACACAAACGCCGTGACGACGCCGGCCGACGAGGATGGCGCTGGTGCTGAGTTGCTGACGACGGACGCGGTGGCCGGCCGGCCGCGTCCGGTCCGATCGGTTAGCGGCGCGCGGCCGGCCGGGGACTGGGAGAGCAGGAGACATGCGTGCGCGCGTGACCGAACCCAAACGACCTCCCTCCCCTCGCGCTTGCGTCGACGGCAGAGGCGCCAGGCCATTTCCTATTTTACAGTGCCCTATACTACTTTAAAGATGGACCAGTATGGAATAAAAAAGGGCCAATATGAAAGGATCGAACGGCTCAGAATTTTTGTATACTGGTGAAAACTTGACCTGTGGTATAGTAGTATAGGTGGGTAGTATAGTCTAGTATGGGTATTTAGGGAAAAAATTATAATTGGCACAAATATAATTTTTTGAAAAAATTTTATTTGCACAAATATAATATTATTAAAAATATCGTAATGGCACAACTGTAAATATTTTTTAACAATCTATGTCAAGACATCAATATGGTTCGAACCTAGGACATAGAAAGGGGAAAAAATTTCTCAATAGAAGAAGATTACTAGAATGCCTTTCCTCTATACTCTAATACTACTAAGTAGTAGTATAGGGCACGGCTTTTTCCCTTTTGCGGCACGGGCGACACGCGTTCGGGCACGTACACGCGACCCCGCCGCGGCGGCCGGCCCCCTCCCACAACGTGATGACGTGCGTCAGCGCCGCCGCGCGGCCGCGGCATGATGTACGTAGCTAGGCAACGGGACGTGCGCGCGCCGGCGGCCGGCACGCGCGGTGACATCTGCCGCGGTCGGCAGGGGCCAAACTGGATGACATGTCCGATCGGATCGAGCGGCCGGGCGATTGGGTGGCCATCACGACTTCACGACCTTGTGGCCGCGCCACCGCCGTGCGCGCGCGGATACGCCGCACCCGCTCCTCTACTCTGCTACTGGTACACCGCTAGGCGCTAGCAGTATAGACGTATAGTACTAGTCCGGGGCTCCTAGGTAGTCCTAGTATATATAGGGGGAGTATATCTTTTATTTTTTTTCATTTTTTCCACTATACTCGTATTTTTCCCCATTGTACGAGTCGTGTCTATCTTTGTAGTATACCGGAATTAATGCCATGTGCGTAGTATAGTAGTAGTGCTAGCTCTAGTATGGAGAGGAAGCGAAATTCCACCGGTATGAAGAGCAGCAGATTATTGTGTGGAAACGAGTCCTGGGGTCAGTCCCGGTTGGCCGCAGCCTGCAGGCTCTGCGCGACTGCGCCTCGCCGTTCTTCCCGTCTCCCTGATGCTTCTTGGGGGCCATCGAGGTGCTCAGTACTAATTGTGGACAAGCCCAAGAAAAAGTCCAGTCCTCACCACCCAAGACCATTAACCACGGTGTGTACCTCATGCATATATGAACCTTACCGTTAGGGTGCCGTCGTAGCGGCGATGAGAGTCACCTTGTGCTCTGCTTGAGTAGTTCCCACCGATCTCTCTCTACACCTTTCCTCTACCGATCCAATACACCGCACCTTGGGTGCCTACCACCGCGATTGCTGTCCACCAACACGCTAATCTGTCTCCAACGAGTCATCATCGCTAAAAATGCATCAACCGTCGTTACCCAGCGACTGTCCTTCACTGCTTCGGCAACGGCACCCTCTCATTGCCGCCATCTCATCCACCATCTCCTGTCACAAACCGGAGTAAATTTCATCTCCAACCTTTACAATTATTTTTACTACCTCCATTCTTTTTTATTTGACGCTACGACCAACCACTTTAGCTTATTTCCAATACAAATATCTTGTCTGAAACGTCATCTATTAACGAACGGAGGGAGTATCACACTTTACAAAATACTTTTTCTGAGTTTCTATAAAATCTTTTCCAGGTAAAACTTCCCTGTACTTTTTTAAGAAAGATGTTTCTGAGGGCAGTTTTTTTTTGGTACTTTCACAGTAAGGAGTCGAGCCCATTTTCAGGCTTAAAACAAGTTTCAAAACTATTAAAAATTTGATTTTTTATAAACTATTTTTCCATAAATGTTATACAAACAATATTTAGAAATAAAAATCTAGGGAAATGAAAATGCACTTGAAAATATTTACTGAAGCAAATCTGGCATAAAAATTCAACTTGGGAAAAACAATTCAGCAAAAATGGGAAAAAGAAAATTGCTTGCCATTGGAGTGGTGGTTACGCTTTTAGGGCTCTGATACATCCAAAAACCATTGCGCATCACCACATTGTTCGGATTGCGTTTGTCAAGCCATACCATGCGTATTTTCATGTGAGGCATGTAATGCCACACTAATTTTCTATTACTCTAGTGCATCCATAGTTTCCCTCCACCCGACATGGCATGCTGTGTTTCACCTCTCATGTGTCATATACGAGAGGAAAAGAAAATAAGGAAAGGAAGTATGTGTTGGATTTGGGGAACACAAAGTATGTAACTTGGAGTAGATTGTGCACATGAGACTGGATAAAAAGCTCGCAGCTTGTGGGCTAGCTTAGCTCGGTATATCTTGGCTCCACTTATTTACTTTAATGACCTTAGACCGTAAGCATCTCACGAGCTTAAGGAGCCTAAGATTTGCGGACAGTCCTATGCGTCGAACGAACCTATATTTGCTGCAAAAGGACGTCCCCTATATTTGTTGGGTCGCTACCTCCAAGAAAATACGTCTTCTAGATTCTAGGGCAGCCCACTTTCTGTGCTTTGTTTAAATTTTTCATGCGGATGATACGGACAATTTCTTGAAGAACATTTTATTTTTCAAGTATGGATACTTCAAACAAATTCTAAACTAGGAAAACATATTTCGATCAATAAGATCTCACTTCGATAATTTGGTTGAAATTTTCTTAGATAATATTTTTAGGAATAAAGCTGGAACAATATTTATATGATTGTTACGGCTTCAAAAAAAAGTTATTCTAGGTTAAGAAAACTGTTTTCAGAGAAAAATGTTAAAACTTCATGAGGAATTTGTTCTATGTTCCCTAGAAAAAATGTTTTAGCGAAGAGACTATTTTTGGTTTCACAAGAAAATGTTCTAACGTTAGTTAAAATAGATTAAATATCAAAATTTGATATTATTTTGTTGTATTGATTATTACAGGTAATGCAAAAGTTGGAACGGTTCCAAAATAGATAAACAGTTCGAGAGAAAAATGATTTCTTTACGATAAATCTATATATCACCCGAGTGTTTTAGAGGCTACACGCGATTTGTGAGCCACACGATCAACTCTGGCCTCTATTGCTGTGCCTTTGATCTGTTGTGTCTTTCACTCGTTTTTTCTTGCATTTGTGGGGCCATCTATCGCTGGCTGGCAATCCATCTCTGTGCCGACGAAGCCAATCGTTTCTCTACCGTCCCTGCGCCTTCCCTGCGTTGCATCTCCACGCCGACCCCCGCCATCACCGCTGCCAGAGACGCTCACCGCCGCCGCCGCCGCCGCCAACCACCACCATCCCTCCCCAACACGACCCCAATTTTGTAGAAGCCGTGACTTGAGGTAACCCATCTCAGTGCTCACGTCTCCCCCGAGATGAGTGTGGAGTCATTTCAGGTGATTTGATTTTTTTATCCCTACTCGATTTTGCATTTGGTGTCTCCTGATTTTGACTGGATTTGGTGTCTCCAGGCTTCGATTCGCTCGTTCCGAGTTGTGTATGCGTCGATCTGCTTGGTCTGTAGTTTTATTTGTGCAGTTAGGTTCGATTTTGCTTTTCGTATCAAATCCCTGAAGCTTTGTACACTTCTGACCATTTCGTATGTGAGTTCTGATTTTCTAGATCAGTTGATTTTGCATATGAATTTGTCACTATTTCACGTAGGTTGTAGAACAGTTGATTTCGCACATACGGATTTGTCACTATTTCACGTAGGCTGTAGCTTGGTATAGATTAATGTATTTTGGATTTTTTGGGAAATGATCCTGTTCTTTTTGGGTGTCAGTGGCCATTCTATGAGTAGTTTTGTGTATCCTCCCTATTCATGAACTAACCTTTTGCATTCATCAAAGGGGACACGATTGCTTGCAATCCAAATACTTATTACCTATTACAATTGTGCTCTTTGTATCACCCAATTCATTCTGAACCCATCGATATTCAATTACTGTCCATTTATCAATTGTAGTTAACATCTCAATATCCATTTTCTACAATGATCATATTTAGTTTCAAGCATCTTGAATCAACATATCAATCAATATTGTTTTTTTATTTCTTACATCTGTCTCGCTGCTTCCAAGATGTAATGCTTTGTATAATCCTCAGAAATATGTCTATGAGACTATGACCTTCTTGAAAGAAATGTCTTTATAGATTTTCATCAAGGTATTTTCCTCCATTGTAAGTAGTTGTTCTTTCCACCTTGTAGTACCATGAATTCCATTCTCCTTGTGACTTATCTGCAAAACATAACACTTCCAGGGAGTTGTACATACCATGCATGTTTTGTTTTGCTGCAAAGTAATCATTAGTGCTTGTCAACAATAGTGTAAATACAATAAATGTAACTAATCTGAAGTATATGAAATATCTTAATCCATGTAGGGGGTTTCACTCATCACGCAAAATAAACTGTTAATCAGCATTCTGTAGAATTTTTTGAAGTATCCACATATATCTGGGGTTTAACCAACCACCAAAATGAAATTGCCAATCTGCATTCTATAGAAAAATATCTGACTTATCTAAGCTATCTGTTTATGTTTGGGGGTTTCACTCACCTCCCAAAATAATTTGTAATCTGCATTCGTTAGAAATAAATCTGATGCATTTGAGGAACATGTTGACCTTTGCAGGTTTCACTTGTTTCATTGATATGTCTGTATCTGGTCATCTCTTTATTAATGACACATATAAATCTGCTTCCATTACCAAATTTGAAGTATACGTTCTATTTTATTGTTTACCTACTATAGAGTTTCTATGGCGTTGTTCTTGTGGATTGATGCATGGTGATTTTTGTGTGATTTGTAGATCTAGCTCTTATTTTTATTTGCCTTAGATCAGGTTTGTAAGGTCATTGAATTTGTGATCGGATATTGCGTAGTAGGACTTCACTATGTGATTTTGGTCACTAGAGATTGTGTTCTGTGCATTTGGAGGGGCACATCTAGTTTAAACCATTTTTTAGATTATTCCATCCCCTTCCACAAGTAGCTACATCTAATCAATAGGTGTTTTAGCGAGTCAACTTTTCAGAGAGGTGCATGTCTTTTTCCCTCACAATTTTCAAGCTTGAGTGTGTTGTACGTTGAGGGATAGTAAGCAGTGTACAGTCATACACATCGTATCAGGTAATGTTAAAATTCATTGTATCTTCATTTTCTTTTTCATTTCCACTGCTTGTCTTTGTAAATTGCATATATATAAGGAGTGATGTCATGAATTATTTTTGTTCTATAATTCTCTCTCACAATGAGCCTATGTATAGTACATCCAAGTTGTTGTTTCCTATAATTAATGGTGTGTATGGTCTTGGTTCAACCTGCAATAAAAATCATAGCTTACTTGTAGTTTTACATGTTCATGATACTAGAATTACACCATGCAGCATAGCGTAACTTATGTATGATTTAGTTGTAATTTATTTATAAATCATATGTTTAATCAGAATATGCAGTACATCTGAATCTCTGCAGCTCTTTATACATTTAATATGTGCATCTGAGTTAATATGCAAAGGGGCAGCAACTCTAGATGTCTATTCAGCATCTCCCACAACCGCTTTTTAGTCCGTTGGATCCCCTGACCCGTGACATTTGGCTCGCTGGATTCTCTACTTGCACCGCTTGAGCGAGTTGTGTGGCTTTTTATGTGGGTCCGGGGACCGCCCCTGATATTGTTATGAGAGATGTATGCTCTATCATCTTCTTTTGTTATATTACATAACGAAGGTTTAGTTTTTTGATCATCTAATTTGTAACTATTTTCTGCAGTAAGTTTGTGTGTATGATTGATAAGATTTTTCCATGTATATGTACACTTTGGATTCTTTTTGGAAACTCCTCGTCTTGCATTTGAGCAGTATGTTTCTGACAATCAACTGCTGATGGTGTTGTTTCTATATCCATTTTCTATACAAACTTTTGAATTCAGTTTGCTATTAACCTAATCTAAATTAGAATCAAGTACAAAATAATTTCTTACGTTTGGACTGTATCTTCCCATCATCAATGAAGTGAATAGACCTGGTATGCCCTGCAGTTCAATTTTACACTTCAGTTATTTTTTTTCATACATGATCCTAATATAAAATTACATACCAAATTCTGATGTAACATTTATATAAACTTCATGTAAATGTTTGGCAAACAAACATCATTAATCATTACCACATAGTATTAAAATCATGTATGGTATATTACATGTACTCTGAACTTTTGTTGCATTTATATTTTTGATGTAATTTTGGCCTATACTATTGTAATTATTGTTAGATAATAATTTTCATTAGGCTTTATGTTCTGTGCAGTTTATCAAGCTTGATGCTGGTTGTCTTCAAGTCCCATCCTCGGCTTCCTCTTATGCATGAAGTCAAATTCTCTTTTGTTGTGTCGTCCAAGAGTAATATTAGTATTTGTATATTGTTTCTAATCTATATGGTGCTGTTGAACTCTAGTTTCATGATGTATGGTACTAATGTCTGTCACTGGATGCTTGACTTTGAATAACTTATGCTTTTATATTTCATTTTGTAATCACGATATGTAGGTTCTAAATTTTTAGTTTGTTACTCTGATATTTTTTTGGTAATACCTAGTTACATATGGTTGTGTTTGGGGTCTTCAACTCACAGATAACCAAATCAGTTTATGTGGCTTCCATAACAAATAATTTGGCTTAATAGATCATCTTGCCTGGATTTTTTTTGTATGTTTTTATTTGAAAATGTGTTTATTTTGGGGGTCTTGTACTCATAGCCAAACAGATTTGTTTATCTGGATTCCATAGCAAACAATCTGGCATATTTTCTTATTTGTTGTGGCAAATATGTATTTATTTATTTCAAGATTTGATTATTTTTGGGGCCTTGTACTCACGCCCAAATTTTTTTTTATCTGGCGTCCATAGCAAACAATCTGGCTTGTTTGCTGTGGCAAATCTGCATTTGTTTATTTGAAGATTTGATTATTTTGGGGGTCTTGTACTCAAACCCAAAGAAATTTGTTTCTCCGGTAACATAACAAAAAAATCTGGATTCTTTGGTTAATTTTTCTAGCAAATCTGTACTTCTTTCGATTGAAATTTGATTATTTTCTGGGGTCATGTACTCAAACCCAATTAAGTTTGTTTATCTGCTATCCTTAGCAAAAAAAATCTGGCTTGTTTGCTTTGGTAAATTTGAATTTTCTCTATGAAATACGATCAAATTTGTATATTTTTTTTGTCTGCTGTTAGATCTTAATCTAATGATCCTCAATTCAAGTGTTGGGTTGCTGTGCAACACTCACTTTTCTCATATTTGAACAACCGGGTGTTTTTTGTCCATCCAACACCCGGGTGACAGATTCCTGTAAAACACCCGGGTGCCAGATAGACAGACCCTTTCTTTAAGTAGAAAATGATTCATTCACGTAAGATTGCGGCACAAACAAACCAGAACCATCAGTGCCAATGCCAAAGGGCCCAAACGCGAAATGCCCGAGGCCGAGGCCGAAGCTTACCAGCTGAACCAGCCCAAAACACAGTAATGCCTCATCAGGACAGACCCCTCCAGAGTACAGCACAGCGGTCACGAGTCACGATGAGACGATCATTCCAGGCCTGCCAGCGGCCCAGCGCCAAAGCCGCCGTCGGCCCCCTCCGGCCTTTTGCCAGAATCCTCTCGTAATTCGAAGTATTAAAGGCCCAGGATTTGGTCAATTTGGACATGTTGTCCAGGAGATCAAGGCACGAGCAAATGATTTTGTTCACGTCGACTTTGTACATAAAGGTAGATGTTTCAATGGTGATGCACACCGTTTGGCTAGAAGTTCTATATATGATGTAACAGGCAGACATGTTTGGCTGCTGAATTCGCCTCAGGGCATTTGTAACTCATATGTTTTTGATTAATAAAGCTTAAGTTTCCTCAAAAAAAAAATCCAATCCGGCGACGGCGAAGGGCCCAGTCCACGCTGAGAACGGATGCGCCATATCCATGCTCATTTGCTTCTGTTCGTCGTGATGGTATACACAGGGTTTTTTTTACCGACCGTTACCGGTCCGGTTCCCGCGGTTACCGCTCTTACCGGTCCGGTTCGGTTAGGGTACTGTTCACCGGTTACCGAAAAAAACCGGTACTGTTCATCGGAAACCGGTAAAAACCGGTCCGGTTTACCGCTACCGCCGGCCGGCGGTAGCAGGTGACCGGTCGGAAAAAAAAACCCTGGGTATACACGAAGACAATCCCGGCGGCGGCGGCGGGGCCGGTAGCCCATGGATCGCAACGATGTTTCTCCTCTCACCGGCAATGACAGAAACGTAGGAGTATAATTGTACTGGGTCCTCAAGAAGAAAAGAAACATATTGTATTCCTTTTTTTTTTTGCGAACAACATATAATTGTACTCGGTATAGACGTACCGTGAAACAAGTACGAAGTACTGTTTCCATGCCAGAAAGCTACTCTTGTGCTTGTCCTAGCAAACCAATACTGGGTCTTAAGTTTGTGCTCTGCAATTACTTCATCTAGTTGTCGTGAGTACAAAAAACCTGATGCACGCATGGTCCATGAAACAAAAGACATGGCTGCTGTTGCAACAAGCAATCAGTCAACTTACAATACAGTTCCACACATTCCTCGCCTTTTCTTGCCCTCTGCACGAGGGGTGCTTATGTTCTACTTACAAAAATTAAACAGCACAAAGCACGCATCAGACACAGCACAAAGCACGCATCAGAGTATCCGACTGAACTCTAGCAGATTACCTGTTGGTATCTCTGAATCTGAACTCTTAAAGTTCAGCATACCCTGTTCGCTTGGCTTATCAGCCACCAGCCAGCAGTACTTTTTTTTCACAACAAATCAGCATCAGCCACTAGCCACCAGCCAGCCAGCAGTATTTTTCTCTCACAACAAATCAGCACCAGCCACCAGCCGTCAGCCAACCGAACATACATTAATGTAAATAGAGCGGAACCTCCTTTTATAAACAATGCACGATGGAGAACATTATTTGAACACAATATTGCACCAATAAAAATAATAATCTTATGCTGGTAGCGTTTGAGTACCTTAACTACTGAAACATACAAACACTTTAATTTGTAGGAACAATATAAGAAAATTTCCACATTTAAAATGAGGCAATACTCAAAAGAATGGTGATTTCAAGCCCATACAATGTACCCAATAAAACGCAACCCATACTTGCATTTCTTGGTAATAATACAGGATATTAAGAACACCTTTCGTGCTTCTCTGTTTTGTGTTTCTTGATTCAACTTTATGTGACTATTAAAGCTATGCTCCACTAATACCAATAGCCTAGATAATAAAACCGACTTAGATCCACAGAATGGAAAAACAAAAAAAGGCTTTTACTTCTCCTTTGAATTTCATAGAAATTAAACATATTCATGCACCATGATGTGCCAAATAGATCCTAAAATACGTGCTGTCAAACTTTTAGAACTCAGACCATACCCTCATCGTTATTATGCATCAGATAATATTTTTCATAATGGAACCATATCCAACAGAGACATCCCTGAAAGTGCATTTTATCATTATTGCAAAATATACTTACAATAAACAACGTAAAAGGTTTACATAACAAGAAACTAGCTACTCGGAAATTTCATCTTATCTGTGTCCTCAAATGCATAGCCAAATCGATCTTTTAATGACTACAATCAGCAAAATTGATGTTCTATGACTAGACCATAGGCTTCCATTGTCAGTGAAAGCATTTTAAGAGAGGAGAAACTATCACAATTATTACGCCTACTGCACATAATCTAAGAAAACTATACGAACAGAACCAGTGTTATGGCCTGATTACAATACATGACCGCAAGCTGATTTGAAAACACCGAGCTAATAAAACCTATTAGAACCTTGCAAGCAGGAATTTACATATCAACGATAAAGCATTCCTTTTTACCGTGAACTGCAATTAACTGCAACTTCACAAGCTTCATTCAGATAAGCAGCAATACAATGACCTATGATCAGTATAGCAAGCTAGAGTGCTAGAGCCATCCCATCAAAGGGCAAAAGAATAACAGCTACTAACCTTTTCCATGCCAACCAAACTTTGACACTGGCAGTTTAACTACAACCGTGATCAATTGAGTTTTCAAAAAAAGTATCACAAAATCTCCTTGATGAAGTCAAGATTGAGCGTGTCGCGCACAATGAGGAAAATGCCAATCATCAGCACAACCAATATCCCAGAAGACATGATCCCCTGTTCAACTTCACGGGGAATTTTGCGCCCGCCACGAGCCGCCTCAAGAAGGATCAATGCCAATGTCCCACCATCCAAAGCTGGCAACGGTAACAAGTTTATGGCTGCAAGGTTGAGGTTAATCACTGCGGCGAACTGAAAAAGCCCGTCCGCGCTTGACCTGGCCACCTCTGCGCCAACTGCGATGATGGCCACAGGGCCGGACACCTTCTCCGCCGACTGCGAGAAGTTGAGCAATGTCTGCCTGAGCCCGTCGAACACCGTCCCAGTCAAGAGCGTGAACTCGCGCACGGCGAGGACGGTCGCGTCGGCCAGGTTCTTTGGGCGAACGCGCGTGACCCGGAAGTTGGGCGACAGCTGCACGCCGATGCGGCCGGTGCCATCGGCGCTGGTGTCCGGCACGACGGTGAGCTCAACAGACTGCCTGTCCACCGTCCCGGGCGCGGTTCTTGAGACGGTAATGGGCACCTTCTTGCTGGGGCTGGTCTTGATGAGGTCGACGAGGACGGGCACGGACGGGTCCGGCGCGGCGCCGGGGACGGCGAGGATGATGTCCCCGGGGAGGAGACCCGCGCGGGCGGCGGCGGAGCCAGGGAGGACCTCGGGGACCAGCACCCCAGGGAGCTGCGCCTGGACGGGGACGCCGACGGTGAGCGCCTGCGCGTAGACGATGAGGAAGGCGAAGGCGAGGTTGGCGGCGACGCCGGCGGAGACGACGAGGAGGCGGTCGGGGACGGGGCGGTTGCGGAGGAGGTCGGGGTCGTCGGGCGCGAAGCCGGACTCCGGGTCGTCGTCGGGGAAGCCGACGTAGCCGCCGAGCGGGATGGCGCGGAGCGCGTACTCGACGGGGCCGAGGCGGAAGCGGGCGAGCGCGGGGCCGAAGCCGATGGAGAACTGGGAGACGTGGATGCCCCGGGACGTCGCGGCGAGGAAGTGGCCCGACTCGTGGACCAGCACGATGGCGGCCAGGACGGAGGCCGCGGAGGCCACGGACTCGACGCTGGCGAGGAGGTCCGGCGCGGCGGCCGCGGCGGCGGGCTTGGTGAGATGGCGGTGGCGGCGGGGGAGGGGCAGCGGGAGGTGCACGGCGAGGTGGTGTGATGAGGAGTGGAGGGGGGACAGGCAGCGGAGCTTGGGGGTGGGGGAGAGATGGGTGGTAATCATGGTGGGAGGGGAGGAGGAAGAGGAAACCGCAGTGGATAATCTGGCATTCTTGGGAGGGAGGAGGTTTGAGGGGTGGGGTTGACAGCGAGTGAGCGAGGTTGGGCGTCGGCTGTGTGGTGTGGACGACAAGCTGTGGCACAGCAGAGCTCAGCTAGTAGTCAGAGCCACAATGGCTTCGTTTGGTTTCCTAGTCTCACATCTAGCACGGAAAGAATTTTTCTTATACAGAATATTAAATAAAAATTTTTTTACATAGAGTACTAAATGAAGTTTATTTGTAAAACCTCTTTACGGATGAGCGTAACTTTTTTAGACGAATCTAATGAGCCTAATTAATCGATGATTGGCTACAGTGATGCTGCAGTAACCATCCTTTAATCATATGGTCAAAGGTCTCATTAAATTCTTCAGGGCTCCTAGTGCAGGGATTCTGAAGTTAGTTTTGTAAAATATCTTTATTTAATACCTTTAATTAGTGGTTAAAATTGTGAACAGTTTCTAGCACCGGAAAACCAAACGGACCAATAGCGAAGCTGGGGTATCTGCAACTGCCATCAAACATTTTACATTGGAGGAAAAAGAAAAATGAGAGAGAGAGCTGCAACTGCAAATCACTCGAGGGAATGATAATTTTTCTTTGCTTTTTTTTACATACGCAGCACCTCCTGTCCTGACATGGCATGTTTTGCACAGTGTTTAAAAATTATAAGCAAAAGTTGTCCTAAGGGCCTGTTTGGTTGGAGTAGTTTGCAAATTTAGTTTGCAAACTTTGCACTTTAGAACTAAGGGCATGTTTAGATCACCACGAAACTTTTGAAACTTTGAAACTTTACTATTTATCAAAGGGAATCTTACATGCATGAAATATTAAACGTGTGTTAATGACAAAACCCATTCCATAACCCCGGTAACTTTGCGAGACGAATCTAATGAGCCTAATTAGGCCATGATTAGACAATGTCGTGCTACAGTAAACAATCTCTAATGACTGATTAATTAGGCTTAATAGATTCGTCTCGCGATTTCCCGTCCATCCGTGTATTTCGTTTTATAATTAGATCATGTTTAGTCCTCCTAATCTTCGATTTAAAATTGGAAACTTTCTTTCGCAAACTTTCTTTTCAAACTAAACAGGCCCTGAACACCTATGTATACTTTACTGTAGTGAAAATGGAAAGTTTGCAAACTTATCACATCAAATGTTTAGACACTAATTAGGAGTATTATACATAGACTAATTACAAAACTAATTACATAGATGGACTATAAATCGCGAGACGAATCTGTTAAGCCTAATTTTACTGTCATTAGACACTATTTAATTATAGATTATTGTAGCATGACAGTGTTTAATGACGGTAAAATTGGGCTTAATAGATTCGTCTTGCGATGTACAGTCTATTTATGTGACAAGTTTGCAAACTTTGTTCACGAACTAAACACCTATGCAAACTTTTGGCGAGTTTGCAAGTTGAGGGCACAAGAATCTAGACAAACTTAGTTTGCAAACTTCTCGAAACTAAACAGGCCCTAAGTTTTCGTGCAAGAAAAGAAAAAAAGTTACTAAGGGCCTGTTTAGTTGGTGGAAGAAAGTTTGCGAAATTTACTGTAGCAATTTTAAACTGAAGATTAGAAGGACTAAGCATGATCTAATTATAAAACTAATTACACGGATGGACGGGAAATCGCGAGACAAATCTATTAAGCCTAATTAATTTGTCATTAGAGATTGTTTACTGTAGCACGACGTTGTCTAATCATGGCCTAGTTAGGCTCATTAGATTCGTCTCGCGAAGTTACCCGGGGTTATGGAATGGGTTTTGTCATTAATCCACGTTTAATACGCTTAATTAGTGTCCTAACATTTGATGTGATGAATGAATAGTGAAAAGTTTGAAAAGTTTATGCAACTAAGCAAGGCCATATGCTAACGTCAACTACCTACTCCCTTCGGTCAGAAATATATGACGTTTTCGACCAGAGCTGCATGTCTGAACGTCATTTATATGCGAATGGAGGTAATATGTCCTAAAAAGAATATAATTTTAGTAGTGTCATATCTTAGTACTTCAAGTTTAACCAATTATAAATAAAAAATATCAATATTTGTGATATATAATAATTATTATTAGATTAATTATAAAATATATTTTCATAATAAATTTATTTAGAGCCATAAATATAAATATAACTAGCTAAAAACTTAGTCAAACGTGAACAATTTACACTGGCAGCAACACATAGTTGCATTCTTTTTTAGACGGAGGGAGTACACTGCAATGCTATCCTGATCTTCTGCAATTCAGGTTGGTGTTACCAATCTAAAAGGGAAAAACTATCATTCACGTGATTTGCAGTCCTCTCTCACTTGAATTTTCTTCCTCTCCTATGCAGCTTCTTCTCATATTCTGGTAAAAACTCCAGCGAAATTAAGAGCTAGGGGTTTGGGTTTCTAGGGTCCGGGGCTCACCGGAGTACTCCAGAAGAAAGCATGAGGAACTAGTGGATACGGGGCGGTGATGCCGGCAATGATGGCACCGCCGGCCCGAGTGGTGGAGGAGGCTAGTTGGGCCAGGTATTTGAGGGGGCGACGACCACATCAGTGACACAAGGGGGCATGGGGCGGTGGAGGGACGGGGTGGGCAGAGGGGACAGCCGTGGGTGGGCTAGGGTCTCGCTTGAGCTCCGCCCAAGCGTTGCTTGTAGTTCGGAGCTTATTTGTATTAGAGTATCATTGTTTATTTATGCAAACGTATGCTTGGACCCAAGGAGGACTCGGAAGACTTTGTCGACTTCCCAACTCAGACTTTGGCGAATGAAGAATTGTACGACTACATCAAGATAAGTTTGGATCGCAGAGTCACAAGTTTCCACGCCCATCCTACTTTTGAACCTATTATCCATTGCTACTAATATGCTAGCGCTTTACTTTCTCGCATTATGTTGATTATGCTTACCTGTTGCATAGCCTTATTTTTATACTGTTATCGTTGATAGCATGTTACACCTTCTTGTCATGCCCTGCGATGCTTGCATGTGTGATGGGATCGATGTGCCAGAATTCTTCGCGTGAATTGAGGAAAATCAGGGAAAGGAGCAAGGGTTTTGGGTAACTTTGCGGCGGTTAGCAAATTAACTCGATCTTCATATAGAGAGATTGGGGTGTGTCCTTGGGCACACCCTACGGAGTACCTGTACATGTGAATCATTGGAAGTGGATATGCTTTCATCATATGATGCTCACCTCGGTACCAAAAACCAAGTTGGATTGACATTGGAGCATGGAATTCTCATGCACACCACTTGCGATTAATGGAGGGGGGTTCCAGCCAGCCTACTAATTGCGGTACCCGGACTATAAGGAGATAGCGGAAGTTCTAAGGAGGGACTTGCAGTGGCCTTTACTCCCCGAGTGACCCGACCCCCGATTGGTCCAGTGGGGAGGTTTTCCTAGTCCTTGGCTACTAAGTAGCGTCTTCGGTGTATCATAGGGACCAACCACGAAACTAGATGGGCAATGGTCTTGGCCGAGCAAGTTGGACAATCCAGTGTTTCACAATGAGCATCCCAAAACTTTGGCAAGGTTTAGGGGTACCACTAGTTCCCTAGAAAATCAATGGAAGGCCTCGTAGTAAACCCGTGCCAACATATATCGACAATGTGTAAGAGGTTTTGGATGCCTTGGCATGACGGGTATCATGACTCATGGGTAAGTTGTACAACATCTACCGAGCATCAAAAACTATTATAACAACCATGCTTATGGTCAAGAGCAGCTTGGACCCTCACATGTTTAGCTTGGTTTGGATGGATCACAAGTGATGTCCATGGTTTTGGGAGTTTTTGGGAGATGTAAGTTGGTTTAATCTTAAGATGGTTGGGATTTGGGCAGCTTGGAACAATAATATCTCTGTGTGCTTAATTAAAACTTGACCAACTAAAATATGAGCTTTGTAGTCCACCAATATATAGCCCCTAGTTTTAATCTGCACATCCTTTTCTGCCCCACTTGTTGAGTACCAACCATAAGTGTACTAACTCTTGCTTAATATATGTTGCTTAGAGGAGGATTGAGTTCATTAGAGTCTCTTTAAGATATAGATAAGTGTTAGGTTGTTGTGCCCCTGACTGTCCGCCAATGGAAGATCATGTCTTCTTTGCAGTAATTAGTTCAATGATGTGTGTTTTTTCTTTAAGGATCATTTTGTAACTATTATACTCTTTGTAAGTGATATTGATATATTATTCACAAATGAAGTCATATAGGCATGAAAACTTGATCGTAGGTATGCATATAGATAACATTCCACTGGTTTTGCACTATACATGGCGCAGTTTCACACCAATTGGGAACTAGTCAAACAACAGTCCCAACTGGTTGGCTTCCTCAACAATCAGCCATGGATCAAAGGAAAGATCTACATGGGCTCTCTTCTCCTTGTCCTTGAGAAGTACACCATCACTAGGTCTACCATGAGCAACAACGAAAGTGTCAGGGATAGAATCCCCAGTATCCGCAAGGAAGGAAGAAGACGGACTCCTATTAGAATTCCCTTGTAATCCTACTAGGACTCATACCGTGTAATCCTACTAGGGCTCCTACCTTGTAGCCAACTAGAAACCCGCCCCCTGGACTATATAAAAGAGGGCCGGGCTACCTAGATGGGTATCGAAAAACAACTCAGTGCAGGGCGCAATACTATACACCCCATACAGGACGTAGGGTACGCTACCTTGGCGGCCCGAACCTGTCTAATTCGTGTCTTGTGCCTCGCGTTTACCTTTATGCTTCAGGTCTGGCGATCCCCTACCACACAAATCACTACCTTGAGGACCCTCCATAGTAGGCTAGACGACATAAAAAACCGACAGCTGGCGCACCAGGTCGGGATGATCGTCGAGATCATCAGGCGAGCTTGAAGGACCTCATCGACAATATCAATCTATTTGTTGCTCGTCGAGTTCGAGAAGGAGCCGGCGCGCATCATCGCATCTTGGAATTCGCCGAATTCGAAAAAAAAACAGCATCATTGGTCCGACACGCAGCTACAAAGCTACTCTCAACGGGTCAGATCGAGTTTGGATCGAATTAAGAAATTCGACCGCCTTCGCTACTTTTGGACACCTGAATCCTGGCGGAGGGAGCCGATTGCTTTTCTGACTCGGAGTAAGGCTGCTGCGGTACCATGCATCAAGGTCGAGGAAAGCCGGCGTGCATCAAGATCAACCAAGCAATACGCATGCGTGCCCCTGTCATCCATCCAAAGGTTTCACGTGCAAAGCAAATTGGATAAGAATCCTGCTACACGCACACGCATAAGTCTCCAATGAGGGTCAAGCTACTTCGACTACGCCAACAAGTCGACGACTACTTCAACTACTCGCCGACACTACTTCGACTACCATCGACATCTCGACTACTCGTCTCGACTAAGCAACTAGTCGGGAGCGGGCATTACTCCGCCAACAACTAGTCGGAATCAACTCCAACTAGTCGGCTTCATCAACAGCCGACGCGGCTCCATCGACGACCGCGCATGATTTCGTCGACTATCGTCCACGAATCAAGCTAAATCGCTTATTTCTTTCGATATTATTTTTCTAACATGTTTTCTACATGTTTGGCCATGCGCTGACTACTTTGGATATGCTCTTCAATGGGAATTACCCTCGGGGGCTACTCCGTGATCGACTACTCCTGGGGTCTGCTAACGAACAGCCCACGCGCTTGGTACATCGAGTTCGTAGGGCGCTGCCCACGCACTTGGTACATTGAGTTCGTAAGGCGTCGCCACATGCTTGGTACATCGAATCAGGAGGCTTTGCATGAAGTTTTGTGTACTGAGTACTGGAGGCACCGCAGCGGCTACACCCTATGGATGCATTTGCCGACTACTTTGCGCTCAATCCGCGCTCTCTGTCGCAATGCCGAATACTTTGCGTACAATCCGCGCTCCCTGTCACAACGCCGACTACTTATTGTCTTCTCTTGGCTGTCACTAATTTCTTCGAGCAGAACACGTCATAATCCGTGCAGGCCTCGGATCTTCTGTCGCGCCTAATACGCTACGACGCGTACGCGAGACAAAGATCTCACACGCAGTGGCATGGCTACACAGGGATCGTGAGCCAAAACGAAATATGCTAACTACTCGGAAAAAATATGGCCTAAAAAGAGCATGACACTTACATTTGTATTATGTTTGTTGCTGAATAAATTTCAGTAAATTAAATATTTTACAAATATGCTACATAATGTATGCATCTTTTCTTTCATGACAAGCTTTGGTGACAACTCTTCAGGGCGCTCAACATACTTCTGGTGGCTCTGCTAGCTTTCAAGCTCGGGGGCTAAGCACCCAATTACTACTCAACCTGGCTCCAACAGCTCACCTGGCGCATAAGCTCGGGGGCTGGACGCCGCAAAACAACTCGGCTGATGCTAAATTTGTTGGAAAACAACTCGGCGAACACAAAGAACAACTCGGATGAAGTTTGAAGAACTCGGATGAGAAGACTATTTCCTAAAGCAGAAGGTCGTAGGTTCAAAGAAGATTGTTATTCATAGGGCACGCCGCTGAACTACTCGAATGATGACTTCTGTAAGACAAAGACTCTTGGAGTGATTATTCAATCATTCCAAGGCTCGGGGGCTGATAAGCTACACCCATCAATCGCTTTTTTCAAGACGGAAGAAGCAGATTCAAGATTTGACCCTCAGTCTGATTCTTCGATTCAACCTAAGGCTCGGGGGCTACTCCATATGGAGTGCGACTTTCGCCGCACTCCATATATCAAGATATTCACTGCTGGAGGTTTTCAATGAAGGCGCAGAAGGGCGAGGAACAACTCGGCTGATGCTAAATTTGTTGGAAAACAACTCGGTAGGCGTGAAGACTTTGAGCACACCATACCCTCATGGCAGCTTCGCATTACATTGAAGATTCAGCTAGCAAAGTACTCAAAGAGCACTAAAACTACTCGGTGAGGATCGAAAAAGTATTCGAAGATTGCTGCATACGGCTATGAAGCGCTCGGGGGCTTGTCGAGGATAGAATCCCCAGTATCCGCAAGGAAGGAAGAAGGCGGACTCCTATTAGAATTCCCTTGTAATCCTACTAGGACTCATACCATGTAATCCTACTAGGGCTCCTATCTTGTAGCCGACTAGGAACCCGCCCTCTAGACTATATAAAGGAGGGCCGGGCTACCTAGATGGGCATCGAAAAACAACTCAGCGCAGGGCCCAATACTATACACCCCATACAGGACGTAGGGTACGCTATCTTGGCGGCCCGAACCTGTCTAAATCGTGTTTTGTGTCCCGCGTTTACCTTCATGCTTTAGGTCTGGCGATCCCCTACCGCACAAATCACTACCTTGGGGACCCCCATAGTAGGCTAGACGGCATAAAAAACCGACAGGAAGCTACTTCCCTAATAGATAAGTATTCATCCTCAACGATGCAAAAGAAAAAACAAGAATGCTCCGTAGAAGAGGAATAAGATCTTCAAGGGATTGATCATAAATGTTAGGAGCAGCTAGCCTGCAATGCCTATCACGTCCAACACAAAGCTCGTCAAGAAGCCACTCCTCGGGGCAATGATAGTAATACCCACTCCATTGTTAGACTGCCCAACAACGTGAACAAAGAAGGCTAAGATTGATCCCACCAAAATAGTCTTGCCCCACTCTAGGGGAGAAATATACTTGATGGGTTTCTAGTGCAGGCCAGAGACCATTAGGTCTATTTGACTCCGATTAAGAACCTTGTCGCCACCAATATAGAGATCTGGAAGATGCCTCTCAAAAGTAGCCAATCTATGTACCATGATCCAAATAGCGGTCGTATAGGTAAACAGACAAAACTCAACCCTTTGTGCGAGCCCACTTGATGGCCTCTACATATAGTCATGGAGGTAGAAGCCGCCACCAAGGCAATAGTCCACACCAAGGAGGTGGATCCCGAGGTGGTACATAACACGAGCAGAAGGCTCATTATGCTCAAAATCATGACGTTGACCGAAACCAAGATCTCTGAGCTAACATCAATGCTAGCTGTGTTGCTTGAAATGTCATCACTGGAAGAGTGTGTTATTAGGAGGCCTAAGAGTTGTGTCGACGTTGAGATTACGAGAGTCGACACGGCGTCATAGGTGGTGGTCATGGCCATCAAGGCAACAGTTTTGACGTATTCCATGCCTTCATCACCAATCTATGCTAGGTCAAGTGGCCCCTTGACTTCAAGCATACCAGTTTCAACAAGTACAATGACAAAACCAACCTAGGGCAATGTCTAAAGATCTACTAATGAATGGCATGCAATGCAGCCAGGGGGAACTAGGATGCAATGGTGAATTACGTCATGGTAATGTTGGCCAACATAGCAAGAACCTGGTTGTTGGGACTCCCTGCTAACTCCATTCACTCTTGGGATTAGCTCTACCAATGCTTCCCTCCTACTACCAAGGCACCTGGGAGAGGCCGGGGCCCAATGGGTCATTGTCCATGTTTATTAGAGGTAGGTACAATTTGAGATTTTGTTTTGTTACTGTGAAATTTGATAGCCACAAAAAAATCTCATATCATATACTAGCTCGTTAAAGATTGTGCAGACAAACATAATTAAATGCAGACAAACAGAATTAAATACATACAAGATCCTTTGAGGTAAGGTGCGTAAATCACTTTTTAGGCTGTAGTTATTCTCAATTATGTTTGTTACAAATTTACACTTTGTAATACAATGACATATATGCAATTCCAGCTAGCATTATGAGGTGTCTTCCACTTACCTACCTTAAATGTTAACACCATGCACATTGTTTCACTCTTCTTTCTATTTGAAATTCCATGTATTGACAGAGAAAACTATTCTTCAAATCGAGCGTGTCTACAACATTAAATGAATTAGACGTTACACTATCTTTCAGATATCCAAACGAATATTTGAGTTGTTCCCAACCACACAATTTCCAATTGCAGTGGATGCCAGCTAGAATTGGGTGTTATCTTGCTATGTTTATATATCCCATCGACCTACCCACCCTTTGCTTTGTGAGACCTAAGCAAGCCGTACTCGTAGATAGGAATATTGTCACCAAATCCTCCCATGAAAAATGGATGACAAGCCTTTGATTGTGGTATCAGATGAGGAGGAGGAAAACCAACGGATTTCTAACAAAGAGGAGGAAGATGATATTGAAGCATTAGTAGAGACACCAGGTTGGCTCCCTGATGGATGGATCATGGAAGTATACCGGGATGAAGATGGGACCATCAATCGAGTACGTATTTTCTCAATCATTTCATCTTGGTGTGAGTTTCACCACAACATTTATATTTGGAGTTGTTGATTATCTCTAAACATTTCAACTTGTTCTAATGCAGTATTACACTTGTCCTATATCAAATAAGACATTCACCAAGAAGTCTGAGGTGTTGGAGCACCTTTTTTCTCAATCAGATGAGCATATCCTAGAATTAAAGGAATGTGGTGTGGATAATACATTTCAGGTGCATGGGTACAATCTCTGATATTTTCAAAGTTTTTATTTTAG
>CM014273.1:65777858-65818507 GCA_004135705.1 Alloteropsis semialata
GTTAGATAAAGTATTTTAATTTACAATGTTTCCTTTAGGTTATATATACTCTACTAAGTCATCATACGCCATTATTCAAACCACTTACCTTATGTTAGTATTTGGTCAAATGGTATAAGTCAACTAGTTTTGCACATATCAGCTTTATTTGTTTCATGCTTTTCTTTCTTTAATGCTTAGCTAAACCTCAAAGTACATATATACAAATATACTCATGCATCACCAATTTGAATAAATTGAGAAAATGCATGTCTAAGGTGATAGTCCATTTACATATATGTAACTAGACAAAATATATGCATGGTCGTTGATATATTATGCAACTAGCAAATTACATGTTATGTTTGAACAAAAATATAATGTTAGTCAACAACATGCATGTTTCCATCTAAATAAAGAAGATCATAGAACATAGATCAATACATGTAATGTGCTGTTGCATCTTTTGGCTTCCACCCTCCGACAACTAATTCGTGTGTACTTTGTTCTAGCACAAGATGGCGACTCCTCAACTTGTTTAGATTTTCCATATGAGATGAAAGCAGAAAACACCATAATTAGGAAGGCTACATGCAAAGAAGCAACTAGCTCAAGAACTATCAACGACCGAACAAGAAGGCCCAAAAAATTTAGGATTAAGAAGGAGGCGCAAGGCAATCAGGATGCTGGCTAAAGAAGCTACTCGTGCAATACATCACAATTTCACCAACACTTGAGGTGTTGTAGTTTCTTCTATTTCTTCGTGTGCTGTTATTATCAGCAATGTAATAATTAAACTAGATTAAGTCATGTGTTGTTGAAGATTTGATGGTTAATGATTCTATTGAACTCATTACGAATATGAGATTTTAAATATAATATAATTCACAACTTTGCATTCACAATGTTTCATAAGCAGTTTGATTATCAAGCTTAGGAATTTGTTAATGTGTTTGTTTGATCCAGTTACCTAAATGTGCATTTTTTAATAATGTTGTGCACATATAAATTATACTCCTGGATTCTTCTTGCATTACTAGAAATTTTTAATGTATGATTATTTGGTTGTAGTTGAATTACATATGTACTCATTTGCTTCACACACATCTCCACTACTCTTGCAAGATTGTTGGGAGATGTAGTTTAGGGTTGGTAGAGTAGTGTTGTCTTATTAAATGATGTAGAACAATATTTTGTTTTGATTAAAACATCTACCCTAAGGCACCCTTAAGCCCTACTTTTACGTGTCACTAATAAGACATTGCACTACAATATTGAATTGTAAAACAAATGTCGTTGTCAAACAAAGGAGTTCAAGTGGCACGCTACAATAACTGTTACTCTGCTATGATGAGATCACCACTTAATCATTTGGAAAGTGGCATGAAACGAAAGAAACAGTGACTTCTGATCTGCCTTTAATAGTGAGCTAGTGATGCACATCGAACCTATACTCAAAAAGAAAAGTTTTATTGTTGAACATTGAAGAACATATGATCAACCTGTTAGCTAAGAATTCTATAAAACTTGGTTGTATGTGGTCGTTGAGGCCGAACATTTCACCATTTTAAGAACATATGATCATCCTATTAGCCTAGAATTCTATAAAACTTGGTAGTGTGTGGTCGCCGAGGCCAGACACTTCACCATTTTCTAAAAAAAATATGGGTATTGCTCTGAGCAATCCGACCACTCACTCATTTACATGGCGTATTGATTTCGTTAATAGACTATACCATTAATACATTAGGTAATCATATTTAAAGTCTGAAACTAAGACTGCATATCGTTTTGGCTCAGCTCAGTTCGCTAGGATAACGAGCTGGTTCGGCTCGATGTCCTAACGAGCAAAAACCCAGCTCAGCTCCGCTCGCTGACATCTCGAGCTGGCTCGTTTAGCTCAGCGAGCCAAAGCAATAAATATCAGTATAGAATAAAAATATGCCCTACAAAATTGGGAATAGAGCAAAAATGGAAAATCAGCCCAAAGAGCGAACTGGATTCAATACCAGGGGCCAGGGGGGAAAGATACAAAATCTAGCATGAAGAAGCAATTGGATTTTGGATTAGCACGACAAAAACAGAGGCAGGTTGAGCCAGCAGGAGGGATAAGAGTCGCCGTAGGCACCTCCGTTGCGTATCTCACCGCACACAACGAGGACAGCGTCTCCTCCATGTGTTGTTCCTTGTTGCAGCTGGAGCCCGGAGGCAATCATTCTTCCACTTGGCCCTCTTCCTTCTTGAACCAGCGCCAGGCGGCCGATGGCAGAGACCATGGGAGCTCAGGAGCGAACAGCCGAGGGACGGGATCACATGGTAGCTGGGGACGGGCGTGTCGCCACCGCCGCGTGCGCGAGATCGAGAGCGCCGCCGCCGCCGCCGCTGCGCGAGGGAGGCTGCGAAGCCGTGAGGGGAAGGGGAAAATGCCGCGCCCTGTTTCTTAGTTTTACCGAAAGCCAGCTCCCTAACCGGTGGGCCGAACTGGGCCGCTTGGAATGATGGCTCGACGTGGGCCACTTGGAATGATGGCTCGACGTGGGCCGCTAATCCCCAACCATTGGCTGAAGGAAAGGCCTGAAAGGCCTGACGCACGCGCTGATGCCGCTGCTCTGTTAAATATCAGTTGCGGAAGTCAAAGTCTGGACTCTCGAGCCGTGGAGCGTCACCGCTGTCGCCACTCGCCCACTCGCCAGTCGCCACCGTCTCCGATCCAATCCAGCCGCCGGCAGCCGCATCTCCGATATAAAAAGGAGCTCCTCGCGGTCGGCTGCTCTCCACGTCCCGGCGACCGCTTGCCTGCCGCCCCTGCACCGGCGACAGAGTTGGGGGAACCACCGGCCGGTGCGGAAGGAAGGAATCGTCGACCCGGAGGTGAGGGGTTCTCTGCTCCCATGCCGTGCCTCGATTCTTGTCTCGATTCGCCTAGCCCCGTGTGCTTCAGAGATCGTCGATTATTTAGAATAGGCAATCTGAAGTTTACCCCTCCATTTGTTAGAGCTGAGTCTTCCTCTGTTTTACTGACTTGGCTCGAATTGGTCTGCAGTTCAGTTCACATGGCTTCTGAATTAGGGGATGGCAACTGCGATGCTTGGGCAGCGCGAGACCCTTCTGGAATTCTTTCACCTTACAAGTTTAATCGCAGGTGCCTTGCCCTTGGGAAAATTTCAGCATCATTTTTATTACTCTAAATACCTGCTATGCTAGACTCCATGCCTTCATATGTGTACGTTGTGTTGGCTGTCAGTCTGTTTCCTGCCTGTTTTTAAATGAAATATCAAGTGTGGAACTATATATGCCTGTGACATGTCAAGCTAAACCATGAATTGATGCTTAGTACAATGCAATGGATGAACATTTTGGGTCTGATGAGACTGCAGAAATTTGAGTGCAAATAGCTACATATTTGTCTTTTGTGCAGTTAACTCAGTGGTCTCATTTTCATAACATCTTATTATATTTCAGAGCAGTGCAAGGCGGTGATGTTTCATTGAAGATCACACACTGTGGAGTCTGTTTTGCCGACGTTGTTTGGACACAAAATAGGCACAATGATTCAAAATATCCTGTGGTTCCTGGGTAAGCTCTTCATACATTGAATACCTCAGAGGAAACAAAACATCATAGCCAGGAGTGCTGATGAATTGTTGCTCATTTGTCAATAATATTAATTTGTGCAGGCATGAGATAGCTGGAGTTGTAACTGAGGTTGGTTCAGACGTCAGAGGCTTCAAAGTGGGTGACCATGTAGGTGTTGGAACATATGTGAACTCATGCCGGGATTGTGAGAATTGCAATAGCTCCCTAGAGAACCACTGCCCCAAAGGAGTTTATACTTTCAATGGCATTGATACAGATGGCACTGTCACAAAGGGGGGTTACTCCACTCACATTGTAGTCCATGAAAGGTATGGCAGTACCATTTTGATTGCCTATTCAAACAAGATATTCTTTCTATTGATGGAAACTAGTTTTAGAGATGAAAACAGGCTCCAATGTTATTTTGTTCCATTGTAGCTTCATTTGCCTATTTGATCATACTGTGTTGTATTCAAGATGCTATCTAGTTTCTTATGAGAGGCGTGTCAACTATGTGTCATTGTTGTGCAACCATTTTCATCTAAATCAATACATGATGAAAGAATAATATATTGGACCATATAAGTAATTTTACTGACATCTTGATGCTGGTCAGATACAACTTGTCTGATAAGGAATCACATTTTCTGTTGATTCATTGTCCTTTCAGATACGTCTTCAAAATACCGGACGGCTACCCTTTGGCAAAGGCAGCACCTCTTCTGTGTGCTGGAATCACTGTTTATACTCCAATGATGCGACACAACATGAACCAACCTGGAAAATCACTAGGGGTCATTGGACTTGGTGGGCTGGGTCACATGGCAGTGAAATTTGGTAAAGCCTTTGGTCTTAAGGTCACAGTTTTCAGTACGAGTGAATCAAAGAGAGATGAAGCCATCAACCTACTTGGAGCAGATAATTTTGTTATATCATCAAACACCCAGCAGATGGAGGTACTGCACATTGCATAGTTTATATGTACTTAATATGCATGTTTTTCTTCTTTATAAACATCACATAATTTTGTATCAGTAGCAAGAAGGCTGGTAAGACACCATCTTTTTGGTGTGAAGCAGTTTTTTATTTCTTCATTTTATTGCGAAAGATACATGCATATCACATTATTTTTCCAAGAAAAGAACAGATCAGTATATTACTTTTTTTCTCATTGTTTTGCAATTTGATTCTGACCTGGACGTCCAGTGCGGCATATGACCATGAATAATTTTCTTATGCTGAGAATGAAGATATGTTGTTAAATAATGCTTTTTCCAATTAAAAACAGTTAACAGCTTATCTTACATCATCTGCTTTTGCAGTCCCTGAAAAACTCCCTGGACTTCATAGTTGACACTGCTTCCGGTGACCATCCATTTGATCCATATCTCTCACTCCTTAAGGTTGGTGGTGTGATGGCAATAGTGTGCTTTCCAAGTGAGATCAAATTGCATCCTGCAAGCCTTAATCTTGGTAATTCTCTGTTCTGATACTCGTGTAGTGAAAGGAAATGTGGTAACAAAAGCTAGGTCATTTGAATTTAACCTGAACTGCCTCTTTAGGTGCACGGACCTTGTCTGGTAGTGTTGTTGGAGGAACAAAGGACATCCAAGAAATGGTTAACTTCTGTGCAGCGAACAAAATCTATCCAGAGATTGATATCATCAAGATAGATTATATCAATGAAGCTCTCAAGAGGCTTGTTAATCGAGATGTGAAATACCGCTTTGTAATCGATATTGAGAGCTCTTTCAAGTAGCATGTCTAATCTTTCTGTGGATGTATGAGCAAGAATAAATGTGGGTATCATGTCCAAAAAAACATAATACAATGCTGCATAGCATTTGCAATATTCCTACTGTGTACTGTGCGACTACCTGCATCCCTTGTCAACTCTGCACTGTGATATTGTTATAACTCTTCTAGGAAGCATCTACATCACTAAATTAATTAGATGTTACACAATCTGTCATATCTTTAAAACAATCTTGAGTTATTTCTTAGGGAAAATTGGTGTGATAGCACTGAAAGATTGCAAAAAACTGAAAATACCATTAAAAGATCGTCACCTCGTAAAATACCATCGAAAGAGCCAGTCACATTTCTGCCAACGTCCGTCCGTCCATCGTCATCGAGCCCACCGCATCGGCGCAGCAGCACGACGAGGCGTCGGAGTCCGCCGCGGCACAGTTGGAGCTCACCGAGGAGGTTCGGGAGCGTTCGAGGCTGCGCCGCCCGGGGCCGCCGCCTTCTCCGTCCGCCCAAGGCCGCGCCGACCCGGGTCCGCCGCCCGCTCGTTCGCCCGAGGCCGCGCTGTCCTTCAATCCCCGCCCCAGTCGCTGCGCCCCGCCCTCCCTCAATCCCCGCCCCGGCCGCAGTAGCCTCCTCTCCGCGCTCCCGTCCCCGTCGCCTTCGTCGCCCTCGCGCTCGCAACGCGTCTCCACCGCGCCGCAGCTCAAGCGCGACCGCAAGCCCGGGCCCACGCCCTCCTCCCCTGAGCCGCAGCCGCAGCAGCGCGGGAACCCGGCGCTCGCCGCGGAGATCGCTCCCCTCTCCGCCGCCCGCTCGCGGCTCCGCGCGGCACGCACGCTTGGCGACAAGCTCCGCGCGCTCGACGCCGAGCCCCGGGTCACGGCGTTCTTCGGCGAGGAGTCCAGCCGCGGGGTTCTCGGCTCGCTCGAGCCCCGCGAGGCGCTCCTGCTGAAATGCCTCGTCGCGGCGGGGCAGGAGCACGTGCTCGGCGACGAGCTCGACCGGTACGTGCTTGTGCCGCACCGCTGCTCCCTCACTGGCCTGCCATCTCTGCCCGCTGTCGCTGCACTGCTTTCCTCCCGCGCCACCTGCTCTGCATCCTCTGCTGTTCCAGGCCACCGACGTCTGCAACATCTCGGCGCCGTCGTGCCCGCGTGTGGCGTCGATCCGCCGTGCCGTGCTCACAGCCTGAAGCTGCTCCTCGCCGCTGCTTCTGCGCTTGTGGCCGCCAGGCCTGCTGCCTGAGCCCGCCCATGCTGCTGCTCCCATCGGCCCGCACGTCCGCTCGCGCGAGAGCCATGCGTTGCCGGCCACGGGGATCTGCAACCGAACGCGCCGCCCGCCGGTGTCGCCTTGCTCCTGCTCCACTTGCTTCTGCTGCCCGCTCTGCCACTGCTCCCGCGTGCTCTGCTGCGCTGCCTGCTCTGATGATCCGCTCGGAGAGAGAAAAACCCGAGAGCGAGAGATGTGCTGCTGACTTGCTGCGGGAAATCAGAGAGGGAGAGAGAGAGAAAGCTCGTGGTGGTGGTCGGCCATCTGGGAGAGAGGGAGGGAGGGAGACGATGGACGGACGGATGTTTGCAGAAACTTGACGGAATGGTAATTTCAGGTTCGGTGCTATCAAACCAATTTTCCCTTCTTCTTATCAAACAACAACAATGCAGTTTCTATGGTGGACACCAGCTCGCACCAAGTGTTACGTTCCGCTTTTTTATACATGATGCCCATCCTCTCACCCTCCCCATTTTACATTCCATGTGTTGATAGGCTACACCATCCTTCAAATTTTACAAATGTTTTAGATCTTCAAAAGAATCTTTGAGTTGTTCCCTATCAGACAACCTACACAATGTCCAGCTACGATGGATGCCAGCTAACACCCAAGTGTTCTGTTTAAATGGCCCATTTATCAACTGACCCTTTGCTCCACAAGATCCAAGCAAGCAGTAATCTTAGGTGGGAAGATTGTGCCCAAACCCTCCACAAATATAAAACAACATATTACCACTCAACAAACTTGGAACAACTGCAGATTTGATTGTGTTATTGTGTCCTTGGTTCTGTTCCGAGTGAAACCTTTCTATTTAGTATTCTCTGTTCATCCAACCAGTAGTCCATAGACTACGTTGGGAATAGTTTGTCCATGTAGGCAGCTGAAATATTTTGACTCTTTCTTGAGGCACCTGGAGACCTGAACACAGTAAGTTCTTGTTATTTCTAAAGTTTCATGAAGTTATGATGTCAACATGTTACTTGTATCTAAATTTTTATACAAGTGCTATTTGTTTGATGACATGTTCCCTTAGTTTCTCTAATTCATCTGTGCAAACTACATACAGGGTTCCAGTTTGCCGCGTCATCTTGTGCACGGAATTCATGATGAATAAACCTGAAACTACTAGATGTGCTTACTGTCGTGTTGTTGATGATGTATGCTATATTAGAGATAGCAGTCATTTAAGAATAGCTCCAAACAGCTCTAAAATTAATGTAAAAAACATGAAGCTTTAATATTGTGAAAGCGTTTAAAAACTTAATATATTGATATAATTCATATGTGACCTATACTGGTTCAGAAACAACTCCATACAGTGTAGGGGCATAACTTTAGAACAGTATGAACAATCACAAGAACTTGTATCCAGGAATGCCCACCACAATTAGCCACCAAAACCAAAAGACAAAGTAGTAGAGTGATACTTTTATTGGTTCAAGAAAAAATAGTGATGTACTGTCAGATTAACGTTCAGACCAATTTGTGCAAGGACAATAGTGGGTTCAATAAGGAAGTCCTCTGTAGCTGAAATATAACCAAAAAATATAACACAGGACTCATAGATTCTCTGTAAACTTAGGTGGCATTCAGTGTGCGGTGTGCCAAACCAGCCTTGGACCACTAAAAGAACAGACAAAAGTGCGGTCCATAGAAGTACAAGCCTCCATGTGCAATGGCACCAACAACAATAGGCTCCCTTCAATGCATTGCTCTATCACAGAGCAAAGTCAACGCACTCCAGTCCTAACTCTGTACTAACATTTTAAGAGTGATTTGTGATTGCAAGCCATCCTATAGCTTGGTTAACTCATTCTTTGCAGTTGCAGCTAGCAGGAAGGAAGCAGAGGTGCAGAGATGGCTGGTCTGGTTGCATCTGGAATCATCAAGTGGACAGCAAGCAAGCTTGCTTCCTGGGTTTCTGCACCGATTGGGCCATCATCTTCATCTGATGAGCAGCATACTTCTGACGAGCAGCAAACTTCTGCAATCAGAGATGTGCAAATGCTTCAGAGGACGATGGCATCGGTCCAGCGCACATTGGAGGCAACAGATGAGGATAGCATCAGGGATCAGTCTGGAAGGCTTCGATTCAGGGAGCTCCAGCAGTTTGCCTATGATGCACAGGATGCTATCGATGAGTACAAGTTTGAGCTGCTGCGTCGTAGGATGGATGATCCGGACAGTAGCCGTGAAGACAGAAGTAGACGGAAACGCAAGCGCAAGGGCGACAAGAAGGTATTTGCAGTTGCTTCCCTGAAACTTTAATTTCTTGATCACAAGGATCTTGATTACCTAGTATTGTGCTCAAACTATTTTGATTTAGATGGTCTGATGATAGTACAACACAAAGTAATAGCCGAGCAATTTCCCACAGTACCTTTAAATAACTCAAAAAACCAAAACTATGGATAGAAACTGCAGCGATAGCCATGTTGACTATATTGTAAAGAGTGGATGGCAGATAAACGAGATTAGGACCACTGCAGCTTTTAATGGTACTGAATAAAATTCAATTTTATTACTAAATAAGGACAAAGGTATGAATACAAATTTATATATCAGATTCCATTTTTACTAAAGTATTTCACTTCAGGAACCAGAAACAGACCCTGTGATATTTCCAGTTCCAGATGAATTGGCTATTAGGGTAAAAAGAATTCTTGAAAAGTTTAAGGAGATCACAAAGGCATGGAACGATTTCCATTTGGATGAGGTAGATGCACCACTGAGGGATGAGGAACAAGACTTTCTGCCAATGCCAACAACACCATATGTTGATGGACCCGATGTAATTGGCAGAGACGATGATAAGGAGAACATAGTCAAGTTGTTGCTCTCAATGAATGGAGCTCGTGGAGAAAATAATGCATCAGTTCTTCCTATAATTGGAATGGGGGGAGTAGGGAAGACAACACTTGCTCAAATAGTTTATAATGATGGAAGGATCACAAAGCAATTTGAGCTGATGGGATGGGTTCATGTATCAGAGAACTTTGATCTTAAAAGCATCATAAGCAAAATTATAATGGCATTTACAAGAAAACCTTGTCAGATAACAGAATTGGACCAGTTAGAGTATATGTTAATGGAACAAGTTGTTGGAAGAAAGTTCTTACTTGTTCTTGATGATGTATGGAGCGAAAGGAAGGACATTTGGGATGCCTTGCTATCAGCATTGTCAGCTGCACAATTAGGGGCAATAGTTGTAACTACCCGCAATATAAATGTGTCATCAGTTATCAAGACAATGCCTCCCTACCATGTTGGCTGCTTACCTTTTGATGAATCTTGGCAACTATTTAAGCAAACGGCCTTTTGTCACCCAGATCAAAATATAGAAAAAGCCTTTGAAGAAATTGGCAGAAAAGTTGTTCAGAAATGTGCTGGCCTGCCTCTGGCAGTCAAAGCAATTGGAAGCGCACTTCGCTTTGAGGAAAATGAGGAGACGTGGAGTGATATATTAGAGAGTGAACAGTGGGACTTACCAGCAAGGGAGGATACTGTGTTGCCAGCCTTAAAGTTAAGCTATGTCCGTATGCCGATTCAACTGAAACGGTGCTTTGTTTTCTTTACTCTATTCCCCAAGGGGCATATTTTCCTGAAGGAAAATGTCACATGTCTCTGGATATCTTTGGGCATCCTTAAGCAGACTAGCCATCGAAACTCTGAGAACATTGGCAACCGATACTTTAGTGACTTGTTGCAGAGAACTATGGTTCAGAGAGTACTACTTGATGGAGGACACAATTGCTTCACCATACACGACCTTTTCCTTGATCTGGCCAAATTTGTCTCAGGTGAAGATATTTTCAAATTGGACACTCGATACATGCCGTACCTAAATGACGCATCACAAAATCTTCGGTATTTATCCTTGGCTGTGAGTTCTTCGGATCATACAACATTGGACCTGCGTACCTTGCCAGTTACTGGAGGTCTTAGGATACTTCAAGTTATAAATGCTTTGGACGATAACAAGAGGTATTATTCTTCTCTTTTCAAAAATAACAGAAGATGCATCTCCAAGTTGTTCTCTCATCATATAAACATTGCACTTCCCGAGGATCTAAGGGGTCTCCAACATCTGAGAGCCTTAGATTTAAGTCGTAGTGCATTGACGTCGTTGCCAGAGTCAATAGGAGAACTGAAGCTGCTTAGGTACCTCTGTATTTCCCAAACAAGAATTGCCAAGCTACCTGAATCTATCTGCAGCCTATACAACTTGAAGGTTTTAGATGCAAGAACTAACATGCTTGGAGAGCTTCCACAAGACATTCAGAAGTTGGTCAGCCTTCAGCACCTCATTTTGGATCTCTGGTTTCCCCTATGCATGCCAAGAGGAATTGGGAAGTTAAAAAGGCTAAAAACATTGACAAGGTATAGTGTTGGAACAGGCAATTGGCACTGCAACATTGCTGAACTACATCATTTGGTGAATATTCATGGTGAACTTTGCATTACAGGGCTAGGTCGAGTGACCAACATTGATGATGCTCAGACGGCAAACCTGGTCAGTAAAAAGCACTTGCAAATTCTGAGATTGGACTGGTCTGCTGGATTCTGCACTACTGAATGTGAGCACAGTGTTAATCAGAATAATGCAACATCCACACCAGAATTGGATGAGGGCGTATTTGAGAGCTTAAAGCCACAGAGGAACCTTGAGGAGCTAGAGGTAATCAACTACAATGGCTACAGATATCCAAGCTGGTTGGGTGATCCTGCCTTCTCACGTTTAGCCAAGGTAACTCTATGGAAGCAAAAAAGCAAGTTTCTACCAACTCTTGGCCAACTGCCTCAACTCCGCGAACTTGTAATCATCCATATGGAGGGTGTAGAGCGAATTGGGCGAGAGTTTTATGGCCAGGATTCCATGGAGCGATTCCCAGCTCTGGAGAAACTAGAGTTTCAGGACATGCCAAAATGGGTGGAGTGGTTTGAAGTTTCTGAAACTGATTTCCCTTCTCTTGATGAGCTGAAAATCAAGGATAGTAATGAATTGAGGGTCCTTCCACAGAAATTGCCATCACATATGAAGAAGTTAGCTATCATTAACTGTGAGAAGGTGGTTAGACTACCGACTGGTCCTTGCCTCACTGACTTAGTGTTGAAGGGCAACATTAATGAAGAAGCTTTAAGTTGTCTGCATTTTCCAGTCCTCAGGGCATTAAAAATTTGTTTCTTGAGAAAAGCAGAGGAGATCAAACTTGAAAACATGCCAATGCTTGAAGGGATAGCTATCGTTGGATGCAGACGTCTGTTCTCTATAGAAGGATTGTGTAGCGCTGAATCCCTCAGTCTACTGAAAATAAAAGATTGCCCAAACCTGCAACTCCCTTTAAAACCACTCCCACAGAAGGTTCAACAATCTACTGTCACAAATTGTCCTCAGTTGCAGGAATGGGCTGAGTGGCAGCAAGCTCAAATGTCGGAACCCCAATATCAGGTATAGGCACATACTTGCTGATGCCTTCATAATAGTTTTCTGCAAATTGTTTTTTTTTTGATGAAACAGGAGGGGCAAAGCCCCTACTGGTTATATATTAAAAAGAAACAAAAATTGTTGATTGCTGCTCTCATTTTGCATCATATAATTGATTAAAATCTTGCAAACGCAGTTACAAGAACCTGATGGTCCAAGCTTTGATCAGGAGGTATTTGAAGCACTAAGGGACGACAGCGAGGATGATTTTGAGGTTTTCAGTGAAGACGAAGATGATGATTTCTTTGACAGAATGTTAGAAGTTGGGGAATCAAGTGGAATGGCCATCGATTACAATGATGGCACTGACGATGCTTGCTAAAACATAAATCCTCAAAAAAGAAGACCCAAAGCAACACCATCCAAATGTCCAAATGACTTATGACTGTCATCTTTTTAATGATAAGGAAGTTTTTTTTTTTTTGCTTATGCCATTATCCAGTTTTTATTTGACCAAGTCAAACTACCATATGCCTGCAAAGTTAAATACTGTTATTTCACACATTAGCATTGAAATACTCGGTTTTATAGATGAGAGAGCTAAGTGGACGAACATCAGTAGGTCAGGGGATAGTAGACTTTTTCCAAATACTTCTTCCATGTTGCAGTTGGAGTTGATACTTGTGCTCCAACAGAAATTCAGAATTTTCCTTTCATGTGAGCAGATCCATCTACGAAGCCACTATATTAGGCCCCTGCCACCAGGGTACATCAAAGATCGAATTTGGCCATCCAGTTGGGGTTCGCACTTATTTCTGTTGCGGGTTGCGGCTACGTTGCATCTTTGATGAAATTGGCTGGATTTTGAAATGCAAATACTTCATTGGAATTGTAAAGAGTAAATGAGTAATCAGTACCTTAATCTACGGCGACGGTATCCAGTCGATGGAGGAAGCTGGTATCCGCCGGAGGCGGAGGCGGAGGCGGAGGCAAAGCCATCGCGCTTCGCGCACCTGTTGACTGTTGTAGCAGAGGGACGTGGATCCCGGCGGCAGTCGGCAGACTCGGGAATGGGCTGAATTTGGGTAGGCTTTAGCCCACGAGGGCAGATTAGGGATGGGATGGGCTTTATTCCACGCTGACCGCATCCAACATGGGCTTTAGTCTAGGCCGACCACATCCAATATGGGCTTTAGTCCTGCTCTTTCCGATCATCCGATTTTCGCATACGAAAGCCCCAGCATCAGGAGGAAGGCTGGGCCATCCACGTCGGCTGAAAAGATATCATCCATTCGATGTATATTAAACGGTTCAGATTATACCATATGTCTTAACAATTTTACAAAAGACCCTTAAACTTCTACGATATCCTCCCAATTTCGTGAAACCAATCCACACTACAACTTATGCCACAATCATTTACTAAAAGTTCCCTCGACTTTTTCTGATATCAACTACAGTCCATGGTCCTTGTTAATTTTGCAAGAAGATCATCCATTGCCTACCAAATTAACTCACACTCCAAATGAGGCAACAAAAATTTTGGACCAACCTCCTATATGGTCCATGGTGCATCCAACTGCTAGTCTTGTTAATTTCATCTCATTCCCTGTTTTTTCTCTAATTAAATTAATTAACAAGGTTATTTTTCTTCAAATTCTAATAGATACAAAAGAATGATATATAAAAAATGTTCTATTTTTGGACGTACTCACATTAGCAAGGGTCATCTATTCAAATGGTTAGCTTTCTAATAAGGCTAATTTTTTACCCACACATTTCAATTGTAGTCTCTTTGGCAATTTTATAACATCGAACTCCATGGACACAATGTAATGAAATAGGCACTTTTGCCCTCTATATCTATGAAGTACATACTCATGGTCATGTTATGTAAATAGTTTTTTTAGTATGCATCATTCATCATTGTAATATATGTACAGTCAACAAGCAAATATACCACATTACATGAGTGTATTGCCACTATTTTTTCTAACCTTTGCAACGTATTGTGGCTTTTCTATGATAATACATGTAGGCATCAAACTTAATTTGAAAAATCTAGGTTCATAAATAATACCAAATATAATCAAAGTAGATTGTATGCGCGCATGGGCGCGCGCAAGACACTAGTGAGTTACGAACGACCTCGTCGCCGAAGAACAGCCTAGAGGGTGTGAAATAGGCACAGGTTACTCAGTTCGATTAGGTGAAGTTTCTGTAGTTTCCCCCTTTCAAAAGAAGAAAAAGAAGAAGTTTCTCTAGTTTCTTTTTGAGGGCAGGTGAAGTTTCTCTAGTTTTTCAGTCGCTTGAAAAATAAAAAAATCCTAAAAGAATAAAACCTTCGCATGACGGCACTTTGTTTCGAACAGTTGAAGTGTATATAATTTACTGACATTGTAAATCACACCTTTCTTTTTTTTTCTTTGACGAGGAACTAGAACTATACTTTGGCTAAAATATACAGTCACAACCAAACCTCTATGAGGGGTATACCGTATACGTATATCCTTTGGTTTCTTCTGTCATGCCAACTCTGAATCTCTGATTCCAGGCGGGTCTATAGAGCGCTGAGCTGCCTGATGTTGATGGGGAAGATGAGCGGCGCCGCGCCGTCGAACGCCGTGCTGGTGAGCTTCCGCGCGGTGGTCTCGGTGGGGTGGTAGAAGTCCCAGAACACGTGGCTGGTCCTGTTGGCGCAGTAGAAGCTCAGCGGGGTGCACCCGATCTTGGCGTTCATGTCGCCGAGCCCGCAGCACGCGGCCTTGGCCTCGGCGAACCCGTACGCCGCCGGCTGGTCGATGAACCGGAGCAGCGCGGCGGAGGAGTCGAAGATCGCGTAGTGCAGGTCCGGGTGGCGCGCCGCCATGCCGGCGAGGAGGGACGCCGCGGCGGCGTTGTACCGGACGGAGATGTCGTTGGCGACGGCGCTGCAGTCCCCGGCGGCGCTCAGCGCCCGCAGCGACGGGCAGCAACCCACGGGGCCCGTGCCGAGGAACAGCACCTTGCGCGCGCCCAGGTTGTAGAGCTGCTGCAGCTGCCCCGTAAGCGTCTGGATCAGCGCGTCCACGAACTGCTGCGACGGGTCGCCGGTGCCGGCCTTGTTGGCGGCGGAGTCGGACTTGGCGTAGTGGATGATGTCGTTGCTGCCGATGGTGATGGCGAAGAGGGATTTCGACAGGTGGGCGGCGGCCTGCGCCTGGCCAAGGCTCTGCGCCAGGGACGCGTACACTGACGACAAGTAGTTGATCTGCTTGTCGAAGCTGAGGCATTGGTCCTGCACAAATTCAGGGTCGATCGAACATCATTATTCAGTAGGTCGCCGTGTTGTTTGAACTACTATATAAAGTATATTCTTCTTCGATTGAGCTATCTTATGGTTCGGTCAAATGGCTCACCTTGTTGGTGGCGTTGGAGACTCCCGCACCGCCGGAAGCGAAGTTGACGCCGTTCACGTAGTTGGCGTTGCTGCTCGGCAGGGCGAGGTACGGCGGCGGGCTCGCCAGCCCAAGGCTGTCGGCTGCATCAACATCAAAGATACTAAATTAACTTTCATTTCTGATCAACGGAACCCACTTTACACGCTATGGAAGCATCTCTGATCAACCGCGCATATGCAACAGATACACATGCTTGAATGTATTCAACATTTCAGGGTATCATAATTGGAGCGTGAGAAAAAATTATGAATATGCTAATAACAGAATGTAATACTTGTTCGGAATTCGGAAACACTTAGCTTTCGAAAAGATTGGTCAACTGAGACAGCTGAGTTCATTCAAAGATAAGAAAAACCAATGTCAATAAATTCTGCTAGGAAATTCAGTTGTCACCATCAAACTCGGATGATAGGGCCATCCCAATAAGAATTCTGCTAACATACACCACATGCCGCTCTTATTTTTTTTTCTGAATTTATTTGACCTACGAAAGTGAAGTGCAGAATGACGCCAAACTGTGCCTATCTGACTGACTGGTCGCCAGCAGGCGACAGTTTTTGCTTCTGTTTATTGCAGAGGTGGAAAAGCATCGCAAGCACAAAATTAAAGAAGGAGATCGATATGATGGGGAACAGAAAATAATTAAAATGGTCATGGCAAGAAAATATTTTACAATAATACTGCTCAAATTTAGACTATTCTTGCGCAAAAAGGGAGAAAAGAACGCACCCCCAAATATGCTTACGCAAAATACAAGTAGTGATGGTGTGACCGTTAAGTGTTTAGAAAGTTCATGACATGGTAGAATATATTTCTTCTCCCCTAACAAAATACAAATAGCTCGTGCTCCGATTGACTACCATCTATACTTATGTTTTCTGTTAGTCTCACAATAAGTTAGTTTATCTTTTTTCCGCATGACGACGAACTGATGTGCTGACATATATTGAGCAGTTTGACAAGGTAATAACACGGTTAGGTAAAATTGACCTATACTAACCTCGTGAAGTGCTAATTTCAAAGAGAACACAAGGAGTAAAGAAATCAATGTACGTACACTTCATTGGGAAGTAGTGAAGTCATTAGAAATTTAGAATAGTACTGGATGCAGTAACAAATGAGCTCACACCTTACGAGTGATGATCCTACCACTACTCCACTAGCTAGTGATCATGATCGAAACAATATTGTCGTGAGAAGGCCATAAATCATATTCAAGTGCATATGAAATGCAAATGAACAGAATGAAAACAGGGTGTACGCACCGAGGAAGTCGACGGAGTTCTTGCCGTTGCTGAACCGGCCGGTGGCCTTCTTCCCCGGGTAGTCGATGCCGTTGTGCGGGAAGTCCGCCCTGAGGAGCGTCGGCAGGTGGTTGTTGTTCCCGACGTCGGCGAGGGAGTCGCCCAGCACGTAGATCGCCGGCACGGGCGACGCCGTCGCCGGTGCCAAGAACGTAGCCGCCGCCGCCAAGAAGGCAACAACGGCAACGGCCATGAACGACCGAGAGGTCACGGTAGCGCTCATTGCCTGCTCTCTCTCTCTCTCTCTGACACTAAGCTACTGTCTCTCACGCGCACAGTCGTATGTCAACGGTGAGATGGTCTCTGGTGACAGTTGTATTGACCTGCCTTCTCACTCGCTTAGTCGCTGGAGCACATGATGAAAGTATGAGCTCGGGGGGAGGCCAATTTATAGAGCGGGGTACGAAGTAGCAAGAGTGAGATATGTATGGAACCGGATAGGTGTGTACAGGGAGAGAGGGAGGCGGTGGACGACGACGTACGTAGTTGTCATGCGTGTGTATCGATCAGTCGTGTGGCGTATGGAGACGGGGGAGAAGACGGCTTCGGCCTGGCGCGCGCGCGCGCGCGAGAGAGAGAGAGCTTGCAGGCGATCGAGCGTGTGGGACGGGGCAGGCTTGCTCGATTTTCCTCTGTATTTGATTTGATAATTTGGCGTACGCGCGCCTCTCCTGCGGGGACGTATTCACATCCAGTCCAAATGTAGCGTACTGTAATTAATAAGCCGGCGTTCATGTCCAGCCCGAAAGAAAAGAAAGAAAAAAACAGTGGCGGATCGAATTGATATAAAGAGACGGCTAAATGAGGTACCTATAAAAATCTAATGTGAGGCGCATGGCTAAATAAGATAAAGATCACTTGGCCGGCGTGCTCAGATTGAGATGTCTTAGAGCATCTCCAGCAGATTTTTTATATTCCACTATCAAAATAATTTCTTCCATCTTCGATAGTTATTTTTGTGTCTTTGACGGTCACCGCTGTAGCAGCTAGCAAAATAAATCTCCAATACCAATAATCTATAGGAGAGAGGACCTAAGTTTTTGGCAATCGTCAAAAACTTATTGATATTGAAGAAGGGATTGGTAGTCTGCTGGAGTATACTCCAGTCTTCAAAATCTAGTTTTTTTTGGTACTAGAGATGGATATATGCGGTCGGCTGGAGATGGTCTCAGGTAGCGCAGCAGCCTACTAGGGGGTTGACAAGCAATTCTAGAAGTCGTGTGTGCTGATGAGTGCTGACGATCAGAAGGTTTTTTGGTACTAGAGATGGATATATGCGGTCGGCTGGAGATGGTCTCAGGTAGCGCAGCAGCCTACTAGGGGGTTGACAAGCAATTCTAGAAGTCGTGTGTGCTGATGAGTGCTGACGATCAGAAGGTTTTGATGGTTCTATGTTCAAACTACAGTGTACCGTATATAGTTTCGAAGAATTTTAATTTGATTAATGAAATGATCGCATGGAGCTCGTTGAGACGTACGTGTAGTGTAGGCGCAGCTTTTCTACCGCCACTCCCAGTCCCAGCTGGATACTTGGATAGGTGCTCGGCAGTCAGTCTGGGCGTTCGGGTAACCCGAAAAATTCGGGTCGGGTTATTCGGGTTTTTAGAGATTTCGGGTAATGAGATTTGTAACCCGAAAATTCCCCTGAAAAAAGATTACCCGATAGTTCGGGTACCCGCTATTTCGGGTTCGGGTTCGGGTATACCCGATGTACTGCAGTAGCGATTTTCAGGTGGAATATGAACACTCACATTGCACGAGGAGCACGATTCTTCAGGTCCCCAGGCGCTGGAATCCCTCTCCGACTCCCACTCCGACTCCGACGAGGTGAGGCGCAGCGATGGCTGGACCTGGAGGTCTGACGTTGGCGGCGGCGAGCTCGGGAGACGGGAGCGGAGACCGGGAGAAGCGGGAGGAGAGGGCGGCACTGGAGATGGAGTGACGGCGGCGCCGTCGCGGTCGCGGTCGCGCTCCGCCTCCACCGGTTCCGGTGTCGGAGCTGGCGCAGAGGTGAGCGCAGGCGCGATGACGATGACCATGGCGTCGTGCGTCGGGCCTTTTGAAGGGGGGGAGGGGGAGAGGGAGCGGGCGAGCGGCAGTGCACGGAGACGGACGGGGACGGGGGACTTCGACTCCTCGGCTCTCGGTCTCGGCCTCTCGGGCTCGGCCACTCGGCCTGGGGAAGTGGAGCCGCCGGCGACGCAGCCATTCAGCAGATGGGGATTGAAGATGGGGAGTAATGAGGAAAGCAGAGATCGAGGAGTTCTGTTCTCACGGTCACGGGAAATCGGGGATGAGGAAGAAGAGACTCCTATTTCGGGTTCTTCGGGTACCGGAGGGTGTAACCCGACTTACCCGAAAGAAGATCGGGTTCTGAGAATCAAAATCCGAAATAGGCTTCGGGTTCTACGGGTTCGGGTTATTCGGTTTCGGGTCCGGGGTTTTCGGGTTCGGGGATCGGGTTCCGGGTTTTGTGCCCAGACTGACTCGGCAGATCGAGTGGCCGGCAGGCCCTCACTGCCTACACCAGAAGCCCTAGCGAAGGATGAATCTGAAATTCTGAATCCGTTCCCACGGACATGTGAGTGTGAGTCGTCAAAGACAGATCGAACACAATCCGGCGGCCAAATCGACAGGCCGAGCCGCCGCAGAGCATAGCGCGCTAGTCGTAGTAGAATCGCGGCCAGAACCAGCCTGCAGTACTTTTCTCTCACAGAAAATCAGCACCAGCCACCAGCCACCAACCAGCCAGCAGTACTTTTCTCTCACAGAAAATCAGCACCAGCCGAACCAGCACAGCCAGCCGAACGACCTGTGTCTGGCCAGCGCCGAGCTCCCGGCCCCTCCGCCGCCGCCAGCGCGCGCGGGGCATGGTGCAGCCGGTGGAGGACGAACCCGGCCTGCAGCTGTCCCGGTTCGTTGGCGACGGGGTATCTGTCCCATCTCGTGCTGGATAGCTCTCTCGCTTGTGGTCACACAGCTAAGCCTGAGCTTGCTAGCGACCTGTGTCCCGGCCCTGCCTCCTCTCTCTCTACACGTGTCACTGTAATCCTTTGACTACGAGGCTTCGATGACCAAGCAACATGGTTCGTTCACATACTGTGCACCTTGACACTGACAGTACTGTAGGGGCGGGTGCAGAAGCTTCTGCGAGCACTCTTCCTGTTGTGCTGTTGTTGTGTCCAACTGTGTGTTAGTTGTGTGAATTGTGTCCACCGTGCACGTCAGCCAGCTCAGTCTATCGGAGGTGCTCATATAGGTATGGTTTACGTGCGTGTATTTATAAAGGGAAGTGTGCGTGCGCGTGAGTGTGTGTCTGTTTTTTGAAAAAAAACAACAACAACGAGGGTGTAGATGATTCTGCCCTGTGTTGATCTACAGTTATACCAACTCCGGAATGAAATTGATCTGAAAGCGGTGTGGGCGCACCGCGCATATGCGCTGCACCACGCAAGGGCAGTGACCGGCCCACACGCTGCGTGCCGATTTCGTGCAGTTTTTTTCGAGAAATTTTTGTTGGATTGATCTCTCGGCCCAGCCCAACGGCAGGCCGATTCCCCATTCCATCTACGCGCCCTTTTCGGGAGCGCCCTAGCCGTTGATGACTGGTGGGCCCCTGTCGCCTGCGCTATATAAAGGGGGTGGGGGCTACGGCGCAAGACACGAGGTTCGCCGCCACAGTCCCCACCTACAGCCCTAAACCCTAGCCGATCTAGAGGGAAGCGCAGGCCGATGGGAAGTTCCACCAGCGCCGCCACGACGTTGCCCAGCTGCACCGGCGGCGAGCGCGGCCAGTGCAGGTGGCGGCCCGAAGGCCACCGGCATCCGCGACGCCTTTCTCCACCGTCGGACCCCCTCTTCACCGAAGCCGCCTTCCTCATCGCCATCGGCGCCATGGCCGCGCCTAATGGATCGACCTCCACCACCGTCACCGATGGTCTGCATCTCTACCTCTCCCTCTCTAGTTTTCAGTTATGCATGTGCGCAGATGAACACATACACACTTGTATTCATGTTTAGAACCTTGGATCTCTACTGTTCTTAAGCCTAGTCGATCTTTGAATATAACAATGGTATCAGTTAGCCTCACTAGGCTTAGATCGAGTAGAGAAAGAATATAGAAGGAGGGGAAATTCAACTCAGATCCAAAAATCCCCAAAATTTTTCAAACCCTAACCCTAACAGAACAAGAAAAGGGCCGGTGGGGACCTACCTCCGCCGTGCCATGACCGGCGCCGCTCGCTTCGCCGGGACGCCGGCGTGCGCAGCGCGCGTGCACCAGAACCGCCGACCACCGGGACGCCGGTGAGCCGTGCGCACTAGAACCGGCAGCCGGGGCCACTTGCCTCGCCGCGCCCAGAACAAGGGCGCCGCTGCGAGGCCGCTCGACGGCGGCGCGCTCGGCTTTGAGCGAGCGCGCGCACCGGCGAGGGGGCCCGCGGCGGCGCCGTCTTCTTCCTCCGGCCGCCAAGGGCGGCGCCGCTCGGGAGAAGAGAGAGCCGGCGAGAAGGGAGAAAGAAATGGGGCTAGGGTTAGCCATTCGCCGGCGACGCCGGTTTTGATCCAGCGAAGCGCGCGGGGGACCGTCCGATCTTCAATCGACGGACGCGATCAGAAGTTCCTTCGCGGGCTCCTTTTGGCCCAGGCGGGCGTCGAAATTCCCGGCCCAGGCCCAGGTTGCGGCCTGGGACGCGGGGGCGCGCGGCCGGCTGCGGACTGAGCCGCCGGCCCGTGCGCTAGGTGGGCCGCGGGCTGGATGATTTTGGTCGCGGGCCATTTTTGTTCCTGAGATTTTAACCAGAAATTTAGAAACTCTATTGCTTTTTCCAGAAGAACATATGATAGATTTTAGTGTTGATTTTATCCTCATTAATTTTGAACCAACGAGATAAATTTTTGGGGAGTTCAGTACAGAATATTAAGAATTTTTACATGTTTCCGCTGCTCAGAACTTTATGTTTTTCCTCTAAATTAATTCGAACCAACGGGAAAATTAATTAGAGGAATATAGAATTTAAAGTTTCGAATTAGAATTTTCAGTTTAAGGACATTATGATATTGCCTTTTTCTGACCAAAGTTGATTATAGCAGTATTATAATTTTATTTAGAATCTTTTATGCTTTATATCTATTTCTGCCCAAAGGTGATTTAGATTTATTGCACAGAATTTCTGTATGTTTTGATTTTTGACCAACGTTAATTTGAAACGTGCAGTTATTGATATTAAGAATTTCTTTTGTTCTCACTTTTCTGATCTTAATTTCAGGTGTTAATCCTATGGATTACATCAACGCCATTCCAGATCTTGATGGAAATAACTATGGGAAATGGTTTCAGAAGTTAGAAATCGCTTTGACTATGTCCAATTTAGATTTGGCCATAACTACAGAAAGCCCAACAGAACCAGAAAAACCCGTCAGGGTTGAAAATGAAGAAGATGATGCATGGGCTGCCCGAGAGGATGCCTATGAGACAGAATATGCCAAGTATGACATTGCCAAGGCACAGTGGAACATTTCGAACCGCAAGTGCCTCATGATCATAAAAGGTACCATTAAAGATGCTATCAGAATGGCAATTCCAGATTGTGTCACTGCCACAGAATACCTAGGCAGAGTGAAGAGTCAGTTCACTGGGTCTTCCAAAGCTTCTGCTGCAACTTTGGCTGAAAAGCTTATGAGTAAGAAATACAGTGGCGGTGGCATAAGAGAACATATCTTAGAAATGAGCCACATGGCAAACAAGCTCAAGTCCATGGACATGCCTCTTCCAGATTCCTTTCTTGTCCAATTGGTTTTCAAGTCCCTTCCAAAGGAGTTTGCGACTTTTCATGTCAATTACAACACCTTTCCAGAAAATTGGGATATTGAAAAGCTCATTGCCATGTGTGTTCAGGAGGAAGAGAGACTCAAGGCCTCTAATGGCGGCGAGTTTGCTTTTCAAGTTCAGCAAAAGAAGAGAGGTTTTCAGAATAACAAGAAACCATTCCCACCTGGAAAGAACCAAAATGAAAGTAGTTCTTCCAAAGCACCCCAGAAGACACTGCAGAAGAACTGGGATAATTTCCCAGTGGAGAGAGATCAATGCCTTCAATGCAAGAAGAGGGGGCACTACAAGAAAGACTGTCCAGAATTCCTGAAGGAGTTACTAAAGAATGGTGAGGACATAATCACTTTTGTAAATGAAACCCTGTATTTAGATTATCCCAAGTCTACTTGGTGGATTGACTCAGGTGCAACTGTTCATGTTGCTAATTCTTTACAGGGGGCAAGTATGAGGAGGGCCATGGCAAGAGGCGAAAGAAGCATTAAGGTCGCCAACGGAGTAGAAGCTCCAGTCGAAGCCATAGTAGATTTCGATTTAGAATTATCAAGTGGTTTTGTACTTCATCTTAGAGATGTTCTATTTGTACCCACTTTGCATCGAAACTTAATAAGTGTATCCAAATTAGATGATGACTCTTATAAGTGCCATTTTGGAGATGGAAAATGTTTGATTCATTTTAATTCAGAATGTGTTGGTCTTGCCTTCAGACAAGACAAATTATATTTACTTTCACTGCCTGAGAATGTGAATGTTGTATGCAATGAAGATAAGAATGTGAATCAGAATACCTCCTCATCTGTGAATGAAAATAAGAAAAGAAAGCGAATTGATGATATCTCATCGAAATTATGGCATTGTCGTTTAGGCCACATTTCGAGGGGGAGAATAGAACGTTTAGTTAAATCATCAATTCTTCCACCCTTAGAATTTTCAGATCTTGAACAATGTGTTGATTGCATTAAAGGAAAATTTGCTAAGAAAATAAAGAAAAATGCCAAACGAAGCGCGGGAATTTTAGAAATTATTCACACTGATATTTGTGGACCTTTTCCCGTGACTACTATAGATGGTTATGATTCTTTTATAACATTTACAGACGATTATTCTCGTTATGGCTATATTTACCCAATAAAAGAAAAATCAGAAGCATTAGCTAAATTTAAGATATTTAAGGCTGAGGTAGAAAATCAGCATGATATAAAGATTAAAATAGTCAGATCTGACCGTGGTGGAGAGTACTACGGCCGGCATACCCCGTATGGCCAAGTTCCTGGACCCTTTGCAAGGTTCTTACAGGAGAATGGCATAGTCGCTCAGTNACCGTACCCTTATGGATATGGTAAGAAGTATGATGAGCTACTCCACGCTACCGATTAGTTTGTGGATGGAGGCGTTGAAAACCGCCATTCATATCCTTAATCGCGTGCCAAGCAAGTCGGTGCCTAAAACGCCGTACGAGCTATGGACAGGTAGAGAACCCTCACTAAACTATTTTCATGTGTGGGGCTGTCCAGCTGAGGCTAAAGTATTTAATCCAAACATTGGGAAACTAGATCCCAAAACAGTTAGTTGCCACTTTATTGGCTATCCAGAAAAATCTAGAGGTTATCGTTTTTACTGTCCAGACAGACATACGAAATTCGTAGAAACGAGACACGCTGCCTTCTTAGAAGATCAGATGATCAGGGGGAGCATGGTACCTAGAAAAATTGATCTTGAAGAGAAGCGGGTTTTTGTGCCCACTCCGATCGTTCAGGAGCCATTTTTCTCGCTACCTGTGGTTGCGGTGCCAATAGAGCAGAACATTGCAGTGCCAGCACCCACAATTGTTTCCCCAGCTGTGGTCACAGAGCAGAACATTGCAGTGCCGGCACCCACAATTGTTTCCCCAGCTGTGGTCACAGCTGTCCCTCCTGTTGTGGTGACAAATGAGAATGAGGAACCTGTTCTTCAGGAACCTATCCCGCAGAACCAAATAGAACCTGCTATAGAACCAGTTGCCGCAAATGAGGGGGAGCAACCGCAACCTCTTGTGGAAAATGTGCCACCAACTGAGAATCTTAGAAGATCACAAAGAACAAGAAGATCCGCTATTCCTAATGACTATGAAGTCTACAATAGCGAAGAAATGGAGATGGAAGACGATCCTACTTCATTTGAAGAAGTAATGAGAAGTGCTAAGTCGTCTGAGTGGCTTGCCGCCATGAAAGATGAGATGAAGTCTATGAGTACCAATGAAGTTTGGGACTTAGAAGATATTCCTAAAGGAGCCAAAACAGTAGGCTGTAAATGGGTCTACAAAACGAAACGTGACTCCAAAGGGAATGTAGAAAGACATAAAGCGCGACTTGTGGCAAAAGGCTTTACACAGAGAGAAGGAATAGATTATAATGAGACCTTTTCTCCCGTCTCATGCAAAGATTCTTTTAGAATAATAATGGCCTTAGTGGCTCACTATGATTTAGAATTACATCAGATGGATGTAAAGACGGCATTCTTGAATGGGGAGTTACAAGAAGATGTTTATATGGCGCAACCGAAAGGTTTCGTTGTGGAAGGAAAAGAAAACCAAGGGTGTCGCCTAAAGAAATCTATTTATGGGCTGAAACAAGCCTCAAGGCAGTGGTATTTGAAATTTGATGAAACAATTAGAAAATTTGGATTTAAAGAAAACGAAGAGGACAATTGCATTTATGCAAAGTTTAAGAATGGAAAGTTTATTTTCCTTATCCTATATGTGGACGATATTCTGCTAGCAAGCAGTGATTTGAATCTGCTACTGGAAACTAAGAAATTCTTGTCCTCGAAATTTGATATGAAATATCTTGGTGAAGCTTTGTTCGTTCTAGGAATTGAGATTCGCCGAGATAGAAAAAGGGGTGTATTAGGACTATCACAGAAATCCTACTTAGAAAAGGTACTACAGAAATTTGGCATGCATAAGAGCAAGCCAACACCTGCTCCAATAGTCAAGGGCGATAGTTTTGGGAAATTCCAGTGTCCCAAGAACAAGTATGAGCTCGAAGAAATGAAATCAGTTCCATATGCTTCAGCTGTCGGAAGTTTACAATATGCACAAGTGTGCACGTTTACAATATGCACAAGTGTGCACTCGCCCTGATTTAAGTTTTATTACCGGGGTACTTGGCAGATACCAAAGTAATCCAGGCATAGAACACTGGAAAATGATAAAGAAAGCTTTTCGCTATGTGAGGGGTACAACCGGCCTCATGCTAACTTATAGAAAATCAGATTCCCTAGAAGTAGTAGGGTATTCAGATTCAGACTTTGCAGGAGATGCAGATGATAGAAAATCCACGTCTGGATATATTTTCACTCTTGCAAATGGAGCGATATCGTGGAAAAGCTCCAAGCAGTCAGTGACGGCATCATCTACGATGTATGCAGAATTTGTAGCATGTTACGAGGCCTCGGGGCAGGTCACATGGCTTAAGAAATTTATACCCGGATTGAGAGTGGTCGACAGCATAGAAAAACCACTAAAGTTATACTGCGACAATGAGCCTGCAGTGTTTTATGCTCATAACAACAAGTCAAGTGGTGCTGCTAAACACATTGACATTAAGTTTTATGTTGTTAAAGAGCAAGTCCAGGATCATGTTATTTGTTTAGAATACATCAGCACAAAGAAGATGCTAGCGGATCCACTTACAAAAGGCCTACCACCCAATGTGTTCAGAGATCACTTAGCCGGTATGGGTTTAAAGAAAAGCCTTTGATTCCTGGACAAAGAGGCCCTAGATAAGACTCTGTTCCTGAACGGAAAGGAGATCGTGGCTGTTAATCTGACAGTATTAATTGTCATGACGAGGCACGCTCGATACTCTGATCTGTGATGGAATGGACCATATTCAGATTAAGATAGAGAACCAGAAATAAGAAGAGATCAAGGGGGAGATTGTTGGATTGATCTCTCGGCCCAGCCCAACGGCAGGCCGATTCCCCCTTCCATCTACGCGCCCTGATCGGGGGCGCCCCAGCCGTTGATGGCTGGTGGGCCCCTGTCGCCTGCGCTATATAAAGGGGGTGGGGGCTACGGCGCTAGACACGAGGTTCGCCGCCACAGTCCCCACCTACAGCCCTAAACCCTAGCCGATCTAGAGGGGAGCGCAGGCCGACGGGAAGTTCCACCAGCGCCGCCACGACGTTGCCCAGCTGCACCGGCGGCGAGCGCGGCCAGTGCAGGTGGCGGCCCGAAGGCCACCGGCATCCGCGACGCCTTTCTCCACCGTCGGACCCCCTCTTCACCGAAGCCGCCTTCCTCATCGCCATCGGCGCCATGGCCGCGCCTAATGGATCGACCTCCACCACCGTCACCGATGGTCTGCATCTCTACCTCTCCCTCTCTAGTTTTCAGTTATGCATGTGCGCAGATGAACACATACACACTTGTATTCATGTTTAGAACCTTGGATCTCTACTGTTCTTAAGCCTAGTCGATCTTTGTTTTTAACAACCATTGCTTCTGCAGGTTGTCGATGCTGTATCGAACCGACCTGTGCTGCACCACGACGAGCTCGCCGCCGGCCGCCTCGCAGCGCGCCGCCTCGAGGCCGGTGAGCTCCAGAAACTTGAGGCGCGAGTACGGGCGAACGATCTCGTAGAACCTGGCATGGCAGAACCTGGAACCGCCGATGTGCACGAGGTAGTACCACTTGCTGCTGCACTCCGGCGGCGCGGGCCGTCCCCAGACGACTCGGGCGGTCGGCGGCGCCACGGTGAGGTCCGACGCGCACACGTAGGCGTCCTCGCCGTAGCCGTCGCTGTAGCCAGACGAGAGGCCGAACCAGAGCCCGTGCTCCGGGATGTGGTGGGCGTGGCCGTAGAACGGCAGCGCCCAGTCGCCGGCCTTGGCCCAGGTGCAGGCGCGGCGCGCCGTGTCGAAGGAGTAGGTGCCCAGGTTGGGAACGGATACCCAGATGGTGGCGCCGTCGCCGCCGCCGGCCACCGTGTAGGAGCTGACATAGCTGGGGTGCGTGTCACGGTCGTGCAAATAAGGCGGCGGCGGCAGGGACTCGCGGTTCAGGTCCTCGCGCTTGCTGGTGACGCAGCGGAACCAGTCGTCGTCGTCGCTGATGGAGTCCGGGTCATCGTGCACGATGCGCTCGAAGCAGAGGTCGCGGCTGGCGTTGAAGGCCGTGTCGAGGATGTAGAGGCTGCGGCCAACGGTCAAGGAGATGGGCGACGACTTGGGCGCGGCGAGGTTGCAGAGCGTGCCGACGGAGTGGTACTCGGAGTCGTAGAGGAGCGTGCGGCCCTCCTGGTCTGCTGCGACCACCTTGTTGTCGATGATCCTGCCACCGACGCCGTCGCCGGCTCCAGCGAGGAGCATGAAATGCAAGCGTCCTTTGCCGAAATTGGGTATTGGGGGGATGAATGTCATGGCGACGGACGGCAGGCGGGCTTCCTCCAATGGCGGTGGGTTTGCGAGGAGCTCGTCTCTCTTGTGCTTCGGGAAGAAGAAGCGCGACATGTCGATGCGGCGCAGAGGGAAGATGCGACGCCTGCGGTCGTCCGTCACCAGATACACGAACCGCCGGAAACTCATTCTATGCCGCGTTCGTTATCTTCTCGAGTCCGACGGGACAGAAGCCGCCGGACTTAGAGAAATAATAATCTTGGGGGAGATCAGAGGGGAGCGGCGGCGGCAACGAAGGTATATGGCCGACGGAGGCGCCGGGCGGACGATCATGTTGAGGCGGGCCACGTTTGGATGAGAGTTGAGCGGGGCTAGCTGGATCGCGATTATTCCTCGCAATCCAAATTTCAAATGGGCTTAGTTGGGCTTTAATTGTTCACCGCGATCAGATTCCAAGTGGGCCTACCCTTTTTGGAACTTTGCAGGGACACTCTTCCGCCATTCGTCTTCCAGCGACAGCGTGGATCAAGACCACTACAACTATGCGATATAAGGAGCCCAACTAGGTTTTAGCGCCTAATTAATCTTTCCACACTGGAGAAGGTCGTCGGCCGCCGCCGGGAGTCACGCCGTCCCTCTCGTGAAGTCCTTCTGGGTCCATTCCAGTTCAGCGCTAAGCGGCTGCATTGATCTAAGGTAATGTCCTAATTAATGTATAAATTCAGCCGCCAAGGATCATCTCTGATTAGATACAACATCTAGCTTGTTGCCTTCACAGAGGTAGAACACGCATCGTTAGATGCTAGGCCATGCAATTATAGATGGCCATATGGGCCGCCTGGCACTAGCACGAAGAGGCACGGCCCGAACTGGCCTGGCACAACGCGGCACGACGAATTCTTCGTGCCGTGCCGGGCGACACACCGTGCCGAACTGCTGGCCCAGACACGGCACTAAGGCCCTTCGGGCGTGCCGTGCCAACACGAAGGCACGATCAGCCCAATGGGCTAGTGCCGTGCCTGGCCCGTCACCTAAAAAACCACATAACAGACTTCAAATTGAACACCAGATCAAAATTTCAAGTTTTCAACAGCCAAAACTTCATAATCAATACACCAGATCCACAAATTCACATATCAAGATCAGATCCACAAATTCAACACCAAATCCACAAATTCACAGATCAAGATCAAAGAGCAATCCAAGACAAATTTACCAAGTTTGAGCTGGTGCAATGGCTGCCTCATTAAAAACCTATCTAGGTAAAACTCACACCTCGTGAGAAACCCTAGATAGGAAAAAAGAGTGCAGCCCAGTTCAATCAATACTTAAACTTAATTGTTCAATATTACAGTCCAGGTTCATACAGAAATAACAGAATAAGTTAAACATTTGAATCATCATCAAGATAAAGATTTTCAAATCTAGCTTGAAGTTCCTTGTCCTCCACCATGTGCTGAAGCCTTGCTTCACCAGCTTCCCAATCCTTGAGGCAGCAAATCATCTCCACCATGTCAGGGGTTAGCCGCCGCCGCCGCTCCTCAATGACCCTGCCACTAAGACTGAATGCAGACTCTGATGATATGGTAGAAACAGGGACACACAAAACATCTTTAGCTAATATTGACAGAACTGGATATGCAAGCTTGTGCTCTAGCCACCAGTTCAAGATATTGAAATCATCATCATAGTGGTTGACAGTGTCACTGTCCAAGTAGGCACAAAGTTCAGAACCAATACCAGCACCAGATGCACCAGTGCTTGCTGCATGCAGCAAAGCACTAGCAGAAGTCCTTCTGCTTAGAGGAGTGGGGGTGGGGAAAGCAGTACCAGAACTAGAGCCGGCTCCAAGATCACCAGAAGCACCTTCAGCAAAGATTTTCTTACCAGAGCTGCTTGGTTGTGAAGGCCTTTGCAATCTCACATTACCAAACTTACTTTCATACTTTGAAAAAATGGTAGACAACTGAGCTCTTACCTCAGTTAAGTATGCAGAATAATCAGTACCAGTAAGTGTCGGGGGTAGACCCCCAGGGGTGCCCAGCAGGCGGATTGGCCCAACCAGCAAGGGGCGGCCCGATCCGAGTGCAACTGGACCGGTTTGTCAGACTGGGTGGCCCACCAGTCGGGAGGCCCACCAGTCGGACGAGCCGGATGGGCGCGACGGCGCGCGCGGCAAGGAAAGAAGACGGCGTATCCCGCAAGAAGCTTGGAGATCAAGATAAACTAGCCGGAATTATAGGGAAAGATATCTGTAATCGTTATAGGATCGAATCCTTGTATTTTGGGTAGGTTACGGTCTCTAGCCGACTTGTAACTCAAGGCAGCCGGACTATATAAGGCGCCTTGAGACCCCCTCCAGAACATCTACAACCCACGCATTCATTCAACCTAGGACAGAACCCAACTACGGAGATCCTTCAGGAACTTCATACACAGCAATACAATCGCCCCCAACACAGGACGTAGGGTATTACGTCATCTCGACGGCCCGAACCTGTTCAATCCTTGCGTCTTGTGTTACCATCGGCTTCTGATCCTCGATCTGTCCCTCAACAAATCAACCACGTAGGCTACCCTGTGTGGACTGCCGGGTCCAAACATCCGACAGTTGGCGCGCCAGGTAGGGGTTGATCGACGAGATCAATCTACAAGCTCGATGGCATCCGCTTCCGCCGTCATCACGCCGGCATCCATGAAGATTTCCATCGCTGAGGGGGCTATGTTCTTCTTCGGATCCATGGTCTTCACCGCCGGACCCGAGGGAGAGCTCTCCTTCACCCGTGACGCCACCCCGGAGGAGACAGCGCCTCGACTTGACGCTACGCCAGACGGGATCGTCACCATCACCGCTCCATCGCCAGCCATCGCCAACAACTCGGCAACTGCGACGGCCAGCGTCGTTCTCCCGCCATCCGGGGGGAACACGTCTCCTCTTGCACCGCCGACTGCTTCGTCCACTCCGCCTCCGCCACGCAGGGCGCAGGAGACGCCCGAAGAGCGAAGGCGCCGATGGGCTGCACGCCAACGCCAGTTTGAGGCGGACATGGACCACGCCATTGCTTCCATCGGTGAATGCATCGAACTCACCGAATCAGCTCGTCAAAGCATCGCCTCGCCGACACGATTCCTGCTGGGACTCGGGAACAGCGGGGCCGTCTACCAACAAGCACTCGGCGGACGCATGAACGCCGACTACTCTCCAGATGCGATCAGGGCGGTCGATCCCATCGCGGCCACCCAGATCGGATCTACTCCGGACGTCGCGGCAACACAACACCTTCATCCTCACGATGCGCCGACTCCGCCTGAACCAGAACCAACTCCGACTTTCCCGCAGGTGACACGTGTCCTCCCTCCGAATAAGAGGATCACGCCTGCCAAGCGGGAGACGTTCGTCTCCGACATATCCGCCGACGAGCCAACAGTCCAAGGCGAGGATCAAGCGCACCGCGACGCCAGGATCGGGCGCAACGGTGAGAAGCAACGACGCCGCGACGCGCGGCGAGAACGCCGGAACCCTAGGGTCACGCGTAACCTCCAAGACGACTTCATCCAAGAAATTGGCGGCGTGGGTGTTTACGCCACCCCGTCAGCTAACCTTGCCGCCGCGCACCAAGAGCTAGAAGGAATTCCGGAAACCCCGGAGCTCAACCGGATCAAGGTTAGGCTGATTGCAGCCGCAGGCATGATCAATGCCCACAGGGCTCCTGCTTCCTCGTCTCGCCACTCCAAGTCGGCCAGCCGCCGAGAAGCTGATCGCGACGTGGTCGAGCAGCCAGATCTCCGTGAACAACTCCGCAACCGCGATCTCCGAAGGAACCTTGACGACCGTCATCGGCGAAGGGACGAGGAAGAACTCCGACGGCGCGCCGAGTACAACCGTGAACACGGCCCCCCAGGGCTGGATCGCGACGCGCGCCAACGCCGAGAGCTTGAGGTCGCTGAGGCCGCACGCCGCTGAGAGTTCGACCGCAAGTACGGGCCTCCACTCGGACAAGACAGGCCGCCCCGGGCTAACACCCCGGAAGACTACTCCGCCGACTCAGGACACGCGGACGCCGGGAACCTCAACGACTGCGACGGCTTCCTCGGCATTCACTGCCCGAGTAAGATCCATTAGAATGCCTGCTAACTTCAAACCTACAGGCATAGAGAAATATGACGGGAAGGCGGACCCGACGATGTGGCTCCGGACTTACAGCATCGCCATCCGCGCGGTGAACGGCGACCACGACTCCATGTGCGCCTACTTCCCCGTCGCCATGACCAAGGTGGGGCTGACCTGGCTTCACAGCCTCGAGCCCGGCTCCATCGACAGCTGGGGGACTCTCTGCGACAAGTTCAAAAGCTACTTCCAGGGGAGTTCCATCCGACCAGGCACCGCCTGGGACCTGGGCAAGGTGAAGCAGAACCGCGGGGAGAGCCTCCGCGACTACACCGACCGGTATATGGAGAACCGGAACTTAGTTCCCGGCTGCTCCGAGTCCGAGATCATCAGCTACTTCCTCGATGGCCTCGCCGACTCCGCCGTCTTCGAGCGCCTCTGCGAGGACATGCCAAAGACCTCCGGCGAGTTCTTTGGCCGGGTAAACAAGATGGCGAACGCCAAGGAGGCCGTCCGCCTCCACTACGGCAAGAAAAGCACTCGGGACGATGATCGTCCCCCTCGCCGAGAAGACCGCCCGAAGAAAGAGGACACACGCCGCTCCCGACCTGAGCCAAGCAGGAGGGATGACCGAAAGCGCTCAAGAGACTTCACCGTCGCCGCCATGGATCGTAGCGGCCCTCGTCCGCGGTCCAACTTCAGCGCTGACTTCGAGAAGATGCTCCAAGGACCCTGCCCCATCCACAAGCAGTCTAAACATCGCATGATCGACTGCATGGGGCTCGCCGACGCCTACAAGAAAAAGGAGGGGAAGCTGCCGCCACAAGATGACGACAAGGGCGACAAGGGAAAAGGGGCTCCCGCGAACCCTGCTTTCCCGAATGTCGACAGGCAGGTGAACTTCATCCTCGGAGGACCACCGCCCGTAGACGACAAGCGCCGGGAGAAAGTACGTGACCGGGAGATATTCTCCTGCTACACCTCGCCGATCCAACCACTCCGCTGGTCCGAGCAGCCAATCACCTTCTCCAGGGAGGACCAGTGGTTCCAGGTCTCCGACGTGGGCGAGTACCCGCTGGTACTCAGCCCGATCGTGCACAACGCCCGCCTCACCAAAGTACTCGTCGACGGTGGGAGCGGGCTCAACATCATCTTCGCCCAGACGCTGAGGGACATGGGCATCGGCCTCGACGCCCTGACTCCCTCTCTCCACCCGTTCTACGGGCTGATCCCGGGCAAGGGCTCCAAACCACTCGGGCAGATTGCTCTGCCCGTCACCTTCGGCGATCAAGACAACTTCAGGACCGAGTACCTCAACTTCCAGGTCGCCGACTTCACCACCGCCTACCACGCCATACTGGGGAGACCGGCGCTCGCCAAATTCATGGTGATCCCCAACTACACATATCTGCTAATGAAGATGCCAGCACCAAACGGCGTCCTCTCCATCCGCAGCGACGTCCACACCTCCAAGCGCTGCGACAAAGAAGGACTCCACCTCTGCACCGGCGTCGAACGCAGCGTGCTGCAGATGGAGGTGGTCCACGAGGCAAGAACCTTCCAAGGAGACCCGGGCTCCATCCCCGAATCCTCCAAGCGAAGAGCCGCACCGACCACAATGCAGCCGGCTGAAGAAGTGCGCGCTATCTCACTTGGGCTCTCCGACTCCTCCAAGACCGCCCTGATCGGATCAGGGCTCGACCCCAAATAGGAAAGCGCGCTCGTCACCTTCCTCCGGAACAACGCCGATATATTTGCATGGACTCCATCAGATATGCCGGGTGTTCCAAGGGAGGTGGTCGAGCACTCCTTGAAGGTTGACGCGAACGCCAAGCCAGTTCGCCAAAAGCTCCGACGCTTCGCGCAGGACCGCAAGGAGGCCATTAGGGCAGAGATTACAAGGCTGTTAGCCGCCGGGTTCATTAGAGAAGTCTTTTACCCTGACTGGCTTGCTAACCCAGTCCTTGTAAGAAAAAAGAATAATGAATGGAGAATGTGTGTTGACTACACGGATCTCAACAGGCACTGCCCTAAGGACCCTTTCGTCCTACCCCGCATCGACCAAGTCGTTGACTCCACCGCCGGATGCGTACTCCTATGCTTCCTTGATTGCTACTCCGGCTACCACCAGATCGCCCTGAAAGAAGAAGACCAGGAGAAGACGTCCTTCATAACTCCGATCGGCGCCTACTGCTACACCAAGATGACGTTTGGCCTCCGCAACGCCGGAGCCACCTACCAGAGGGCCATTAACTTGACCCTGGGCACTCAGATCGGCCGCAACGCCGAGGCCTATGTCGACGACATAGTCATCAAGACAAAGGTCGAAGCCGAGTTCATCGCCGACCTCTCCGAAACGTTTAACAATCTCCGCAGGCTCAACTGGAGGCTGAACCCGACTAAGTGCGTCTTCGGCGTACCCAAAGGGAAACTACTCGGTTTCATCGTCAGCAACAGAGGCATTCAAGCCAACCCAGAGAAGATAGACACCATCCGGAGGATGAAACCGCCGACTGGGAAGAAAGAGATCCAGAAGCTGACTGGTTGCATGGCGGCCTTGAGCAGATTCATCTCTCGGCTCGGGGATAAGGGCCTGCCGTTCTTCAAGATCCTCAAGAAAACCGACAGGTTCGAGTGGAACCAAGAGGCACAGCAAGCTTTCACCGACCTCAAGAACTACCTCTCCAATCCACCAGTACTCGTCGCCCCGCATAACGACGAAACGCTACTCCTATACATCGCTGCCACGACCAATGTGGTGAGCACTGTCATCGTCGTGGAAAGGGAGGAAGAAGGAAAGGTGCAACGAGTGCAGCGACCAGTCTACTACGTGAGCGAAGTACTCAGCGAATCTAAGTCTCGCTATCCCCAGGTGCAGAAGCTACTCTACGCACTGCTTATCACATCAAGAAAGCTCCGGCATTACTTCCAAGCGCATCGCATCAAGGTGGTCACGCAATTTCCACTCGGGGAAATCCTCCACAACAGAGACGTCACGGGGCGAATCATCAAGTGGTCCGTCGAGCTCGCCTCCTTCATCATTGACTTCGTCCCGCGCACCGCCATCAGGTCACAGATCCTCGCCGACTTCGTCGCCGAATGGACCGAGAGCCAGGACGCGAAAGAAGACACCAGCAGCGAACACTGGAAGATGTACTTTGACGGCTCCCTCATGATCGACGGAGGAGGGGCCGGGGTACTCTTCATCTCGCCGAAAGGGGAACAGCTCCGATACGTCCTCCAAATTCGTTTCCCCGTCACCAACAACGCCGCCGAGTATGAAGCAATTCTCCACGGGCTCCGCATCGCCACCTCACTAGGCATAAAGAGGCTCCTGGTCTATGGCGACTCTGCTGTTATTATAAACCAGGTGAACAAAGAGTGGGATCGCCACAGCGAGCGGATGAACGCCTATTGCGAGGCAGTGCATAAGCAGGAGGGGAAATTCTACGGAGTTGAGTACCACCACGTCCCACGGGAAGACAACCTCGCCGCTGATGCACTCGCCAAGTTGGGATCCACCCGCGCGGAAGTTCCAGGGGGAGTGTTCGTGCAAGGCCTCCTCAAACCCTCGGTTAAAGAGTTGAGCGACGAGCCAGAGCCTGCCCCGGAACTCTGCGAGGTGCTGGCTATTAACGCCGAAGAAGAAGACTGGATGGCCGAGTTCATAGATTTCCTCGCCTACAACAAAGTGCCAAAAGACCCCACGGAGCGAAAGATCCTGGAGCGCCGAAGCAAAAACTACGTGGTGGTCGGTGGCGCCCTGTACAGACGAGCCGCCACAAATCAAGTATTCATCAAATGCGTCACGAAAGAAGTCGGCCTCCAGATCCTTGATGACATCCACTCGGGAAGTTGTGGAAGCCACGCCGCCGCAGGGACACTAGTCGGGAAAGCATATCGAGCAGGGTTCTTTTGGCCCACCGCCGTCTCCGACGCCAAAGCACTCGTCCGCCGATGCCAGGGGTGCCAATTCTTCGCCAAGCAGAAACACCTCCCGGCCCAAGCTCTACGCACCATCCCGCCTTCGTGGCCATTCGCCTGTTGGGGGTTGGACATGGTGGGACCATTCAAAGCTGCCCCGGGAGGTTACACACACATCCTCGTGGCCATCGATAAATTCTCCAAATGGATAGAGTACAAGGCCATCGTCGGAACTCCAACATCAAAGCAAGCCGCCGCCTTCGTCGAAGAAATCACACACCGGTTCGGAGTCCCTAACAAGATCATCACCGACTTGGGGACACAGTTCACCGGATCCGCCTTCTGGGACTTTTGCGAGAACAGCTGCATCGGTGTATACTACGCCTCCGTCGCCCATCCCAGATGCAACGGACAGGTGGAACGAGCCAACGCCATGATACTCCAAGGACTAAAAGCAAGAGTCTTCGACCCATTAAAGAAATTCGCCGGACGGTGGCACCAAGAGCTACCACAAGTCATTTGGGGACTCAGGACTCAGCCGAGTCGTGCAACAGGTCATACTCCATTCTTCCTCGTCTACGGCTCCGAGGCGATCCTCCCCACCGACATTGCTTTCGGATCTCCGCGCATCGATAACTACGACGAAGGTGAAGCAGAGGCAGCTCGCGAGGTGGACCTAGTCTCCATCGAAGAACACCGAGTTAACGCGCTTATACAGCACGCGCGCTATCAGCAACAACTCCGACGCTACCACGACAAGAACGTCCAGGAACGGGACTTCAACATTGGTGACCTCGTCTTACGCCGAGTGCAATCCACTGCAGGGGTTCACAAACTCTCCGCCCCATGGGAAGGCCCGTTCATCGTGACTCAGGTCATATGTCCGGGTACTTTTCGTCTCCAATACGAGGATGGCACCGAGGTCCCACACCCGTGGAACATAGAGCATTTACGCCGATTCTACCCATGAAAAGCTATGTATCACAAAGTTCAATAATAGTATATGCTTTTTCCTTCGTATATTTGTTCTCCTTGCAAAACCTCTCGGAATCACTCCGTTCCCGAGTAGTTCTTAACTAAATGCTGTGTAACCGGGCCTGGAACGACGCCTAAGCCTTCTACACGTGCACGGGACCCGCTCTCGACGTTATGAACTTAGGATAAGTGAAGCAAAGGGAAAAGCACATTTCAGCTTAAAGCTACTCGGGCAACGCTAAAACATAAAACAAAGTATCCAACACTCTTGTTTTACTTGTTTCTGACCACTTGTATATACAAAAGTCTACACTACTCTGCTACAGAATACAGGACTCTACTCAAACTTGAGAGCCTCGCCAACTTTCTCGGCGATCAGGCGAGTTTCAGCCATCGCCGCATCGACCTGCTCCGCCGTGGCGTCCGCCGCCACCCCATCTCCGACCGGCGCAAGGTCAATCCGCGGGTATAGTGTCCGAACACGCGCCAAGGCGTCGTTCGCGCACACAACGGCCGATTCCTTGATCAACTCGGCGATGCGGATTGGCGCGGCTTGAAGACGCGGGACTAAGGCAGTCGGCTCACCCTCCTCCGGAGCCACGGAGTCCAGCAGCTCCCTCGCCGCCTCGTTGACCTCCGTCAGGGCCAGATGCGCCGATGACAGATCTTGCTCCAAGCCTGTTATGATTTGAGAGTTATTCTGAATTGTATACATGGCTTGGAGCATCGTCATGTCCGCACCTTTCTGGAAGTCCTGCTCCTGCTTCAGTTTGCCCGCCATCACCTCCTCCGACTGCTGCAGAGTTGCGTTCGCAAATCGCAGCTCCTTCAGCTCGGTGATGTGACGCTCCCTCTCCATCTCCTTCTCTGGAAAGGCAAAGAAGTACTCGGTCAGGACGAAAACAACACGGTAAAGTCCTACAGTTCAGCAACTACTCGGGAATTACAAGGACATGGCCTTACGATGAAGAATATGCCGATGCTCCACGATAGCGTCATTCAAGCTCTTCTTGGCAGCGTCGCGTTGACGCTTCACCCGTTTGAGCTCTGCTTCCGCCTTCGCCGCACGACGGAGCGCCGACTCCGCGTCCTGAGCCTGCGCAAGGCGCGACTGCCGGAGCGTAGCCAATTTCTACAACCATCCGAAAAGGCGAAGAACTCAGAAAACCAATAAAAAAAAAGATCATCAAGACAGGGGAGGAATCTAACCGCTGCAAGGCGCTGGGCGTGGTCGACAGCAATCTGAAGCTCGGCGATCACCGAGCCCTCCTTCTCCGCCGTGGCGTCGAACCCGGGGACAGTGATGGTCCCCGAGGTGTCCAACTGCTCCGGCGGATCCTCCTCCTGGACTTCTCCCCGAGTAATGTCGCCCGCGGCTACGGGCGAAGACTGGATCACCGTGTCCACGACAGGATCCCCAGTGGCGCTCGGAGTAATCGCCGTATCGTCGGCTGCCGGCACCTCCACTACCACCTCCGGGTCACGCCCGACTGGGACCTCCGCCGTCTGCGTCGCTCCTGGCCCATCGGCCGAGTTCGTCACCTCGGGCGTAGCACCCGAGGATGACTGGCCCGCGGGTGCGGCCAAGGGAGCACTCGGGCCTCGCGGGACCTCAATTGAAGGAGCCCTCCCGCTGGCCGCCTCACCGTCCACATCGGAGGCATTGCTGAAAAAAGCACTCGGAAGTTAAAACAAGAACTCGAAAATAAGTGATAACAAGAAGAAATGTGAAGACCAACAACTCACCGAGTACTCTTCACCACCGCGACTCGGGGCCGAAAGACGGGGAGCTTGGGACGCCGCTGCGACGAAGCCGCCATAAGGATTGGTCGGGTCCCCAAATCGGAGACTGGCCTTGCATCCGCCGTGGCCTGCACAAGCGTCTCCGCCACCATGCGCCGCCTCTCCTCCACCGAGACGCCCATGGCCCGGGCGTGCTCCTGCTCCTGGAACAAGGCATCGGGCACCGCCTCGTCCTTCTCCTCTTCCTCCATGACGGCCGGGGAACGACGTCCCGGCTCGTCAACATCGGCGTCCGAACCCGCAGTCGGCCGCTGAGCCGGCTGCGTGTCCGATTTCTTCGCCGCCACCTTCTTCGCCAACACCTTCTTCGTGCGCCTCCGCTTGGGAGGCGGCGGCACCGTACCCGCCACTGCATCCCGGACGGAGGGCGCTTCATCCGACAACGTGGCCGAGTCGTCGGCCGCCCCGTCGTCAGCAACTGCCGCCCGCCTGGAAACGCCGCCCCCACGGTTGTTCCTCTTCGCCACAGCCGCCCGGCGCTTCCGCGGACGGTCCTCCACCACCTCCTCATCCGAAGGACTCAGAGAGCCCTCCGTGTCACTCGGCGCCCATATACGGGGAGCAGGCGGCTCAACCGCTCCCTCTGCCCGAGTGCCGCCCTGAGCAGCCGGGGGCGCGTCCTCGAGAATCACCTTCCTCGGGAAGTCCTCCGGAAGTGGGGCAGCAGAGAAGTATTCGAAGGCCCGATCCTGCGCAAGGGAAGACGCAAAATCAGATGGCCAACGGACGCTACCAGAAATTACTCAAGAAAGAACATTCAAAAGCACTCGGAAATGCAACTTACCGGTGGTGGAGGCCTCTTCAGTGAAAAAGGGCGCGGCTGGTCCTTCTCCGACACGCGGCCGAGGAAGAACCCGCCGACGCGCGCCTTCATCTCCTCCTTTCCCACGGTGCGGTTAGCAGCCCGAGTGGGATCATCTCGGCCCGAGTACTCATAGCTCGGGTGCTTCCGCTCCTGGATCGGCTGGATCAGCCGCCTGCTGAAATTGCAGGCGATACCAATCGCCGTCAAACCTTGATCTTTCAGCTCCTTGATCAGCACAAGGAGCTCGTCAACCTCGTCCATCTCAGAGGCGTCAGGAAGCTCATTCCAGCAATCCTTGACCTTCGGCCGCTCTCCGGTATGGCAGGGGATCGCCGGCTCGTGGTTCCCGACGTAGAACCACTCGGCTTTCCATCCCTTGTTGGAGGTGTTGAGGGCGATGTCGAAATACTCGTCCTTCCGCCCTTGACGCAGCATGAACCCAGCGCCTCCAACCACCACCATCTTCTCCTCGCTTGGCTGAGGCTTCAGCCAGTACAGGTACCTCCACAAGTTGAAATGGGGAGAGATCCCCAGATACGCCTCGCAGAGGTGGATGAAGACCGAGATCGCCATAATCGAGTTGGGGTTGAGGTTGATGGCCTCGATCCCGTAGTAGTGCAGCAGCCCTCGGAAGAACGCCCCCGTGGGCAAGCCGAGTCCCGCCTCGAAGAAAGGCTTGAACAGGACCAGCTCGCCGGAGTTCTCCGACGGGAACACCTCCCCTGCGCTCGGCCGCCACTCCGCCACGGCCTGAGACGGCAGGATGCTCCGCTCCACCATCTCCTCCTTTCCCACGGTGCGGTTAGCAGCCCGAGTGGGATCATCTCGGCCCGAGTACTCATAGCTCGGGTGCTTCCGCTCCTGGATCGGCTGGATCAGCCGCCTGCTGAAATTGCAGGCGATACCAATCGCCGTCAAACCTTGATCTTTCAGCTCCTTGATCAGCACAAGGAGCTCGTCAACCTCGTCCATCTCGGAGGCGTCAGGAAGCTCATTCCAGCAATCCTTGACCTTCGGCCGCTCTCCGGTATGGCAGGGGATCGCCGGCTCGTGGTTCCCGACGTAGAACCACTCGGCT
>CM014273.1:65819507-65872293 GCA_004135705.1 Alloteropsis semialata
GACTAGGCTTAAGAACAGTAGAGATCCAAGGTTCTAAACATGAATACAAGTGTGTATGTGTTCATCTGCGCACATGCATAACTGAAAACTAGAGAGGAAGAGGTAGAGATGCAGACCATCGGTGACGGTGGTGGAGGTCGATCCATTAGGCGCGGCCATGGCGCCGATGGCGATGAGGAAGGCGGCTTCGGTGAAGAGGGGGTCCGACGGTGGAGAAAGGCGTCGCGGATGCCGGTGGCCTTCGAGCCGCCACCTGCACTGGCCGCGCTCGCCGCCGGTGTAGCTGGGCAACGTCGTGGCAGCGCTGGTGGAACTTCCCGTCGGCCTGCGCTCCCCTCTAGATCGGCTAGGGTTTAGGGCTGTAGGTGGGGACTGTGGTGGCGAACCTCATGTCTAGCGCCGTAGCCCCCACCCCCTTTATATAGCGCAGGCGACAGGGGCCCACCAGCCATCAACGGCTGGGGCGCCCCCAATCAGGGCGCGTAGATGGAAGGGGGAATCGGCCTGCCGTTGGGCTGGGCCGAGAGATCAATCCAACAATGGTTGCTCTAGTGTTCTAGTCTCGGTGGCGGTGGAGTCAAACAGTTTGGGTCGGGTGTTTCAGGTAATCTCGGTCTGAAATATTTACTCAGATTATGCTTCTGGCTCTATTTAACATTGTACCGAACCGTATGGATTTCGATTAGTGATGGATTGGAGCTAGGCAGGGCTTGCTCCCAGCACAACCATTGGGGTAATTCTCCCAGGGACTGTCTATTTATCATTCAAACAAATGCTGCCTATTGCAGCAGTGAAAGCAACAGAATACGCCACAACACTTCATCAGACACAGATCATGGAAGAGGGGTTTAAGACTTAAGAGGCCATCGATTCGGAGAAAGCACTACAGTTTCCACAAGATCATGGTGGCCATACAATGCGCAACGCCTTAATCCAATGAAAACAAGAACCAGCTTGCAGCTGAGCACATAAGCTAGATCTGAGACTGGTGTGCGGGGAAACTAAATGCGGGGTATATAATAGAGATGAACTTCATACTAAGAAGCCTTTATGCGATGCAGAAATATGCAAGCTCTCGAATGTATATTACCATGTCAATATTCCTTAACTCACGGATTAAAAGGCAAAACTGCCTCAAGATGCAAATCTGCACATTACAAACACATTCTGCGATATTAGGTCTGCAGGATGGCACAAACATTTCAACCTATTATGTCCAGCTAGTTCATTCTGTCTAGAAAACATCTTGCAAAGACAAGGCTCGCCAAGCTGGAACCACAGAAGGCACAAGCTAACGATCCTATTACTATGGGGGGAGTATCTCTAGAAGGAAGATCAACTAACATCCCTCATGGGTATTGGATGCGATCAGGCCTACAAAACAGTGACAGAAGCGATTAACACTATCGTTGCCACAAAAATTTGAACTTATTTCGAAATAACATTCAAATGAGCAGACTCATAAATCACCTGGCAATCTGAACGCCAAAAATTTATCGCCTACCACGAGGCCCACCAGGTCCTGAATGCCCCCTTGGACCCGTAAAACGAGCAAACTGCAGACGCAAATTTGGCGAATTGCGATCATGCTCATCAAACTTATAGCCTGCAAAATCAACCGTGGAGCTTTGTGATTTCCATCATGTCAAACACTGCGTCTATATGTTCCGTTACAGATGGAAAATGAATCAATAAACACCCCACAACACATATGTTCAACGCCAAACTCTCTGTACAACATATTCTTGCAAGACGCTTCAGCAAACTCTGAATTACTAATCTTATTCAAAATGTTGGAAATGAATGCCTTTATAAGTCTGGAAAGTGGACCAAGTGCTGCCCATGAGCTATTTCTCTAGCATAAGATATGGTGGTGAACATCATGAAGTATACTGTTGCGACCCTCATAATCACATGACAGCGTAATATACATAACTTTAAACTGGGGGTCACACAAAGAACAAATTACTACTTAGCTAGTCATGGTATCAGTGAACCAAGGCTGTCGGTTGCTTTAAAAAAAAAAAGGTTGTCCCCATTAGTTTCAGCTGTAGTGTCTTTCAAAATATGCATAGAGCAATATAAAGTTGGGAAGCATTATCACATGAAACTCATTCCACTAAGTGGCATATAAGCACCAATGAAAAATTGACTGACCATGTGGTGGATTTTATAGAATTTACAAAACTTGATTTGGATGCTTTCTAGGATGACAGATAAAAGAGAAGGTAGGTTTCAGTTCAGAACCATACAAGACAAAACTCGAGGTGTTCAAGCAAAATGGATGCGGATAGGACCAATGCCTGAACAGACATGGCTTTCAGCATGGAAGAATATAGAAAATTGGTATATATGACTTAATTATACCAAAAGTAGTTTAAGAAGTAAATCTAACATATGACTTAGTGCCAACAGGACATAGTTTAGAAAGTATCTGCGTGTATCAAGGTCATCAGTTTTACCTTGCAATGCATCCATGGCAATAGCAGCTTGAGTAGCTTCAGCGAAATCAACAAAACAGAGGACAATAGGGTCGCCACCAGGCTGCCAATAGCATTATAGCAAAGTAGTCAGACGGACAAATGAAATAAGAAAAAAAAAAGAGACAGTGGCTTGAAAAAAATAAATAGTTCGCTTACATGTTTTGGTTCTTTGTTTACAAGCCTAACCTCACGGAAGCCAACAAACGGTCGGAAGATATCTGGGGGGGGATAGTGAAGGAACTAAGAAATGAAGGTTTACCATACTTGATCTCACCCACAATTTATGCAATACTCCCCCATCATCCATTAATTGATCATGTAAACCACGGATGTTGCTTCAGTGCAGCTGCCCACGTAATGCGAACGAATGGTCACTGCCCACGTTTACGAACGGCCGCCACCTAAGCCTGCATGCCATGCATTCGTACGTACCTCATTAATGATGCGAGTAAAACGAACTGGTTCAAGTGCTTGGGTACAGCTGCCAAACATTATGCGCTTATCAATCCTGGAAACTTGACCAGTTGTACACTCATCAAACTTGGGCAAAGGGAGTATATGTTTAGAGAAAGTGAGTGACAGAAAAGGTATATATTTAAGGATACGTGAAACTTCTCGACGTGTACAGCCAGTAGGAATTCCTTCAATATATAAGGTGTTTGAGGCATCAGGTGGAAGGGGAGGCTCTGGCATTCCACCATAACCAATGTTTCTGTTATCCATACCCCTAGCAGCCATCATTGAACGATCATCAACTGGGTAGCCAGCATTACCTCCCACAGCAGGCCTAATAGGTTCTCCAGTAGGTCCAGCACCATAGGACTGAATTTGCTGAAGATCAATAAGAGTGTTAGCAGGCTGTGTGTTTGAAAGCTTATCATGTAACAATCCAACAATCGATACCCCGGTGCGCAGGAAACGTTCGTAGGATGCGTTAAGAGCCTCGGTATCTCTAGCAGGACGATAGCCTGCCCTTTCTTCATCACGAGGATAATAGCCAGTCATGTCAGGTGCACCAGGTACATCTATGCAACGAAAAACAAATAGCAGTAAATATAGAGTCAAATCATATTGTCCAGTTCTTTGTGGAACACCTATTCGCATCTACATACTATGGTTTTGGTCTCCAGATGCCTTCATGTTGCAGTTTGATTTGACCTCTTTAAGCATAAGTAATAATCAATCTAAGTGTCCATACAGTTTGCTCAAGCAACTCGCACCAACAAATGAATCTAAAATTTGCACACTGCGCCCTAGATCATTTTAGCACCTAAACTACTGAAGTGGATCTATGAATCTTAGGTGCATCTTAGCACTACTGAAGCGATAGCTACGGCAGTCCAGTGCAGACGAATTCAACACTAAAACCTGGATTTCCCTGCTTCTGGCACAAAGGCAAAGTAGACTGGCCCGCGTCGGCGTCTACATCTCTCGGCACAGAAGCAGCTCGGACGAAAACAACGGGACCGCATAAGCCAGAGGCGGGCGGAAGCAAGACATTGCGAGCTATGGGAGCGAGCAGGAACCGCTAAAACCCTAATCGCCCGGCGGCAGCCGCATCACCGGTCAGATCGAGCGGGCAGACCAGCGGGTGAACAGTGAACGCAGACGACGCGCGTGGATCAGATCGCGGGGCTGGGCGCAGAGCAGAGACGGGCGGGTGGGCGAACCTGAGAAGTCGTTGGGGCGGGGGCGCTTCATGGGCTGCTGGCCCCCGGCGGGCGCCATCTGCGGGGCGCCGCCGCCCATGCCCGGGTGCGGCCCGGCCCCGGGCGCGGCGGAGGGGGGCGGCGGCTGCTGCTGCTGGCGCGGGTCGGCTGCCGCGTACCTCCAGTACGCGTCGGCCATCGCCGGCGGGAGGCTCCCCCGGATTCGCTTGGGAGCGGGAGGGGGGGGCGAGGCGGGGGCACGGCGGCGGGAGTGGCGAGAGAGGCGAGCGGAGCGTGCCGAGCGAGGGAGAGGGAGTGGAGAGAGAGAGGTGGTGTGGGGGTGGAGCGAGCCGCAGGCAGAGGCCAGAGGGGACGCGGAATGACGTGTTGCGGGAGGAAGAAGGACGCGCAAGGAATCGTGTGCGCCTTTGCCTTTTGGACGGACGGGTGTGGGGTGGATCACGGCAAAGGCCGAGATTGTTGGGGCCTTGGGGGGCCCGATTATGGTTCCACGGCCTGTTGCTGCCGCGTTAAATTTGGGCTTTTGGCTGGGTATGGCAGCTTTGCAACCGGGCCTCAAAATCGCGCACGTTGAATGTGGCCTGGTTCGTCTACACTCTAAACTGATGTTTTTTTTTTTGAATGGATCACTCTGATGTTTTCCATGAAGAGATTAGAGATACAGGGGGGCAACGTCCCGTATGTATTTTCCATTGAAAAATTTCACACTTTGTCCCTCTAGTTGTAAGAAAATGCCAGTTTTGGCTTTGCCCCTGCATGCACGTGCAAAGATTAGGCTTTGGCCTGTTCGGTTGGCTGGTGGCTGGTGGCTGGTGCTGATTTGTTGTGAGACTGAAGTACTGCTGGCTGGCTGGTGGCTGGTGCTGATTTATTGTGAGACTGAAGTACTGCTGGCTGGTGGTTGAAACTTTGGGATTTTATACAAGTCCCATAGGAAAAGATTTGGTCGTTTTCTGTAGCTTTCTTTGCATTGAGTTGTGTGCTTGTGTCTCTCTACCGGGCGCTATCTCTGTCGGCATCTTCAGGCTGCAGTTTGTAAGATCTTGCATGATGCCATTATTCATCTCGATCAATCTCTGCTCTCTGGTCTCACCTCTCAATCTCTCATTGTGAATCTATCATGTGCTATTTACTTTCCATTAAAAAAATGGTGGCATGAAAATGAAATGGATATATTATGTAATTAGAGTATTGTACGGGGGTATATAGAGAGAGAAATGGATATATATAGAGAGAGACACAGTCCTGTCATGTAGTACAATGTCAACGGCTCGACGGCCGATGAACACCAAACAACAGATCAGTCACTTTTGGAAGCTCAAAGACCGTGTTCAGATCGAGGGACAAATTTTTTGCACCCTACTTTGACCACTAATTAGGGGTATTAAATACTACCTCACAACCCTCTGGCAAATTCGCGAGACGAATCTAATGAGGCCTTTGACCGCACGATTAGAGGATAATTACTGTAGCATTACTGTTGCAAATCATGGATTAATTAGGCTCGTTAGATTCGTCACGCAAAGTTGCACTCATCTGTGAAAAGGTTTTATAAATAGACTTCATTTAGTACTCCATGCATTCAAGATTCCTTTGGACAATTTTTTGATCAGTTTCATCCAAACACGGCCAAAAAGAAGGTCAGCTAACGCCACCTGCTCAGGGTGCCCTGTTTAGTTTCATAAGTTTTCCCTATTCATCCCGTCACATCAAATATTAGGACACTAATTAAATGTATTAAACGTGGATTAATAACGGATTAATTAGGCTTAATAGATTCGTCTCGCGATTTCCCGTCCATCCGTGTATTTAGTTTTATAATTAGATCATGTTTAGCCCTCCTAATCTTTAATTTAGTTTTGCTACAGTAAATTTTCTAAACTTATCTTGCTGAATTAAACAGGGCCAGGCAGATCACGTCCACCCAAGCACATGACACCCACTCTCCACCGGCTCACCGCCGACGGCCGTGATTAGGGCTGGACAAAATGCTCGTGGCTCGTTAGCTCGCTCGACTCGTCGTTGGCTCGGCTCGGCTCGTTCTAGTTTTGTACCGAGCCGAGCAGACAATTTTGCTCGTTAAAATAGCGAGCGAGCGCGAGCCGCTCGTGAGCCTGCTCGCGAGCTAACGAGCCATGACGTATCAGGGCGGAGCAGGCCGCATCAAGCATTCCAATAAAGCCCAACCAGCCCAATAGACTAACCCTACAAATCGTTCAGCCCTCCCGTCCCTTCGGCAGTTCCCGGCTTTCATCCCCTTCCCGCCGCCGCTCCAGGCGCCGCTCCACTCCCTCCGTCCTCCCTCAGATAGAAGAACAAGACTCGATCTGCTGCTGTCGTAGTCCATATCAAAACACCCTTGGAATCCTCTTCCCTCTCTCTGTTTCTCCCTCCTGCGGAAGGATCTCCGAGGGCTCGAGGATTTGCGTGGTGTTGCCGGCCGGCCAGCAGGCCGAGCAGCGAGTGCAGCGCGCTCGCCGATTCTGGTAGGTACGGCACTAGGACCTCCTTATCTGCTGGGAGATGTTTTCTCAATTCCGTTGTTGTTTATTCAGTTGCTTTCGGCTCTTGCCTTGGAAAGCTTATAAGTTACCATTTTTTAATTTACCCTTTCTCATTCTAGGGATTGCTTTTGGCAATTTGGCTGTTGCTTGCGCTGGATTGATGTGCTTTAAGATGCCTTTGCTCGCTTTGGCCTTCACCCTCGCGCCATCGCTCCCAGCGCGACCTGCTGACCTCACGCGCAGCAGCCTGGCACCCTCTTCTTCCTTAGCTCGCGAGCCATAACGAGCTGGCTCGAGCTACCAGCGAGCCGAGCCGAGCCGCGTTTTTTGCTCGTTTAAATAACGAGCCGAGCCGAGCCAGCTCGTTAACTAAACGAGCTGAGGCGAGCCGAGCCGAGCCGAACCGAGCCGGCCCGATATCCACCCCTAGCCGTGATCATCATTTACCGCACCCTCAGCAGCTCCCGTTGACATTACCGCACCCCTAGCAGCCCCGTTGACATTCTTACGTCTCGAAAAGTAGGGCGGGACGGGACCCACCGCGCCGCGGGCTTTCGCGGCCCCACCACGTGTCCGGGCGGAGCGTGGGAGGCCCACATGGCATTTGCTTAGGTTCGGCTTACCGCTAGCGCCTCGTGACCTGTCTGTCTGGCCGTCCGCCGTCCTCGTCCACGGGATCTCTTTCCCTTTTCTGCGGCTCCGTTTGGTTTCCTAGCATTGCTAGGAAACAGTTTCTAGCACACGAAGGGAATCTTTCTTACATGGAGTATTAAATGAAGTCTATTTGCAAAACCTCTTCACGGATGAGCGTAACTTTTTTAGACGAATCTAATAAGCCTAATTAATCTATGATTTGCTACAGTGATGCTACAGTAACCATCCTCTAATCATCCTCTAATCATGCGGTCAAAGGCCTCATTAGATTCTTCAGGGTTCCTAGTACAGAGGTTCTGGAGTTAGTTTTTTAAAATACCTTTATTTAATACCTTTAATTAGTGATGAGAGTTGGCTTGCATTGCTAGGAAACCAAAGAGGCCGTTATCACCCGTGCCGTGCACTGGGGAGTGGGGACAGGCGACAGCTAGTGCCCGCACGAGCCGGGGATCTCTATGTGGCGGTCGCTGAGTGGTGGACAAAGGGTGCGGCGGTGAGCGCGGGCTGGAGCCCACCAACACACTCAATCTCCAATATAGTATCTTTTATAAAAAAAAAACTTGGATATAGCATTCGTGATGCTGGATGCTGGTGCAGAGATCAATCGTGGGGCTATTTGTACTGAAAACTGTCGGGACTAATGTGGTGACTAGGGCCGCTATGCATGATAGCAAATTGATTGGATAGCTCGTGCTGCAACTTCTCTCTATGACTTACTCTGAAGATGATCTATGACTCCAATATAAGATTAAGAGTTCCACCATGTCCTGGGGCATGCACGCGAAGATCACTGTTTTTCCCTTTTATATATGATGAAGAACTTACAAATATAGACGCCTACAAACAGATAGAGATTCACCCCTATGAACTAGTTGTGTGACAATATGTTATATTTATTATTTGGCCGTCCAGTTAGCCAACTTGTAAAATAAGGTTGACGGCTTCTCCTTCTTGCCATGCCAGCTTTTTCTATACACGAGATGCATGCACACAAACCTTTTTTCCTTTGGAAAGGTGCTCGATGGGAGAAGCTTGTGCCAGTGTCTCACTCGGTGCTGCAATGCAACGCACCAACCCGCCCTGGCATATCCAGCACTTAGATTCCTTACCACGCAAATTTCCAAAATAAACCATTTTAAAAAGCTGATAATGGAGTAGTTGCTCCACTTTGAACTCCAACCAGCACACGTCCAGGATCTCAAAGACACCATCATCGCCGTCAGCCCCGAATTATTCTCCGTGCAGGCCACCGAGAACAAAGCACAAGTGCTTAGTGCACTGAGAGCTTCTTCTTCCTTTTTTCCTAATAAAGAAACAACATAATCATGGACGCATCCAGTAACAGAGATGCTCCAACAGCCATGTACGTCCACTACACTATATATAATCACTTCAGTCTTCAGCTCAGCTACTTCCAACATTTTTACATAATTAACCTCGATATATATACCTCGCTGAAATTGTTTGCCGTTAATTGCCTTCAATTTTGGCGAGCAGTGGCGAGGGTCCAGATCAGGGGTACCCGATCTAGCCCTTAAATCTACGACGTGACGATAATCAACCTTCCAAAAATCAAAAGCCGAAGACCCAAATCAAGCAGATCCTCCATACCCAGCTAGCTCGGAGGTCGCCCGAGGAGTCTCCGATTCACCCGAGGAGTCTCCGCCTCCGACTGGCTCCCGATTCGCCCGAGGAGTTTCCGCCTCCGACTGGCTCCCGATTCGCCCGAGGAGTCTCCGCCTCCGAGTGGTCTCCGCCCCGCCCGACTGGACTGCTCGGCTCCGCCCCGCTTCGGCCCATCCGGTGCCGTACCAACTTGGTACCCGCCGTGTCAGGGCATGATGGGCCTCCGTCCTTCGCCACGGCAGCCACAGGAGCACCCGTCTCATCCGAACAGGAACACTACAGTTCCGGAGAGACACGCATGCAGGACACCTGGAGCCCGGCGAGGACACCTGGAGTCCAAGGCGGCACAGTACAAGTCAACCACGACCCGGCAGCCACCCGGAGACTTACCCGAGAAGCCGTCTACATCAACCACCCGGGCGAGTACGACCCCGGGTCAAGCGGGGCGCCCACTCCGTCAACACCTACTCCGTGTACGGCTCGGCATGCAGGTCGGGGTTAAAGGCCCCGGGGTAGTAACTCTCGTTGTAATTTTCCTCTTTTTACCTCCTCTCTTCCTTCTCCCCTTGAGACTATAAAAGGGGACAAAGGGAGACCAGTGAGGGGGATTCGATTCCAGAACGCTCAGGCTACAAATCAACCGAACTCCCAACAGAAGCCACACAACGCAGGGACTTGGGACCCTCTCCCTCTCCCGACTAGTTTGTAACCCCTACTACAGACTTGGGCTCGAGAACACCGACTCTTACTGGACGTAGGGTATTACTCTCCGGAGGCCCGAACCAGTCTAAATCTCCTGTGTCTCTTGAGCCACCATCCGGTGCCCTGACACGCGATCGTAGAAATATTACTTGCCGGCGGTAGAGAACCCCGACAGTTGGCGCGCCAGGTAGGGGCCTTTTCGCGTGTCGCTTCGCTTCACCAGGGTCCGGATGGCCCACGGCGGCGCCTCGCTGGCGCCGGGTGCTCACCTGCGTTTCGGCTCCCTCGACTTCGTCTTCAGCAAGTCGGTGGAGCCCATCATCGGGGCTACTTTCGCGCGCCCCAAGCCCGTCTGCGGCAACGGCGGCAAAACGACCCACGGCAAGGGGCCCGAGCCTCCCCACGCCACCACGGGTGCCACCGCCCACGTCCTCGACTTGCTCGGCGAGGATCTGGCTACCGCCCTGGGACGGAGCCCATCCCAGGAGCGCTTCCGCAACGTCTCCTACATGATCACCAACCTCGCCCTCCAAGTTGGAGGGGAAGAGCAGCTCCCCTGGGACAAGTTCCTCGACTGCTACAACGCCATGTACCCGGAGGGACAGCCGGGCCTGCCACATGATCCGGTGATCGCCCCCACACCGGCGGAACTCGGCGACCCGCGGGCGAGGCGGGCTCCATCGACGACCCGCGACCCCTCCCGGGAGTGCTTCATGTGCCACACCCCCGACGGGGATGTGCAGTCTGCTAGCAGCTCGACGAGGGACGGCTCCCGCCGAACACCACCCCCGAACGGCCCCGCGGGCGATGCCCGGCGGGTCAGACTGCAGGAGCTCGACGAGGCGCAGCGTCAACTCGAGGCCGAGCGTCAGCAACTCCAACACGAGCTCGGGAGAAACGCGGACGGAGGAGCCGCTCGCGCACGGGCACGGGACGTGCAGCAGCGCATTATCAACGACGGCAACGACGCCAACAACGCGCCGATCTTCGGACGAGCGTCCCAGAACCTCGCGGCGGCCGCCGTTCTGCTCCGCGGGCATCCTGAACCGGCAACCCCTGAAGACCGCAGGCTCCATCAGCAGCTCCGCGCGCTCCGAGGGAACCCGACCGGGAGCACTCCGTACATCATCACGGGGTCGTGGCAAACGGAGACGCCAGGCGACGGGACGAGCATCAAGAGCACCGCCCACGCCGAGCTTACAACAGGCGGTGCGGAGGCCGTTACGACAGCGGCGAGGACCGGAGCAGGAGTGCATCTCCTGACCCCAGGGGGCCGCGCGCTTTTGGACCTCGCGTCCTCGGTGCTCAGGTCCCTCCGCGCTTCCGGGCTCCCACGACAGTGCCCAAGTACGACGGAGACACAAATCCCAGCGTCTGGCTGGAGGACTACCGGCTCGCGTGCCACGCGGGCGGAGCACAAGACGACCACTTCATCATCAAAAGTCTCCCCCTCTACCTCGCCGACTCGGCGCGAACGTGCCTGGAGCACCTCCCTGCAGGCAGGATCGACAGCTGGGCGCAGTTGCGCGATGCGTTCATCGGCAACTTCCAGGGGACCTACACCCGTCCCGGGAACCCCTGGGATCTATGCAACTGTCTCCAGAGGGGGGATGAAAGCCTGCGTGACTACATCAAGCGCTTCTCCAAACGCTGCACCGAGCTGCCGAACACCGCCGACACCGACGTCGTCTCGGCGTTCCGGTTCGGAACCACCTGCGTGACCCTCATCCACGAATTAGGGCGCAAGAAGCCGCGAACCATCCGGGAGCTCCTCGACATCGCCACCGACTACGCCGACGGGGAAGACGCTGTCGCCGCGACCCTTGATCGGCCTCAAGGCAAGGGCAAGCAGTCGGGGGCGGCCGGCGAGGGCCCCTCCGCACAGCCCGACAAGAAAAAGAAGAAGGACAAGCGACGGCGTGAAGGCAACATGGTGGCGGCGGCTGAGCGAAAGCCTACCAAACCCAAGGGCAACGCGCCAAGGGATCACTTCGAGAAACTCCTCGAGGCGCCTTGCACCAACCACGAGGGCCCCGTCAAGCACGCCTTGAAGGATTGCAAGCTCATGAAGAACTTCCTCGCCGGCACTCTGAAGAAGAGATCCCACGAGATCACCAAAGATGGGGCCGGGGGTCAGGACGACGACCACGGCGGATACCCCAAGGAGGACGGCGCCGTCCTGATGATCGTTGGGGGATCAGCGGCCTGCCCATCAAGGCGCGACGAGAAGCTGATCCGACGAGAGGTTTGTCACACGGAGCCCGTGGTGCCCTCCTACCTAAGGTGGTCCGAGGCCCCGATCACCTTTGATCGCTCCGATCACCCCGACCATGTCCCGCAACCGGGAAGGTACCCGCTCGTCGTCGCTCCTCTCTTCGGGACGAAGCGCATCCACAAGGTGCTGATGGACGGAGGGAGCGGCCTCAACATCCTCTACGCCGAAACCCTCGATGAGATGGGGATCCCGCGATCCCGGCTTCGGCCATCCGCGGCGCCATTCCACGGGGTTGTCCCCGGGGCAGACGCGATGCCCCTCGGGCAGATCGACCTGCCTGTCACGTTCGGGACTCCACGGAACTTCCGCAGGGAGACACTCACTTTCGAAGTGGTGGGATTCCCTGGGACGTATCACGCCATCCTCGGGAGGCCGGCATACACAAAGTTCATGGCTGTCCCGAACTATACGTACCTTGAACTGAAGATCCCCGGACCCAAAGGTGTCATCATGGTTGGGGCTTCGTTTGAGCACGCGTACGCATGCGATACCGAGTGCTTCCAATTCGCGGAGGCACTCATCCGGTCCGAGAAGCTCGCCGCTGAGCCTTCACCCAGGGACCTGGATATCCCCGAGACCTCCAAGCGCGCTGCGTGCTCCTTCGAGCCAGCCAAGGACGTCAAGGAGGTTGCCATGGCCAACGATGGTCGCACCCTCCGTGTCGGGACGGCGCTCGATCCTAAATAGGAAAGCGCGCTCGTCGACTTTCTCCGCGCAAACCTCGATGTGTTTGCATGGAAGCCCTCGGATATGCCGGGGATTCCAAGGGAGGTCGCCGAGCACAAACTTGACATTAAGCCTGGCGCTCGACCGGTCAAACAGAGGCTTCGACGATACGACACGGACAAGTGCAAAGCCATCGGCGAAGAGCTCAAAAAGCTCCTTAGTGCCGGCTTCATTAGGGAAGTGTACCACCCCGAGTGGTTAGCAAACCCTGTCCTTGTAAAAAAGAAGAATGGGAAATGGAGGATGTGCGTTGACTATACTGGCCTGAACAAGGCATGTCCAAAAGACTCCTTCCCTCTTCCTCGCATAGATCAGGTGGTCGACTCCACCGCGGGGTGCGAAACCCTATGCTTTCTCGATGCGTACTCCGGGTACCATCAGATCGCCATGAGCTTGGCCGACCAGCTCGCAACATCTTTCATCACGCCTTTTGGCACCTTCTGCTATTCGTCTATGCCGTTCGGGCTGAAAAACGCAGGCGCCACGTTCCAAAGATGCATGCGTCGCGTCTTTGGCGATCTTATCGGCCGACTGGTCGAGGCGTACGTTGACGACATAGTAGTAAAATCAAGCGCATCGGCGACTTGGTCCCAGACCTCGCGGCGGTCTTTGAGAAGCTCCGGCTAAATAAGGTCAAGCTTAACCCCGAGAAATGCGTTTTTGGGGTTCCGAGAGGCATGCTCCTCGGCTTCATCGTATCGGAATGAGGCATCGAGGCCAACTCCGAGAAGATCACCGCCATCACCGACATGGGGCCCATCCAGAACGTGAAGGGGGTCCAACGCGTCACGGGTTGCTTGGCCGCGCTTAGCCGTTTCATCGCCCGACTCGGGGAACGGAGCCTGCCCTTGTACCGCCTGCTCAAGAAGTCGGACCACTTCACCTGGAACGCCGAGGCGTAGGAGGCCCTCGACTCGCTTAAGGCGTCGCTCAAAAATCCGCCGATCCTGACCGCCCCGGCGGAAGGAGAGCCCATGCTGCTCTACATCGCGGCAACCACTCATGTGGTAAGCACCGCCCTCGTCGTCGAGCGCAACGAGCCCGAGAAGGCCCAGAAGGTGCAGCGCCCCGTCTACTTCGTCAGCGAAGTTTTGTCCGACACCAAGGTGCGGTACCCTCAGATCCAGAATCTGGTCTACGCGGTCCTCATCACCAAGCGGAAGCTCCGACATTACTTTGACGCCCACCCCATCTCGGTGGTGTCAAAGTATCCACTCGGCGAGGTGATCCAGAGCCCCGAGGCCGAGGGGAGGATAGCCAAGTGGGCACTCGAGCTGATGGGAAAAAACATCACCTATGCCCCCCGGGACGCCATCAAGTCGCAAGCGCTGGTCGACTTCGTCGCCTAGTGGACCGAGGCCCAGACTCCCCCGACCTCCGTCGAGCACGAGACGTGGGTCATGTATTTCGACGGATCGCTCATGAAAGAGGGAGCAGGCGTCGGCCTTGTCTTTGTCTCGCCCTTGGGCGTGCGTATGAAGTACATGGTCCGACTGCACTTCCCGGCCTCCAACAACACCGCCGAGTATGAAGCCTTCATCAACGGACTCCGTATCGCCCTCGAGCTGGGAATACGACGTCTCGAGGTCCGAGGCGATTCGGAGCTGGTCGTCGATCAAGTGATGAAGGAGTCGAGCTGCGTCAGCCCCAAGATGGCGGCCTACTGCCGGGCGGTCCGCGGGCTGGAAGACAAATTTCTCGGCCTCGAGCTCAAACACATCCAACGACGGTACAACGAAGCGGCCGACACCCTCGCCAAGGCGGCCTCCAACCGGAAGCCTGTCCCCCATGGTGTGTTCGCTAAAGACCAGTACGTCCCATCGATTCGGCTAGACGACGAGCCGCCGGAGCCTCCGACGCAAGAGGAAACGGAAGTGATGGAGATCGACGCAGTACCGGAGCCCAACCTCGAGGATCCCGACTGGAGGATCCCGCTCCTCGAGTGGATCGTACAGGGCAAGCTCCCTTCCGACAAGACTGAGGCCCGGCGAATCGCACGCTGGGCCAAGACGTTCACACTCATTGAAGGAGAGCTCTACAGGCGAGGCACCTTTGGCGTCCTGATGCGGTGCATTCCAACCGACCAAGGCAAAGAGTTGCTGCGGGACATCCACGCAGGAGCCTGCGGGCACCACGCTGTGCCGAAGACTCTTGTCGGGAAAGCTTTCCGACAAGGATTCTACTGGCCAACCGCAGTCGCCAATGCCAAGGACATCGTACGCAGCTGCGAAGGGTGTCAGTTCTACGCACGACAAACTCACCTCCCGGTGCAAGCCCTACAGACCATCCCCATCACCTGGCCCTTTGCCGTGTGGGGTTTGGATCTAGTCGGACCACTGAAAAAAGCGCCCGGGGGCTTCACGCATCTCCTTGTCGCCGTCGACAAGTTCTCCAAGTGGATCGAGGCCAGGCCCATCAGGCGGGTTCGCTCATAAGAAGCTGTCCAGTTCTTCACCGACATCATCTACCGCTTCGGAGTCCCAAACATTATCATCACCGACAATGGCACCCAATTCACGGGCAAGAAGTTTCTCAACTTCTGCGACGCCAACAACATCCGAGTGGATTGGGCTGCCGTCAGCCACCCAAAAACCAATGGGCAAGTGGAGAGAGCAAATGGCATGATCCTGCAGGGACTGAAGCCGCGAATCTTCAAACGCCTCGAGAAGTTCCGCGCAAGATGGGTCGCAGAGCTCCCGTCGGTCCTCTGGAGCTTGCGGACTACTCCAAGTCGGGCTACCAGCTGCACGCCCTTCTTCATGGTGCACGGGTCCGAGGCGGTCCTCCCGACGGATCTCGACTACGGCAGCCCAAGAGTTCGTGCCTACGACGACGAGGGGAACCAAGCCTCCCTAGAAGACACCATCGACCAGCTGGATGAAACACGCAGCATCGCCCTCCTCCACTCGGCCAAGTACCAGCAGGCCCTACGGCGGTACCACGACCGCAACATCCGAAGACGGGCCTTTCAAGTCGGCGACCTCGTCCTCCGACGAGTTCAGAGCAACTGTGGCCGCCACAAGCTGTCGCCGCCATGGGAAGGCCCCTACATCGTCGACCAAGTCCTCCGCCCGGGGACTTTCAAGCTCAAGGACGCTGACGGCCAAGTCCTTACAAACGCTTGGAACATAGAGCAGCTACGTCGCTTTTACCCTTAAAAGTACCTGTACTTTTCGCTTGCGATAATAAATAAAGTGCCGCTCTGTTCCGAGTACTTTATATGCGTACGATCGTTTTTCGAAATGTACCCTGCGAGTTCCCAAAACTAAGCGGCGGGCGACCCCTTCCTTGTGCAGGATCGCCCACCGCTCGGGGGCTCCACCCGGGGCCCGGTGCCCCTCCTTTTTTCGCAAAAATTCGACAAATGATCGCTCCCGCGCGCGATCAAGCGGTATACTTTTGCGCTTGCGAAAAAGAAACGTCAGCTCGAGCGGCTCTGTGATCGCGATTGTCCAAGTTCCGAGTGCTCACGCCCCTGCGGTTATGGCGCTGACTTGCGGGCAAAATCCAAGTCCTCAGACCAACGTCTTTTTCCCGAGAGCAATAAAGGAATCGCCTCGACTAGTTGTTGCTTTCAACGTATCGGGCTGTTGTTTGTCATTGTTCGAATCTTCTGAAACTGCTCGGGGCTGCGAGTCCGAGTGCCCAAACTCCCGAGTTCCTACGCCCCGGCGGCTACGGAACAGAGTCTGACGGGCAGGCTCCCGCGCCTTACCATCTCGACCCATGACCCCAAAAGCATTCGGAAGAAAATGGAAATGGCAAGCAACAGATAAAAACACGAGTTTTTTAAGCAACAACGAATACCTTCAAGGGGGAGTCAAGTTCATTACAATATAAAATGGCTAAGTCTCCTACTTTCTACTCTATTTACAGCCCGAGATCCTTCAGGGCAACGGCGACCATCTTGTCAGAAAAGGAGGAGGACTCGGCCTCGATTTCATCATACTCGTGGTCCTCATAGCCAGGGGCCCATCCACCTTGCAGACACTCCCGCTCCATGCTCGGGTAGTGCGACAAGAACATGGCGATGATCTTCCGCGCCACGCTCCGTGCAAGATCCGAAGCTTGCGCCCGAGTTCTTCCTGAGACAAGGGCAACGCGCTCCACCATGGACGGGCCGCCGCCGACGTTGAGCTCCGCGAACAGGTGCTCGACGGCCTGAACCAGAGCTTGGTGGACTCCGGCTTTCTCCTCGAGGGCCTTCTGGGTTCGCTCGGTCTCCTCCCTAGACTTCCGGAGATCCTCGACCACCCCTGAAAGAATCACCTCGGTTGAGCCACTACTAAGGAGAAGCAAGGGGAAGGTTGAGGGGAAGTGTGACGCTTACTTGTCATCTCCTCCNGCATTCGGAAGAAAATGGAAATGGCAAGCAACAGATAAAAACACGAGTTTTTTAAGCAACAACGAATACCCTTCAAGGGGGAGTCAAGTTCATTACAATATAAAATGGCTAAGTCTCCTACTTTCTACTCTATTTACAGCCCGAGATCCTTCAGGGCAACGGCGACCATCTTGTCAGAAAAGGAGGAGGACTCGGCCTCGATTTCATCATACTCGTGGTCCTCATAGCCAGGGGCCCATCCACCTTGCAGACACTCCCGCTCCATGCTCGGGTAGTGCGACAAGAACATGGCGATGATCTTCCGCGCCACGCTCCGTGCAAGATCCGAAGCTTGCGCCCGAGTTCTTCCCGAGACAAGGGCAACGCGCTCCACCATGGACGGGCCGCCGCCGACGTTGAGCTCCGCGAACAGGTGCTCGACGGCCTGAACCAGAGCCTGGTGGACTCCGGCTTTCTCCTCGAGGGCCTTCTGGGTTCGCTCGGTCTCCTCCCTCGACTTCCGGAGATCCTCGACCACCCCTGAAAGAATCACCTCGGTTGAGCCACTACTAAGGAGAAGCAAGGGGAAGGTTGAGGGGAAGTGTGACGCTTACTTGTCATCTCCTCCTCCAACTGACGACCAACCCGCACCAGCTCCTGGTTTGAGGCAAAGGCCCTGGCGACCTCGCGCTTCTCCGACTCCAGGTTGGCCTCCAGGCCGGCCTTTTGGTTTCGCAGGACTGTATTGGCAGACAAGGCTAAGCAAACTCGCGGCCACTCGGGAAGTACAGAAAGCAACAGCCCGACAAGAAACAAGGAAGGGTAACTTGCCGAGGATCTCCTTCTCCCTCTTCTGGGCGACTTCTCCGAGGCGGGCCCCCTCATCCTCTGCGGCCTTTAGCTTCCCGGCCAGCTCGACCAACTGGTTGTTGGCCGTCTTGAGGTCAAGGTCGCGGTGCTGGACGTCTTTCTGGAGGTCCGTCACCTTCACCTTCAGCCCCTCGGCTTCCCGCACGGCGGCCTCCTTTTCCCGGTCGGAGGCGTCGGCAGCCGCCAGCGCCGCCGCCACCGTCTTCTCGGCCTCCTCCACCTTCGCCTCGAGGGCGACCCTGTCCTCCTCGGCGTGGGCAAGCGCCTCTGTCCTAGCCTCCTGGGCCTCGGCCAGCCGAGCCTCGAGTTGCTCTTTCTCGGCCTTCAGCTGCTGGACGGCGTGCCACAGCCCGGCCTCCGGCGAAGGAACAAGGACTTCTCGGAGCTGCGCTCCATGATTTTCTGTACGAAAGCAGAAAGAAGAGCAGTAAGATACTCCCCAAAACGGCGCCACCTTAAAAACCAGAAGGAGGGAACCCGAGAACTTACCCGGGAAGGCTTAATGATCATCTCGTTGAAGATCTCCTTCATGTTGTGGAGGCCCTCCGCGAGAAGATGACACTGCTCCCTCTCCGACTTGTCGTCAAGCTCGAAGACGGGACTCCCCGGGTTCTGACGATCATACCACATCAACCGACCCTCGCACGGCAGGTTCGGGTTGTCCTCGACGGGTACGATGGTCTGGAAGCGACGATCCATCGTCATCATCCCCGGAGTGTCCCTGAAGGAGTCCGGGACGCCCCTCAAAGGGCTCAAAGGCCTCGGGGGCTCCGCAGCCAGCCCCCCGCTGGGATCGTCGTCGATCCTCCGAGAGCCGTCCTCCGGCGAGTCCTCGAGCACGACGACCTCTGGGGGAACCACCCCAGAGGAGGACTCGGGGGCTGCAGCAGCTGCCGCCGCCGGGATGGCGACGTTCTGGAGGGCGCCGGTCGTCCCCGCCTCCGCTTCCTCGGGATCGGCCGCGGTCCCCGGTGGGGTAGCAACCCCGCGGCCATCTGCCCCGGCAGCAATCTCCTCGGCCCCGGCTAGGGCCGTGTCACAAAGCAGGGCGACCTCCCGGCCCCAGGGCGGCACGCCGCCTCCTGAGGGGCAGGATGGGCTGCCCCCACCAGCTGCTGCTCCAGCTCGGCTTGGAGCGCTGCGACGGCCGCCTCTGTGGGGACGGTCTGCGTGACAACCAGGCCCGCCGGGAGCGCACCTCCCGGGCTGTCACCACCTCCCTGAGGCACCTCCTCCTCAACGGGGGGCGTCTTCCTCCGTGTCGCCTCCTCGGCCTGCTCCGTCGCGGGCCTCGGCGTCTGCGCTGCCGAACGCAGCTTCTTCTTCGGCGCCGCCTCGAGTGGCTTGTCAGCCCGACTGGTGTATCACAAGTCGAGGAGTCCGACTGAGGAAAAAGGCAACTGTGGAAACAGAAACTACTCGAGAAAGACAGAGCGTGACTCACCTCGACGAGACGGTCCGGGTCCGCTTGGCACTTGCCGGCGTCGGGCCCCGCGGGGACGAGGGTCTCTTGGACCCCGCAAGCGCCGTCGGGGCGGGGGCCGCCTGCGTGGTCTCGGCGCTCCTGCCCGAGTGGGGCGCCGCCTGGCCAGTCGAGCCTCCTCCTTCGACTGGGGACGGATCCGGCCGCCCCGCCGTGGCCCTCACCGGGGCGGAAGGGACCCGCGCCTCCACCGTGGGCGACGCGGGCGAGGCACTGCCCCCGACAGGATTTGCCCCTGCGGCAGGTGCGGGCGTCCGGGGTGCGTCCCGCCCTCCGCTCTGCGCCCGTGTTGTCTGAGGGGCTGGCGGCGGCCGCCTGTCGTCTCGCGGCGCGGACCTCTGGGGAGAGCGCGACGCCCCCGACGACGAGCCACCCCTGTGGGCGCGCTCTGACGGGTCCCGGCTCCTCTCCCGACGCGAGGAGGTCGCGTCCCGACGAGGGTCCGCCCGCTCCTCGGACGCGCGGCGGGTGACCGGAGGCGTGCGGTCGCGCCGCCCGTGCTGGCTGTCCCCGGCGGACCGGTGAGGCTGGTCCGACCGAGAACTTCTGCTCCTCCCCGCGTCCGGCGGAGGCGACCTCCCTCTCCCGCTGGACCTCGGCTGCTGCGCCGAGGGCGAAGCCGTCACCACGGCAACTGCTCTGAGCTTCGTGGGGGCGCGTCCTCATCCTCCGAGTCGTCCTCGCTCCTCGAGTCCCCCTCCGCGGGCTCCGACTCGGGGTCCTCATCCTCGGAGACTCGGTCTCCCTTCCCCCTCCTCTTGGCCCGCTCGGCGTTTCTCTCCCGCTTGGCCAACTCGCGCTTCTTCCACTTCTCCCGGCGGTCCTTCTTCTCCTTGGCCCGCTCGGCGGCAGCCCGATTCTTCGCCCGGTCCTCGGGAAGTGGCGGCAGGGAGAAGGAGCAGTCTTCGCTCTTCACCTAAAGGACTAGGGATCAAAAGACGAAAAAAGTACTCGGAATTGAATTCAAGACAGATGAAAGAATTCTTACGAGGGCCTTGGTGTTGGCGTTCGGCAGCATCGGAAGAAGGTCCCGCGGCGGGTATGCGACATGGGCCCTCCCCACCGCTGCCGTCACCCTGCGCTCCACCTCGGTCTCCGAGGGCAGGGGGTCCATCGTCACGGTCCCCACGAAGGGGGCCTTCTCCGGGACCATCTGCCACATCTGGAGGGCGCGCCGTCTCAGCGGTACGATACCTCTCGAGAGGTACCCGCCGATGACCTCCGCCGCGGACACATTCCTGTCCCGGAGTCGCGCGAGGGCCTTCCAGACGTTCCCGAGGAGTTTCTCCTGGAGCCTCTTCTCGGGCCCGTACCCCCAGTTGTCGGGCGCCTTCTCGAACGACCTCCCGGTGTACTCCGGAAGGGATTCTTGGGGTCGTTCTTGAGGTAGAACCACCCGGGGTGCCAACCCTTGTTCGAGCTAATCAGGGACCCCGGGATGTAGTCGCGCGACCGTCCCTGCTTCATCTTCAACACGGCGCACCCGACCGTCGCGGGGCCGCCGCCTTCAGCAGCTTGCAACACGAACTTGAAAAAGTACCTGAAGAGGTCCCAATGGGCCTCCATCCCCAGGTACCCTTCACACAGTGCCACGAACACTGCCATCTGCTGCACCCCGTTGGGGTTGATGTGCTGGAGCTCCAGCCCGTACTCGTTGAGCACGGCGCGGATGAACCTTCCCGCGGGGACGGAGAACCCGCACTCGTGGAAGGCGACGAGAGAGACGACATACCCGGCCGGCGGCCGGGGGGAGTCCTCCACGCCCGGCCTCTTCCACTCCTCAGCCTCCGTCAATGGCGGGAGCGAGCCGTCCCTCACGAGCCCCTCCAGCTGCCTCTGCGTCACCCTGGAGCGCTCCCAGATCGACATCGCGACGTCACCCGACGAAGAGGACGCCAGCCGTGGGGGGGATTCGGTCTCTCCTTCCTCGGAAGAGAGCGAGCGCGGCGGCGGCGGAAGATGCGAGAGGGCGAGGAAGACGAAGCGCGCGACAGAAGGCGAAAAGCCAAGGAAAGGAAAACCCTTGGCGGCCGCGGCGCGAGGCTATAAAGAGGGGAAGACAGGCGAAACGGGGCGGCGGCGTTAAATGCGCGGGCCCACCTTCGGCGCGTCGCGACGTGCGCACGTCGCTTCGCCTGACGGCCTGAAAAGGCGCGCCCGCCCTCCACGCGGTGGAAAAGCCGGCCAGCGCCTCCACGCTCGGCCCACCAATGGCCGGGTAACGGGCCGGCCCAACAAGCTCCGCGCCCCCGACGAGCTCCATGTCCCCGACAAGTTTCGAACCCTACACACCCCCGACGACCTCCAAGACAAACTACTCGGATTCAAAGCCTTAACAAGAGCATTTGCTCTTCTCAAGGCTCGGGGGCTACACCCGGCGGGTGCGCTCGCGCGCCCCCACCGGAAGAACCACGACTAAACCTGGGCGAGAGTCCCTTACTCTCCCCCAGGCTCGGGGGCTACTGACGAGGGTCCAGATCAGGGGTACCCGATCTAGCCCTTAAATCTACGACGTGACGATAATCAACCTTCCAAAAATCAAAAGCCGAAGACCCAAATCAAGCAGATCCTCCATACCCAGCTAGCTCGGAGGTCGCCCGAGGAGTCTCCGATTCGCCCGAGGAGTCTCCGCCTCCGACTGGCTCCCGATTCGCCCGAGGAGTTTCCGCCTCCGACTGGCTCCCGATTCGCCCGAGGAGTCTCCGCCTCCGAGTGGTCTCCGCCCCGCCCGACTGGACTGCTCGGCTCCGCCCCGCTTCGGCCCATCCGGTGCCGTACCAACTTGGTACCCGCCGTGTCAGGGCATGATGGGCCTCCGTCCTTCGCCACGGCAGCCACAGGAGCACCCGTCTCATCCGAACAGGAACACTACAGTTCCGGAGAGACACGCATGCAGGACACCTGGAGCCCGGCGAGGACACCTGGAGTCCAAGGCGGCACAGTACAAGTCAACCACGACCCGGCAGCCACCCGGAGACTTACCCGAGAAGCCGTCTACATCAACCACCCGGGCGAGTACGACCCCGGGTCAAGCGGGGCGCCCACTCCGTCAACACCTACTCCGTGTACGGCTCGGCATGCAGGTCGGGGTTAAAGGCCCCGGGGCAGTAACTCTCGTTGTAATTTTCCTCTTTTTACCTCCTCTCTTCCTTCTCCCCTTGAGACTATAAAAGGGGGCAAAGGGAGACCAGTGAGGGGGATTCGATTCCAGAACGCTCAGGCTACAAATCAACCGAACTCCCAACAGAAACCACACAACGCAGGGACTTGGGACCCTCTCCCTCTCCCGACTAGTTTGTAACCCCTACTACAGACTTGGGCTCGAGAACACCGACTCTCACTGGACGTAGGGTATTACTCTCCGGAGGCCCGAACCAGTCTAAATCTCCTGTGTCTCTTGAGCCACCATCCGGTGCCCTGGCACGCGATCATAGAAATATTACTTACCGGCGGTAGAGAACCCCGACAAGCAGCAACTTAATCTGTACTGCGTACCTGAAAAGACCAAGCAGGAGAGCAGCCATATTGCACACACCATCCACTTTTGTTGGGGATCGACAGTACATGGCTCCTGATTTTCCAGAGCCAGTTCACTTGACACGCCGTGGTGCAAGCGGGTTGGTTAGCTCACAAATAGAAGGAAGAAACCCATCATGCTGCCAGCTCAAAATAGAAGCAGCAACGTCCCCCAAGCTCCTTGATCGCCGCCGTCAGAAGCAAACGCTAGCACTCTAGCAGAGAGTGTGCAGTGCAGCGCACCTGACTCTGGCTGGTGGGCCGCTTACGGCTGCCACTCGATCGCTTTCCCTCTTTGGTGCCAACCAAGTACCAACCAAGACCAGACCACCAGACCAGAGATCGGGAGGGGCAGCTTTCCGAATAAGTGGCAAGGCAATCCATGACGTCTTTGCCCACACGCCGGTTCTGGTTGGCTTGGAGTTTGGACACTGCAGCACCACCAGCCAATTGAGGATTTGAAGAGTTCCAGCTTCTAGTGCTGCTAGCTTCTCAAACCAATCAATCCATGCAATTTGCAATTGAATTAGTACTATTGTTTGGAGAACTCTATGGACCAAACTATTTTGCTTCATTCACGTTTTGCAATTAGGAACTCTTTTTCAATCTTGTCGTAATTAGCTTTGTGCAGCAACAGCAACGCTTCTTTCTGGGAAAAAGATTGGATACCTAGCTGTATGCCTGTATGTATCTGATCAACAATTACAAAAAAAAAAGTATATCAAACAATACCCTAGCTAGATGTAACCCTACCGAAAGAACTACTAATGGAAACACAAAACATCGACAAAAGCAAAAGGACAACGAAATTAGATAGCCTGGCTCATGTTTGGTCTGGAGCGCCCACTTGAAGGAGAGGAAGAGCAACTTGTAGCGCTGGATCCTTAGTTAAACCATTCCAGGAGATAATTAAAAAAAGTCGATGCCAATCAGAACGAACACACTTGCATCACCAACTAAACTACATAATTTGAGAGGCTGGGACCGGTTATTTGGGTTCCGCTATGCGTTTTTCGTTTGTATTATTGCGTGGGGGACTATTTGTTTGGTATTTTTACTTCAACTTCATACATACTCCTGTTTTGATAGCTCTTCCTTGTTGTAACGATCCCAATGCTCCTGTTTTGCTAGCAGCTCATAAAAAGGAGCGTTCATTATTTTTTTTCAAGAAAAAGAGTGGATAGCCGTCATTTTGTGCGTTATTTAGTTACAAATCAACCGTTTTAAAAAGCCACTACTGTATATGTCAACTTTGTGCATTGCATACATAAGTCTTATCGTAATTGTCCCCAACAGGAAGTCATAAAAGAAACAGATTCTTCTGAAAAAATGTTAAATACATATAATTTTGTGCATTATGAATCAACCGTTTAAAAAAGACTAGACCTGAGCATTTGTGGCCCGGCCCAGTCCGGCCCGACGGGTTTTGGCCCGCCCATGATGCTTAATGGGATGGGCATGGGCAAAGCAAATGAAGCCCGAATAATTTTTTTCTTCACCCGAGCCCGGCCCAAACTATTTAAATGAATTATTTGTCCATTCAAAAAGAGCGGGAAGCCCGAGCCCAACCAAGGCCCAGCCCAAGCCTGGCCCAAAATAGAGGCCCATAGTCGTCCATGGGGCGGGCGTCGGCAAGACTTTTAAGGCCCAAAAAAATCGGGCTTTTTTCGGCCCGGGCTGACCTGCAAAATGCTCAGGTCTAAAAAAGACACACTATACATGTCAAATTTGCACATTACTCTGTTGCAATTTGCATAACTATTTTTTGGTCGCAATCACCCCCAACAAAAACTCATAAAAAGAAGTATATTTGTCAGAGAAATTTTAAACACTCGTTATTTTGTGCATTACAAGTCAACTGTTTAATAAGTCATTACTATGTCAACTTTGCATATTAAGCCTATTCCAGAACACTTTTTTTGTCGTAATCGTCATCTACAAGAACTCATAAATTAGGGTTAAAGGAACTCATAAAAGAACTCTTGTTTGAATATACTCATGAAATAACTCATAAATTACTCATGAAAAAAGCCTAAATACTCGTTATTTTGTGCGTTACATGTCAATTGTTTTAAAAGTCATTACTGCATCAACTTTGCATATTATAGCCTATTCCAGAACACTTTTGTTTTGTCGTAATCGTCCTCGATAAGAACTCATAAATCAGGGTTAAAAATAACTCTTTTTTTAATACTCATAAAAGCACTCATAAATTACTCATGAAAAAGGTTAAATACTCGTTATTTTGTGTGTTACATGTCAACTGTTTAAAAATCATTACTATACTATGTCACCTTTGCATGTTAAGCCTTTTCCAGAACACTTTTTTTTTTGTCGCAATCGTCCTTGACAAGAACTCATAAATCAGGGTTAAATAACTCTTTTTTAATATGCTCGTAAAAGAACTCATAAATTACTCATGAAGAAAATGTTAATTACTCGTTATTTTGTGCGTTATGAATCAAAGCCATGCCAAACATATCTTAAACTTATACAAATATGAGCCCAACAAAGGCTAAAAAACATGGAGGAATCACACATCTAGCTCATGAGTCGGCACAAACAAAGCATGCCACTTGCTAAGTTAGGGCTCACTTCTTTCACAGATGCGCATCATCATATCCAGCCAGCCTTGAGAACAAGTGTACTAGGAGCAACAGTAACGACTGAAAGCAACATGTAGGCTGGAAATTTACCCAAACGGGGGGCACAGACGTTTTTTTTTTTTTTGAAAAACCGGAGGCACGGACGCGCATGTGCCGTTTTTAACTAACGGTACGGTCCGCATCACATCACAGGACAGGGCACCAAATCCCGAAAACGTACAGTTTTAGGAGTAGTACTTGAGAGAGAAAAAACACAGATTAAAAACCAGCAAAGTATTGCCCCTTTGCCCAAAGTCCAACCACTGCACCTAATTTGAAATCCAACACGACCAACCACATTAGAACAATTCAACCCCTTCCTAAATCCTAATCAACTCCCAAATCCTACACATTCTATCTACAAACATATTAATATTTTTATTCTGAATTGAACACATTACTAGTATATTTGGTATAGCAAAATTAGACAAGAGCAACCCTCCAAGCCTACCCCTATATAATAAATGAAGGCAATGCAAGGCATAGATAAACACAAGCTTAAACCACATGATTAGCGGGCTAATGACGCTGCTAATCACTAGACTCCCTTTCTAACACGGCTACCACTAGCCCCATCAAAGAAAGTGGGGGCGCCTCCCCACCAACGGAACAGACCAACACCGCGACCTCTCCGCCCCCCTGTCTCTCTCCTCGTCCTCAAGCTGCTCTCCCTCTCCCTCCCGCGGCGCGGCCGAATGCCGCGAGCTGGGCGGAGCTGACCCCGCCGCCGGCGACCCCGCTCGCCCGCCGCCGCCGCAGCCACGCGGGTGAGTCTCTCTCCTACCATATCTGTTTCTCCGGGGCCGGATACGGCGGTTTCTCCGGCGGTTCCGAGCCCGACTCGGGCGAGACGCGGCTCGATCTGCGCGGGCTCTCGCCGAATCGGCTCCGCCTGAGCTTGCTCGGGTGGGTGACCGCGGGCTCTGTCGCCGCCGCGCCGGCCGCGTGCGTTTCGCGGGGGCGGCTGCGCGCTCCCCGTCCTGGGAATTTTGAATTCCGAGTCGGTGCTCGGGTCCCGAGCCCGCGGGGTTTCTCTCGGTTTTTTTTGTTTGGAATGATTTTTGGCGGAGTATAAAGCCGCGATTTTCGGGGCTCGGATGGCTGAAGCTTGCGTTTTCTCTTCTTGCTTGCCTTACTCGCTTTCCTCGCCGCAGATTCGGCTGCCGACCGCGGAATGCCCGTGCAGGGAGGGCACTGAGGCCGCCAGATTCGGGAGCACGGGAGCCAGCCTCGCTTGGGGCCCGGGGATTCGCTTCCCCGGGGCGGCGGAGAAGGTTTGGGGGCGGAGGCTTCTCCGGATTCCAGCGTGTGGGACCTCCGCGCGATGGCCGCCGCCGGCTACATCGGCGGCGGCGGCGGCGGCGCCGAAGCCAAGTACAACTCGTACAAGGCGCCGGGCTTGCGCGGGGCCTTCCTGGAGGCGGTGCACGTCTCGTGCCTGGAGGACCGCTACGCGCTGGGGCCGCAGCTCGGGTGGGGGCAGTTCGGCGTCATCAGGTCCTGCTCCGACCTGGTCACCGGCGAGGCGCTCGCCTGCAAGTCCATCGCCAAGGACCGCCTCGTGTCCCCCGACGACGTGAGGGGCGTCAAGCTCGAGATCGAGGTCATGGCGCGCCTCGCGGGACACCCCAACGTCGTTGACCTCAAGGCGGTGTACGAGGACGAGGACTCCGTGCACCTCGTCATGGAGCTCTGCGCCGGCGGGGAGCTCTTCCACCGCCTCGAGGAGCGCGGCTTCTTCTCGGAGCACGAGGCTGCCGTGCTCTTCCGCTACCTCATGGAGATCGTGGCCCATTGCCATAGCAAGGGGATCGTGCACCGGGACCTCAAGCCAGAGAACATCCTCCTGGTCAGCAAGTCGCCATCGTCGCCGATCAAACTCGCGGACTTTGGCCTCGCCACCTACATCCAGCCTGGTATAGTTGGTATTCAATCAGTTCTATGCAAGTGGCACTTTGTCAATGCCAGTCTTTGGGAGCTAAAATCAGAATCTGTGTTATGTCAGGTCGAAGCTTGAGCGGCATGGTAGGAAGCCCGTTTTACATTGCGCCGGAGGTGCTTTCTGGTGGATACAACGAAGCTGCCGATGTGTGGAGCGCCGGGGTCATACTCTACATCCTCTTGAGCGGTATCCCGCCCTTCTGGGGGAAAACCAAGTCGAAGATCTTCGAGTGCATAAGGTCGACAGAGCTGCGGTTCCCTTCTGATCCCTGGGATAGGGTTTCTGATTCAGCAAAGGAGCTGGTCACTGGGATGCTGCGGCGCGATCCTAGACAACGGCTAACGGCCAAGCAGGTTTTAGGTGAGACATGAATTCATCCGTTTTCGAAACCGCCAAAATTAACTACCAAGCATTTTAATGCATCAATATCTTTATCTCGATTCATGATTCCTGAATCCTGACTAAATTCAGGCTATTGAACTGACTATATATTCAGGCAATTGAACTGTCAGACCATTGAGATCAACCAAAATAAGTCTCGCCTTGTTTAACCCCTCAACAAATTTTGCCTTGTTTACGTTACAAATTGAGTAAAGCATTGTAGCTTCTCCGCTAAGTAGCGAGCTAGCGCCAGCTCAAGCTGGTGGTTTTCCTAATTTAATCTTGCAAGGCTGGGAACAGGATGAGTGTCATCGCAGTCATCACCATTTTTTTTTTTGGTAGGGCCATGTTCTACTATCGTACAGAGATTTTAAATTCCCAACCTCTCTGTTCATGTTACTTTTAAGCTTGCTGATTCATTCCTCCGCCCTTCGTGGAATCTAGTTTGGTTGGCTGTCATGGCATAATCTCCAGACCTTACTGCACAGATCAGCCTGTTGTCAATGATGGCTTCTCTCCCCATTTTATAATAGCTATTCACCATGTAGACTTTCTATCTGAACAAACTCTTCCTTACGCAGAGCATTCGTGGATGCAAGAACACGCGGACCAATCGCAGGATTCCTGCAGCCATTGCCACGAGATCGGGCTCAGGAGGGAGGACCTGGGCTCGTGCTCCTTCTCCACGCCGCTGGCGTCGCGGAGCAGGGACGTGAGCTTCAACACCGGCGGCCCGATCTCCTGCCAGGGCATGTTGGAGGACGACGAGGCGTGCTCGCCCACCTTCGCCTGTAGGTCATCCTTCTCGGCGTTCGTCGCCGACGTGGCACCGTCATGCTCGACTTCAGGGTTCTCGTTCGGTGAGGCCTGCGAGCCCAGCGGCGTGGCGTTCCCAACGCCGGTGGCCTCCATGCCGAGCTTCTCGTTCTTCTGCGCGCAAGAATGCGGTGAGCCTGAGCCGTCGGCGTCGCAGGGCGTGTCCGCCGCCGCTGGTTGCACGTCTCGGAGGATGTCAGAGTTCATGGGGACGGTGAGGCCTGTGACCAACCAGCCGCGGGGCGCCGGGATCAACAGCAGGCGGAACCACACCATCGGTGCCGGCGAGCGGGAGCACCTGGACGTGGCGGTGGCCGAGTCCGTCATACGGTGGGCGTCGTGCACGAACCTGTCGACCACGCACTCGCTCCGGGCCTCGCTCGTGTGCTAGCATCCGTTCTTTCGGCTGTCTTTGCTTGTAACGCGTCTGAAGCTGAGGTGAGGTGAGTGTTGAGATGAGAGTGACAGTCAGAGGTAGAGAATGTAACCTGGACCTGATATATATAATGTTGTTATAGTAATAGTAGATTACCGAATACCGAGTGAGGTTCTTGCATGCTGAATGAGATGTGTTCCCCCCTTGTCCATAAGGTGTTCTCGGAACTCCGGATGAAACCAGCGTGCGCTTGCAAATTGATGCGATGTTTTCTCTAGATCCATAGAAGGATTTCTGTAGTTAGGCGCGGGCGGCGCTCCCTCCACTCCACTAGCGCATTTCGTCGAACACCACCGTGGCAGCTACTGCCGACAACGCCCTCGAACCCACTGTCTCTCTCCCCTAGTCCCTTGTACCCTCCAACCTTTGCATCTCCGCTCTCATAAACGGAACGCCAATCTAGAATTCATTTTTTTTTAAATTCAACCCAGAAATTATTTTTTTTGAAAAAATCAACCCAGAAATCATTATATCAGTCTCAGTGTGGTTTCATGAAGAGCTTTATGGACATTAAATAGCATGTTATAACAGTAATTTGCTGACATATCATATCAATAATTTGCTCCACGCCCCCAGCGGGTGGGGGATCAGATTTTTCCGAGCCGAACCAAGTATAGAAGAAGAAAGCACACACACAACATAGGATGTTTCACTTCTGAGCGGCCAGAACCTGTCTAAATCATAGTCTTAAACTTCTAACTCGAACATTATTCAGCCAGAGAACCTCTCCGTCTACGAGCGAAAGTTCGAGCGGGCTTTAGCGACGGCGATGGACGATGGACGAAGCGAGGGGTTACTAGAGGTGAGGGGGCTGACGCCGCCCGAGTCGCCCCTCGGACAATGCGAGGGCCTGGGAGCCGAACCTTTTTTCGGAACCATCTCAAATATACCACCAACGTACGTGCATACAAATTATTTTAGGACAGACTGTTTACGAATGACACTCGCACATGATACTCTTACAAGAGATGTTTTTTTTGCTGCTCTACATCGTGTAGAGGCAATTTAGGCCCTGTTCAGTTCACAAAAAAAACTTGCCAAAAAAGTTACCAAAAGGAATCTTTCATGCATGGAGTATTAAACGTGTGTTAATGACAAAACCCATTCCATAACCCTTAGGTAACTTTTCGAGACGAATCTAATGAGCCTAATTTGGTCATGATTAGACAACGTCGTGCTACAGTAAACAATCTCTAATGACGGATTAATTAGGCTTAATAGATTCGTCTCGCGATTTCCCGTCCAACCGTGTATTTAGTTTTATAATTAGATCATGTTTAGTCCTCCTAATCTTCGATTTACAATTGCTACAGTAAACGGTAACTTTCAATCCACTCAACTAAACAGGGCCTAATTCCCAACAGTTGCGCACATCATTTGGTACTTGTACTACAGTTGCAGACATCACTGGGTACCTGTACTAGCAGAGATCCTGCAGGAAAGAGAAGCAGCAAAATGAACAGGGTGTTGAATCATGGTGCCAAAATCAGAGGTATTGTCTTCTGTATGCTATTCTGTGTTTTTTTTTGCCTAGTAAAAGAGGAAGGAATTGCATTACTCACGGAAGATGGAGATGCTGGAAGTGTTTCTCGTCAGATGTTTCGGAAACAATACAGCCCTTCTTCTCCAGTAGCTCCTGAGCAACTGTGCCGAGAGGCATGGCAACGAGTTCCAGCTTGCGGAGATGCGGGAGCCACAACAACCCCTCAGGAAGGTGGCTCAGGTTGGGGCACTTGCAAATTGTCAGCTCGCTGAGACGCTCCATGGATCCACGCTCGATTCTCCATTCCTTTAGTGCAAGATCATGGAGGGACAACCGTTCAAGACTCGGGAAGATGCCAGGAGGGCAAGTCATGACCGAGCCTGTGTATGAGCGCTCGCCTATCTCCAGCACCCGGAGCCGCTGCATCGTCCAGCCGAGCTCCTGCATGCCCTTATCGTTCCTGAGCAGATTGGCACAGCGTATCTTCACCACGGTGATATCAGGATCCAGAAACTCCAAGAGGTCGCCGTCGTGAAACGGGATCCCCTCCTCCCCGGACCTCCCCAGAATGTCCAGCTGATGAGTTGTGTGCCTCGTCATGAAGCAGCATGTCAGGTTGGGATTCTCGTTGTTCTTGGATACTTGCCGTTTCGTCGCTTCTGACATTGGCTGAAGCGGTGAATCTTGGGCATAACTTTGTACCATCACACGCACCTTGGACTGCGAGCTGATCTGTGGCACTGACCATGCTACGGCGCGGGCGACGATAACCTGCTTGAGGGTCGGGATCCTCCAAAACGAGCGTGGGATATGCATCTGTGCCAGCATTGTAGAGTGCAACGTCTCCAGGCTCAGGAGGCCCCCAACGGAGGAAGGGAGAGCATAGGATCCGGTACCTCCAAAGCCAAGGTACCTCAAGTATCTCATCTGGCCAAACTCCTTGGGAAGAGAAATCAGAGCTGGCTCCCATGTTTCCAGGTAAATCACACGCAGATGCTGCAAGCTCTTGAGACCGTGGGATTTCTGGACTGCCTCCGCCGGCATTCTGAAGTATAACAGGGTGCGAAGCCGTCTCATGGAGGCGGCAGTCTCCCTTGTGAGGAGGAAGCCGTGGAGGACCATGCGGTAAGCTTGTATCATCTCCTGTTGGTAGTCGGTCCCAACAACATCCTGTGCCAAATAGCAGTCTTTCACAAGGCCTTCCATCCGAGCTTGCGAAATCCCCCAGTCACGCAGGAGGTCATGTACCTTGATCATGGTGATTCTCCCAGATCCCGCCCTTTCCTCCACCTGGATCATGCATCGCTGCACCAGCTCTGCAACGTATATGGCAGCTACTTCCTCGCGGGTATGCCCTCTAACTAGCGGGATGAAACCCTCTGCAATCCATAGCCTCGTCAGAGTTGGCACATCAATACTAGAGTCTTCAGGGAAGGCCGCGATGTACATGAAGCACGACCTCAGATGGCTTGTCATGTCGAAGAAATTGAGCTCCAGCATGGAACCAACTATCCGATCGGTACTGATCAAAGCATTCCAATCCCATGTGGTACCACTACCACTCATCAATCTCTTCCATTTGGCAACATCATGATTCCTCGACAGGTATCCCCCCAGGACAACAAGGGCAAGAGGTAGGCCACAGCATTTCTCTGCGACATCTCCCGCCAGCCTCTTCAATTGATCAAAGTTTTGCACCTCAGCTGCAACAATGCTGCTGCTGCTGCTGCTGCTGCTGCTGCCGCCGTCCAGCATGTATTCCGGGAAGGCCTTGCTAAGAAGCAACTGGGTGCTTTGTTCTCTGTTCAGGAGCTTCGGCTTGAGGATTTTCTTCCTTGCATCAGGGTACCGCGCGACAGCCTCACTGCGGGTGGTCAGAATGACTCTGCTGCCATTCGAGGTATCAGGTAAAGCGGCTCTAATTTTGTCCCAGACAATTGCACTCCATATATCGTCCAACACTATCAGGTACCTTTTGCTCCCTAGGAAGTCATGAAGCAATTGCGTCACCTCATGCTCTGTCTTGTTCTCAACCTCCTCCGCTTGCTGGACCCCCACAATACGCTTCACCATTTCTTTGAAGAGATCACCAAGTCGTGTAATCCTCTGGGACACAGTGATCCAAGCATGAACTTCAAAGTGCCCCTCTACTTGTGGCGAACCATACACCTTCTTAGCCAATGTCGATTTGCCAGCCCCACCGGGACCAACGATGGAAACAACTGTCAGGTCCATATTCCCTCTGCTCATCAAGTCATCCTTGATCCGTTCAACCTCCTCGTCAAATCCAATCACATCAGCTTGCACACCGAATGCAGGGTCAGTTTCTCGCCAATGTTGGATGGCACCATCCTCTCTGTCTGTGATGCAGCCCCGTGGTGGTTCTGCGATTGCAATTTCAACAACCTTGATGGCGGCAAAGTCCTCAAAGATGGTTTTCAGCCTTGCATTTGCTGAATCTATCCTTGCTCCTATGCTGTGGAGTCTAGCTCGGTACATAGGGAAGCAAGCATATAGAGAAATGGCCCCTCTAATGGATGTCTTGCGTTCGCATTGCCTCGCCAAGATGTTGGCGGCGTCAATGATGTCCTCCACCTCATACACGACCTCCCTGAGCTCAGAGATCAGTTTCATGGCCATGGCGCCACCCCTCCGCATCCTGTTGTCCAAGTCCGTGACAAAGGCTTGCATGCGCAGGAGATTTTGCTTGGCTGACTCCACTCTTTCAGAGACATGCAACAAGTATTTGGTCCGATCAACAACATTGCTACTGCTCCGCTCCAGCACTGTGAAAAGGGCGTGTTGGGCCATCTCCTTTGCTTTCTAGTGCAGAAAATCTGGAATATAATGTCCAGAGTAAATATGTAATATCAAAAAAAGAAAAAAAAACTTAAAAGAGTAAATTATGATTTAGTCCACGACTGAGGCATGATAACCAATTTACAACTGCAAATACAACTGCAAAGGTAGCTTTCACTGAACAATTTGCTGTGTAGGACATTGAGTCATTGGCTAACTATGCTAAAATATTAAAGCATACTAATGATGATATATGCAAATTAAGAAGGAAAACGAAATCGTAAAATGCCCCCATTTTAGGGCTACACTAACCTTCTTTTGTCCCAACTTATGAAATTCAGAGAAAAAACAAGTTCTCCAGATCAGCTGCCAAGTTAAGTTTGGCCACTGTAGACGCCGCTCCAAAGATATGTCCCCATGCATGAACATATATACACACAGATTTAGAGATTGCACTTGAAAGGAGATTAGAACACCACCCAAAGTTTCGAAGTTGTTGATGATTCTGACCTTTCACAGGCTTGCAGCTTGCAGAGTCGTCGTCAAACCAGTGCTGGTGTCCTCGGTGCGATAGGGATGATCAAAAGAAAAGAGGCACTTGCTGGACGGCATCGTTTGCAAGACCCTTTCCCTTCCGGTGGGTTGCTTGCCCTTGCCTTCTCCTCGACCATTGATCCTTTCCCCCCATAGCAAGTATGCCCAATAGCAAAGCTGCATTGTCATGGCACGCAGATTCTTTTCCTCTTTTTTTTTTCCTTTTTGCAAACTAGATTCTTTTCCGGCGCGACAAGTTTCGCACTAGCAAAAGTATCATCTCATTTGCGTGCCGTCCTCAATGTGATTATTCTTTGCGTTCCGGAGTTGCTATTGAAGCCATGAATGAATGGTAGGTCAATTTCCCGGCATCCCGGCGTTAAGAGCTCCATTCGTCCCACAAAGAGTATTCTTTTAGCTTTGTCCTCAATCAAACCATCTTATATTTGATCTAATTTATATACAAATATATCAATATTTTTGGATGAAACAAGTTTTATTAGATTTTTTATGAAATATATTTTCATGGTATACTTCCTCGGTCCTGAAATATAAGACATTCAAGGTTCAAAATTTGTCCTCAAACACAAGGCATTTTAAGACTTTTGGACAAGTATTAAAGAAAATTATTTAATTTTTTCTTGACTCTCCATTGCATACTTGCCTCTCTATTCCTCCTCCACTGCTTAATTTTAGGAGCTAAACGGGAAGGTCTCGGAGGGTACATACATCTTTTAGTTTTTCTCTTAATCTGTCTTAAAATTGCTAGAATGGTTTATATTAGGCCATTCTCAATGGGAGTTTCATGGGCAATAAATTCAATGCCACGTCAGCGTTTTTGATGACTTGGCAAGGAGAGAGAAGATGGGAGTTTGATGGGATAAGAGATGAGTTTCATCGACATGACACTCCTCTGGCACAGTTACCTAGTTTGCAGTCTTGGTAACTGTGCGATGAAACTATACACTGAGAATGACCTTACACGACATAGAAAGTACCTATTTGGTGCTATAAATATTAATATTATTTATTGTAAACTTGAAAACAGTTTGACTTAGGATTAAGTGAAAAGGAGTAATCTCCGCCTCTAAACTCGATTCCTGGCCCCAAATCGAGCAACGTCATTGGGCCACGTCGCCTCCAAAACGGCTGCCTGGCGTCGTTTACTCACGACTCAATCACGCAACGCGGCGTCGCCGCCGGTCCCACGCGTCAGTCCAACCGGCCGATGGGCTCGTGCTCGCCGACAACCCTGCCGCCCTGCGCCCCACATCGCCACCCAGGCCCCCCGCTGCAGCACGGCAGCAATTGCGTTTGCTCAGTCCGTCGATCCCGGGGGGAGTGCGTCGCCGAGCCGAACCTTGGTGATGAGCTCGCGCCGTTCATCGAGGGGCCCGACACCAAGCTCCTCACCGGCGGTTCGACCACCACTCAGGCCTATTCCGTACAGTCGGCCCGGGACGTCTCCATCAAGGGAATTCCCGTCTTCAACCACTGTAACCCCTTATTTTGCAATCTTTTGCCCCCCAGTCATCTTGCTGTCATATTTTAGGCAAGCCAAGCTTCAGATGCCCATGACCTATATGTATTCGATGAAATGCACAGCCGTGGAGCACCACACTCAAGCTGTGGCTGATGAAGACAACATACAAGCTCCACGAGAAATTGAAATTTGTAAGCATGGTATAGATTTGAATTATTTTTATGCTTAAATTTTTATGGTATAAATTTGAAATTAGTGCTGGAATCTAGTACTCTTTACATTTTTTTCGAACTGTGAACTTGTTTTCTGACCATTCATTTTATTGAACAAAGCAAAAATTACAGTCTGTTTAAGTGACTAAGATTTAGTTTGGTTTAAGCATCACCATATTCACCAGCACTGATCCTTTTGTATCATAAGAGTTGCTGGAGAGTGATATTTCTATTCCTGTTTTTTTTTTAGAGAAAAACATTGACTAATTGCATGTTCCCAATACTCATAAAAGCTTTTAAATTATTATGATCTGAACTCTGGATTCCTCTTGAATGCATGTACAAGTAGGCAACTAGGCATATAAATTGAGATCACTACTCCTTTTTCTGTCACCCTTGAAGGAATGATACTAAACATGTTGCAAATGGTGAAGGTACAGTGGAAAAATTAGGCACTGTTATTAGATCAAATAGGATGTGCATGATGTAGTCATTCATAGTTGCATTGTGTTTAAGGGATCCATAGTTGCATTGTGTTTAAGGGATCCTTGCCATATATGGATGTTTAACCATATCCATACCATGTAGCTGACAGAAACACCTTTTTTTTAGCTATAGGCAGTTGAAGCTGTTATAGTTACTTTTATCCTAAAGATACATAAATGGAGAAGACTTTTTGTATGACTTTGTTATTAGTGAAACATGGCTTACAACTTTAAATTCAATTGAAACAAAATTAGTGACATTTTCTTATACGAATTTTGCATTTTACAATGATTCTAAATTTCCAATTTCTTTGTGTTTAAATCAAGTAAATAAAATGGATTCCTAAACGAGAAACAAAGTGAGCAACTTTCTGAGCACCACAAAAGTTGCTTGCATACTTGACACATATTTTTGGTTTCACTTTCGGGTCAAATGGAGAAGTGTCATGGCCCAAGAGCTTCATTGTGCAAATATTTCCAAGAGATGCACTATAGGAGTAGTACGGCCTGATTCATCAACTTCTCTTACAAGAGAAGGCATACAACAGATCGTTCAATGCGCTGCAGAATGGCCTTGGTGTGAAGTATGCTTCGTTTCAAATCTGCTTCACCGATCGTTGCATCAAATTGCCACCCATGATTAACAGTGAAATTTGCTGTTGCAGGACAACATTGGATGTGCGCGAGTTGGGCATCCAGTTTGGCTGTGTCAGGCTGATACCTCTCATTCAGAAGGGCTTTCACTGTAAGTTCTGTCTCTCCTGGTAGTTTGATCGTACCTACATCCTGTACTTGAGAGTAAATTGTCAGGGCCTCAACTCTTGGTCTAGTGTTGCCTCAGATCAGGAGCAAAATATATACTTGGCGATGACTGGATTCAGAGGCATCGCAGGATTATGCAGCAAAATGCCAATCAGTAATTCAGTATAAACCTGTTGCTTGGGCAAAGGTTAGTGGATTGGCAAAATCTCTGTATACTATCTTTCTTTTCTTTTTGGCTGGATGATGTTAGATGTGCAAGATGTGTTGGCCCATTTTAGGGAATGGATCTTTTTGGCTTGATCAGACTGTTGTTACAAATATTCTTTAAATGGTAGCACTCTAATTTCTGTGAATACAATACTGGAGTCATACCTGTTGATTGTATCATAAATCATATAGGAGGGTACAGTGCTGCTCTTCATACATGGTATGTTTATTCCAGTTAGAATTTTTACAAATCTGAGGCTGTGCATATAAAACACTTTGTATTGAGTATGATCTAAGTAACCCTTTAACTTAGAAATTGTAACGTCTGCAGTTAATTTCTACGAACTTTTGTAGTCTCTCTCTATCTAGCAAGGCATTCATTCATATTCTGTGGAACCGTGGACTCATCAGCTAATATGTTTCATATGTTGAACTGCCCTTGAATGTAGCTGCTCTGCTTTTGTTGTTTTAGATTCTTTAGACGCTTTCTGTTCAAGGCTCAGGCAGCAGTTGGTCACCTTAGCAGGACTGGAGTCTCAAGAGCTATGATCAAAGAACGGTGAGTGCTTGGAGGCATCCTATTTTTAACTGTTTAGCACAATAATAGAAATCAGTACTCTCAAACAACTAGGCTTGCTGCTCATGTGAAACAATCACAATCGACTGTCCCTGATCAAGAACTGCGTGAATCCCTTAGGCTAGCTGTAGCCAAAATTCTATTGCCAGCCTATAGATCTTTTATCAAACGCTTTGGGTAAATGGGTGTATCACTTGTGCTGAGGATTTGGTGCTTTAGTTTCTCCTAATGATTTGGTGAATACTGGTCGTAAATGGGCTTTGCATATATATGAACTTAGAAAGCCATGGATCAAAAGCCTTTACAAAACTGACAAGCTAGAACCTCTTGGCGAGGCTAGGGAAATCCTGAGATTTGCAAGAGCTCAAGCTCAAAAGCAGGCAGCTAATCTTCACGGTCCACTTGTTTGTATTGATGTTGTTGAAGAAGGCATAGTTGCAGGACCACGAGCTGGGCTCTGGAAGGTACTTGGTATTTCTATGTTTTGTTGTGCTTATTTAAAATTTTCCATCGATGGAAACGTATTTACGAAATCCTGGGTACACTTGCTCAATGAAAATGTAGGAAGCAACCGCTTTCCAGGTCCTGCTTTTCTCAGATACATGTAAAAGCTTGGTTCATGTGTTCTTTTCTCAGCGGGCAACGTCAAAGGTATGGGTGAAGTTTTTAGTGTTAATACAAATTATACAATGTCCTAATCCTATGTTACATGGAACAGATTTGTTAGGACCTATGTCGGGGTAGTAGTAGTATTACGAGGAATACAGGTTCACAAGGATGAACTCGTCGGCGCGGTCGAGCAGAGAGCTCGCCGCCGCCGCCACCGAGTTCTCCAAAGTCACGTTCTCCTCTCTCCTCGCTTACTTTTAAGGATACATGCCGTGATGGATCGGCAAACCCATTCATGGGCCTACTTAGCTATTTGACCATTCCGGCCCAACTTAGCTATTTAACCATTCCGGCCCAAATACTCTCATACTGGGCTTCTTCATGCGCTTCCTCTTCTCATTCTCTTCTTCCATGACAGCACCAGCTTGATCTGTGGCATCCCCCTCTCCTTGAAATCCGGCTTGTCCCCAAGCCGGGGACACTGTCATCAGTTTGTTGATATAATCTTCATCTTCCCACGTTGCCATCTCAGCTGGACAGTCCTTCCATTTGACCAACACTTGAACAAGTACACGATTGTTCTTCCTCTTGAGGCGTTTCTCCAGAATTTTTTCAGGTACCTGCAACACTAATGCATCTGGTGGTAAAGATGGAGTATCAGTAGCTGCAGTACATGTAGCCTTCTTGAGGAGAGATACGTGAAAGACTGGATGTATGGCACTTGAAGGTGGCAATTTTAACTTATAAGCCACTGATCCAATCTTGCTTTCCACTGGAAATGGTCCAAAGTATCGAAATGACAGTTTATGGTTGGATCTTGGAGCAACTGAACTTTGCACATATGGTTGTAATTTCAGCCATACCAAATCTCCCACAGCAAAAGACCTTTCTGATCTATTCTTGTCAGCTTGGAGTTTCATGCGTTGCTGAGCACGCAGCAAGTGTTGATGGATGAGATTCTTCATATTATCCATCTCTTTCAACCACAACTCCAGATCAGGTATCTCACAAGAATCAATTCCTGTTATACCAAAATGCCTTGGTTCCTGCCAATACAGAACTTCAAAAGGTGATTTGCTTAAAGCAGTATGATAGTTGGTATTATACCAAAATTCTGCCAGGTGGAGCCATTCAGACCATTTGTTAGGACAAGAATGTATAAAACATCTGAGAAATGTTTCTACACTCTGATTGACCCTCTCAGTTTGACCATCACTTTGAGGGTGATACGCTGAACTCATGCGTAATTCAGTACCAGACATCTTAAACAGCTCCTGCCACAGCTGACTAGTGAAAATACGATCTCTGTCTGACACTATTGCCTGAGGCATTCCATGCAACTTGTAAACGTTTTCCATAAATGCTTTAGCCACCGTCAAAGCAGTAAAAGGATGCTTGAGCTTAATGAAGTGTGAATATTTGGAGAATTTGTCTACCACAACCAAAATGCAATTGTAAGTTGCAGAAGTGGGAAGGCCTTCAATGAAATCTAGAGTTACCATTTGCCATGCATTTTCCGGAACAGAGAGTGGTTGCTGTAAGCCAGGGTAAGCAACACGTTCAGTCTTTGCCTGTTGACAAATTGCACAAGCAGCAACAAAGTCCTTGACACTATTCTTCAATTGTGGCCAACTGAACAGCTTGTTGATCCTGGTGTAAGTGACAAACACTCCAGAATGGCCACCAACTGGGCTAGAGTGTAATGCCTGCATCACCTGATTCTGCAATTTAGTACTATGTCCCAACCAGATCTTTCCCTTATATTTAATGACTCTTTGCACAAGAGAATATAAGCCACAGACAGGATTAATAGTTAACTGAGACAGTAGCTCTTTGTCACACCCTGGTTTTTGGCCTCCTTAGAATTTTCAGTAAATCCTAAAATTTGGATAGAATCAAATAGAAAGTGAGTGTTGCTTTCGTGCTAGGCTTCATAGAGTTTATTGTGTTAGTTTGTTTTTAAAACCCGATTAGATTCTCGAATAGGTTCCTCTGGGAATTTTCTGGATTTTTCTGGAATTTATTCCTATTTTTCTAGAGCTAAATCCAATTTTTGGATGCTTCTAGAAACCTTTTTCATGAGCTCCAAATATTTTATTTGGGATCATCGTGTCCAACTCTATCTCTGAGATTTTTCTCGAAATTTTTGGACACTCCGGAGTATTTTTAGCGGCTTAAAAGAATTTTCTTTTAACCTAAAAATATTTTTCCGGAATAAGAAAAAGGAGAAAATCAATCTGCCCTATTGGGCCGAGTCCATCTAACCCAAACCACGTAGGTTTGTTTTTCACCCCCGAACTTCCCAAACCGGTTAAGTCTGGCTTTTGCTCCTAAACTTTTCGCCCGGTCCACAAAACCTCCCTGATTTTTCCCCGGAGCCCAGCCCGGCCTTCCCTCTCTCCACCGGCCCGCTTCCACTTTCGGCCCACCAGGTCGGCCCAGCCCGCCACCCGCTCCTGGGCCAAAGCCCACCAGGCCGTCGTCCACGTCGGAGGCGCCCTGCGCCAGGCCGCCTTCGCCCTGCCACTGCCACCCTGGGCCCGCGTGTCAGCCCCTACCCCCTTCTCCCTCGCGGTGCCCAGCAGGGACACGAGCTCGAGCCCGAGCTCGACATGGCGGCTCTGCCGCGCGGCCATCCTGCAACCGCCGCGCGCGAATCCCACGCCCCGCCCCGGACCGCCCGAGCCTATCCCTTCGCCCCTCCCCTCTATAAAGCCGCGCCGCCCTGCTCGAGCCCCCCCCTCATTCACGCGACGCCGCCGCCACCGCAGCTCCAAGCCGCCGCCCCCTGGTGCCTGCGTGATTCAACGCAAGACCCACCCATTGGAGCACGTCACCACCGCCACGAGGTCCCACGCCCCACGCCGCGTCCACCCGTCCCGTGGGAATCGCCCGGCCACCGTCGGAGGAGCTCGCCCGTGCAAGCCCGAGTCCGGCCGCCATCCTCCGCCGACCGCCGCCCCCGCTCTGCAATCGGCGTCAAGGACCCCAAGGTGAGATGCGCGCCGCTCTCCTCTTCCTCCTGGTTAAATCCGCGCGCGAAAAAGACCCCAGTAGCCCCGGCGCCGCCCGATTCCGGCGAGCCGCCGCCGCCAGCCGCCCGACGCCGCCGTCTCCCTTCTGCTCCGGTGACCCCGAGCCGGCGGAGCAATCGGAGCCACCCGATCGGTGATCGACGGTCAGGATCAGAACCAGCATACCCCTTCGCCCTTTTCTTAAAGAGACCCTGACCTTCTGCGAAATCAACCCGAGGTCCGGCCCTGAGTCTTACGGAATCTTCTCTGCTAACCCTCCAGATCTATGGTTAATTATGTTTAGGTCCCTGGTTTTTCGCAGATAAGCCCCTAGACCTTGTTTAGCCCCTAGATTTCATGTTTTAGTTCCGATTCGATCCATTCAAGTTGCGTTAGCTTCGTTACAACCTAAGCTACGTGTTAGTGGTGCTAGTTTCCATAAAACTTGTTTTTGGAATTTAATTAGTAATTAATTTGATTAATGGTCTATTTGAACTAGCTTTTCTAAATAAAAGTTGATTAGGCTTTTACACCCAGCCCTGTGTCTTGCCCATAGTTTCAGCAGAGCCCAACCTTTCATGGCAGCCATAACCTATCCAAATTTCATACCATTCATCCTTTTGATGCCACATAATTAGCCTATACCTCTGTTCCTATCTTATGTTAAATTGTCATCTGGCTTAATAAATATTTAGTATATGAACCACTATAATCTCAGTGTATTATTTTAATACTGAATTCATATATGACGGCCGCATATGTGAAATTTGGATATTGAAATAGTATGTGGAATTGTATGTGCATATACTAAAGTTTGTTGATCCATTTATACAAAATTCCATTGAAGCTTTATTCCAATATTCCGTGATAACATCATGTTTATGCCTTGATGATGTCACAACCTGTTTGTCCTTAACCAAAATAATCCCAGCCTATGTTCTTTGTACCAGTATGCCCTTGGCCCTTCAATTGCCCATACCTTTTCAATCCTAGCTCTGTCCTTAGTGTTTCTTGCGCTCCCGAGTTTGTAGCAGCTAGTGTTTTCTAAGTGTGCTTTTCAAAACTGCTGTATTGACTGGTGTATTGCTTTATTAGATGTACCTTGTGTGCTGGTGTTGATTGTGCCTTGGTGAGCTGTTTGATGTTGAAGGAGAGCAAGATTCTAAAGAAGAGGATTAATGGCAATACTTTGAGGAAGGCAAGTATAACACGAGCAATCCTTGATACCTATACACACTATTAATCACTTGCATTCATGCATGAGTTAAACTGTTTAGGATATCCCTAGTACTTTTGAGACTTACTTTCTTGCTCAATTGGGTTATGCATTGATGGGTAATTTGAGCTAGGCTATGCAACTTGCGCTTATTGTCTTCGGACAGTGATACTTGATACTTATACAATGATGAATGTTAAAACTTGCTTTTTAGCAACCTGGTTAGGTAGCTGGAGCATGTGCTGTGTGCTTTGTTCTCAGCAAACTCTTGTTCTAGAATATGTGCTGTGTGCTTTATTCTAGGCAATTCACGATCTAGAACATGTGCTGTGTGCTTTGTTCTAGGCAACCCTTAATTTGGACATGTGCTGTGTGCTTTGTTCCATCCAACCTAAATCGGAACATGTGCTGTGTGCTTTGTTCATTAATCAACCTTTAAACTGGAACATATGCTGTGTGCTTTGTTCTGGGCATCACTAGTTATGGTCTATCTTAAAGTGGCAACCCGGGAGAACAGTGCAACCACGGGAATCAAATGGGCTCTGGTCTTGACTAAGTAAAATGTACAGATCTAGCTTGTCTAAGTGGCTATCTGGCTTGACTCGGAGGAGAGGGCCAGGAGCGGTGGCCTCGGTCTGTCTCGGATGGGCTGATATTTACTTTTGGTGGAAGCAGAAGAGGTTCACACTGTCACTAGCTGCTAGGGTGTCTTTAGAAAGGTCTCGTAGCGTCCCTATGCAGTCACACCAAAGGTAGTGTGATGAATGTGCCTAACTAGCACTGCGTGGTTGGGTTATAAAGTTCTTTTGAGCTTTTACGCGACCAGTGGGGAAAGTGTACAACCTCTGCAGAGTGTAAAACTGATATATCAGCGGTACTCACGGTTACGAGTGGCCTGGATCCTTTTCGACAGTGACTTTTACCCCGGTGATGTTTAAAAATGGAATGGAAATGGAATGATGGTGGACTATGATATACTTCTCTACTTATACTTAATTTGGGTTACAACTGGGTTTTACCTATTACACTGTAGTAATTTGGTTAATGCTAAAATTGAACAAATAAAAGTGCTTACCGCAGTTAAACCGTGTCTAGCCTTTTAAGCCTTCATCCCTCGTGTTATATTTGTTAAGTAAAGTTGGTTTACTTACACTTGCACTATTCAACAAAATCCCGGATGGGTACTCAGATGAGGCAGCAGTTGAAGATTTTCATGAAGATTTTTAGAAGAGTTCCAGGTTGTGGTTCACCAGCCGGCGTCCCTGTGGAATGGAGACTTCATCGTGAGAGATAATAAATAGACTTCCGCTGTGGTTTGTTTTAAGACTCTTGTCTTTTGTAATAGTTTCTTTTGTGATTCGAGCACTGGTTTACTTTGATATTCTATTTCTGGAGCTATATGTGTGTTTAAGACTTCCTGGGTACACATATAGTAGCATTCGGATTTCCTTCGTAAATCCGGGTGTGACACTCTTGGGCTGAACTGTCCTCAGCATAACTGTGCTGTAAGTCTTAAAGCCAAAGGGGTTGAGAAACTGAGGTGGCCATCAGTTCAACATTTGTTTCATGATTAAATCTGGACAAGGCATCAGCTACTTGATTTGTTGATCCTTTCTTATAGCAGATCTTATACTGCAGCCCCATAAGTTTGGACATAGCTTTTTGCTGGTCATCCAAGTGGGCTAAGCTTTTCTGATCTGTGTGGATTTCAAATTCTGCTGGTTGAAGATAAGACCTCCAGTGATCAATGGCCATTAGTATTGCTAAACTTTCCTTCTCATAAGTAGATAGTCCTTGGTTCTTGGTGCCAAGTGCTCTGCTGATGAAAGCAATGGGGTGACCATTCTGCTGTAGGACTGCTCCAATACCCTTATCAGAGGCATCAGTAATGACCACAAAGGTTTTAGTGAAATCAGGAATAGCTAGAACTGGAGCTGTCATTAGTGCAGATTTCAGTGATTGAAAAGCTTCTTCCTGAACAGGAGTCCACACAAACATGTGACCTTTCTTGAGAAGCTCAGTGAGAAGTTTTGCTAACAGGCCAAAATTTCTTACAAATCTTCTGTAATATCCAACCATACCCAGAAAGCTTCTGAGTTCTTTGACATTAGTAGGTGCAGACCACTTTTGTATTATAGAGACTTTACCAGGGTCAGTTGCCACTCCTGCAGAACTCAAAACATGGCCATGATAATGGAGCTGCTGTTGAGCAAAAGAGCACTTAGACAACCTGACCTTGAACTGATGTTGCTGTAAGAGTTCAAATACTTGTTGTACATGTTGAACATGCTCCTCTAAACTTTTGCTGTATATAAGGATATCATCTATAAAGATTACAACACATCTCCTTAGCAAGGGTGCCAGAATGTGGTTCATAGTTGATTGGAAGGTAGCAGGAGCCCCAGTCAATCCATATGGCATCATCTTATATTCAAAATGCCCAAAATGGGTTTAAAAGGCAGTTTTGAACTGGTCTTTTTCATCAACTAAGATTTGGTGGAAACCTGACCTGAGATCTAATGTAGTGAACCACTGAGCACCAACAAGCTCTTCAAATAGCTCTTCAATGATTGGTAAAGGAAACCTATTCTTAATGGTGTATGCATTTAATCTTCTATAGTCTACACACATACGCCATTCACCAGTCTTCTTCTTAACCAACAGAATCGGGGAAGCAAAGGGGCTAGAACTGGCCTGAATCATTTGTTTCTGCAGGAGGTCAGCAACTTGCTGTTCAATTTCATTCTTCTGAAAAGGCGTATATCGGTAAGGCCGAAGCTTAAATGGTTGAGTTCCTGACATAAGTGGGATAGAATGATTGAAAGGCCTGCTTGGTGGTAATCCAGTTGGTGATGAAAACAAATTCTTGTACTGTGTTACCAACTGTTGCATACAGAGTGGTAATTTGTCCAAAGCAGGTGGTTCTTGTTCTGTTTGCAGTGCATACAGTTCTACCACACACCATATGTCATCTTTCTGTTGCATAGAGAACAACTGATCTCCAGATATGTAATGGCAAGTACCAGGTTTGGACTGTGTGCCAAATAATTTGACTTGCTCTCCTGAAGACCAAAATGAGATCCACTTGTGAACCCAGTCAATTTTCATTGGACTGTGTGCCTCAAGCCAATCCATACCCAAGATAGCATCATAGCACTTTAGTGGAAGGAGTTTGAAAGTGGTCTTGAATTCTTTGTCTTGGACCAGCCAGGGACAATCAACAATTTCATGAGAGCATAGTAACACAGTACCATCAGCAATTTTCACTTGAATTGGTTTTGCTAAAGGTTGCCAGTTTGGAAGAAGAGCTGCCAACTGTTCACTTATGAAGCTATGGCTACTGCCAGAATCAATGAGAACCACTGCAGGATGATTCTTGATGTGACAGTTCAGTTTGATGGTCTTACCAGATGTAACGCCAGTAGCTACATATGCTGACATAGTCATAAGATCCTCCCCAGAATCAGAGTCTTCTTGATAAGAATTTGGAGTATCAGTGATATTCAGCATTTGCCAAAGTTCTTCCACCATTTGCAAAGGAACTGTCTCTGGGCATTTGTGAGTGGGTCCCCATTTGATACCACACTTGAAACATAATCCCTTAGCCTTCCTATAGGCCATCAGTGCAGCAAGCTTGTCATCAGGTGGTTTGACTTTAGGTTGCCCTGAGTACCTCTTGCTTTCTGAATTGCTTGAAAACAGAGGTTTAGAAGACCCAGCAGAGTGATTGGACTTGTTCATTTGCTTGCCATATAGTGCTTCCTCAGTTCTTTTCTTCTCAGCAATGTTGGACTGACCCAACAACACTTCCTCCTGCAATAAAGCCAGAGAACTAGCAGTATCCAGATCTTTGGGCCTATGAACTAGAACTACAACTTTAATTTCAGGGGCTAAACCATCAACAAACTTGCTTGTAATAACAACTGGATTAACAAAAGGATCATGAGCTAACAACAGGTGAACAAGCTCATCAAATAGTTCCACATATTCAGCTACAGATCCAGTTTGTTTGATGTGGAAGAATTGACGAACTATATGATTATGCTCATCACGTTCAAATCTATCCACAACAGACTGGCATAATTCCTTCCACCCAATATTTTTAAGGTAAACTTCAATAGATTGCATCCAAAATTGTGCTGAACCAGAAAAATTTATGGTGGCTAGTTTGACCCATAAGGCAGGATCAATATTGTAAACATCAAGGAAGGTTTCACATCGTTTCACCCAGATTTTAGGATTAGAACCATCAAACTTTGGGAAGTCAAGTTGTGGTAAGGCATGCACAATCTGAGGATTAACACCATGAGCAAAGGCATGAACAGGATCAAGGTTTCTGAATGGTAGAGGAGTGAGTTCAAGATTACGTTTCGCATCTTTGACCGGAGCTGGTACCAAGGTCGTGACGACCCCGGTACCAACACTCTGGTGAAGTATATCCTCGCCGTGGCCGAATTGCCCAGGCACCTCCTCGTAAGAGGTAGTCCCCAGATGGGCGGGAACAGGTGCCTCAGTCGAATCCACCAATTTCACCTAGGACTCACTCTTGGGAAGGTTGTGGATGAAGAGATCCACCTTCTGCTTGAGATCGAACACCGAATTCTGGAGATCCGTGACCTTGACTTCAGTTGAGGCTTCCACTGCTTCACGGAGCTCTGCTCGTCGGTGATGCTCTGGATGGAGAGTTGCATCTCTTCGATCTTGCAGTTGGTTTCGTCGGACTTGCGATTTGCTTCGTCCGCCTTCCTTCCCAGTTCGTCCAGCTTGGCCATGACAGAATTGAAATCCATCGGTGGTGCCATGGCGTCCGCTCGAACCTGGTAGCGAGTGTGATGTTTGTGGATGGGATCCAGGGTGTGGCGTGGTGGAGGCTAAGGATCGGGACTCTGAGATACCAAATGTTAGGATCTATGTCGGGCTAGTAGTAGTATTACGAGGAATACAGGTTCACAAGGATGAACTCGTCGGCGCGGTCGAGCAGAGAGCTCGCCGCCGCCGCCGCCACCGAGTTCTCCAAAGTCACGTTCTCCTCTCTCCTCGCTTACTCTTAAGGATACATGCCGTGATGGATCGGCAAACCCGTTCATGGGCCTACTTAGCTATTTGACCATTCCGGCCCAACTTAGCTATTTAACCATTCCGGCCCAAATACTCTCATACTGGGCTTCTTCATGCGCTTCCTCTTCTCATTCTCTTCTTCCAGGACAGCACCAGCTTGATCTGTGACAAGATTCCAGGTGCTACAGACTTGGGGTTGATGCCTAGGAAAATAACTAAAGTTGCCATATTAGAGTGGTGGACTTACGGGTTCAGGAATTGCAACCGCAATGATATTAATTAACTATCCAGTGATACTTATAAAGAAGTAAATGAAAAGTTTCTAAATTCTGGAATTGACAGGATCAAAGGTAGAATGATTTAGAGTCATCTTATTTCGTGCCTGTGTTTTAGGGCTGGATATCGAGCTGATATCGAGTTGAAGGCAATTTTTCGAGCTTTTTCTGAAATTAGCATAATCTTATTTATCATAGTCTCCTGAATTGTTTGAGACCCAACTTCATGCCGAGCTTAACGAGCTGAGCCGAAGTCGAAAGTCATTCTAAATGAAGTCATTTTAATTTTAAAAGAAAAACGAATCCAATCGGAGCACTTTTGTACCGAGCCACCGAGCCAACCTAACGAGCTTTTTGTCCAGCCCTACTGTGTTTGTAAAATTTCTGATAATACCGGTGTGATTATAAGATAGACGGCCTCACTATTTTGTTTCACTAGCCAATTTGCAGAGCCGAGTGCGTAAAGGGTAAATGATGGAGAGATACGAAAAGGTCATGTCTCTTGTCACAGGTGTTTGTAAAATGTCTGACAGGTGTTTGTAAAATGTCTGATACCTGTTGTTGATTTTGTCGATTACTTGATTTCAGTACATGACGCTATGGCAAGTGTGCATGTTCTTTGTTCAGAATAACATAGTCTACAATTTATGAATTACATTGCTGTGAATATTCACTACAAATTATGTTCTTTGTTGGTTAGTACTCCACTACAAATGGAAGACATGCAAGTTCGAGACTATATATGTAATATATTTTATATGTGGCCACTTTTTATATCATATCATTATTAGTCTCTTTCTGTTGAGCATTTTTATTGTGACATTGGTATGGATATTCTAGTGCTTGACAAATACAAGTGGCTACACAATCATATGGAACACTTGATCACACCACCATGCTGCAGTAAATGCTATGGGTGGCCTATGAAGTTGCGCACTTGGAGTCCCTGTTTCATTCAGCAGAATACACCTCCTGAGATGACGTGTTGCACCGTTGGAAACCATACAACGAAACTCTCTACTGGAATGGCTTGAAATGAGTTTTATAGGGATGAATACAATGTTTCTAGATACCTTGTGTCATGTATGCATCCTAGAAAACTATAAGAGATGAAAAGTTCCTAGACACCTATAGATTAAGTGTTCTTTTGCTTATGTGGCAATCTTGAAAACATCAAAATGAAATTCGTCATTGAGAATAGCCTAAGGATACTCCGAATGGGAGTTTCATTTTCCATTAACGAGCCGCCAAATAAATAAAAATGATGACATGTTATCTATTTAATGAAGAACGGGTAATCTAGATGAAATCGTATATGTACTCTTTCCGATTTTTGGAAATCCCCATAATTTGTTGTAGGCAATGGTTTTTATTCATCGTATCATGTGGCCAATCACTATGTGAAAATTAAATATCACTGCATGCCTATAAAACAACACCATAAAAACATGCATTGGAGATAAATTTCATTCAACTCTTTGGTTATGTGGCTGTCTTGGAAATATGAATTTAAAAATTTCATTCAACTCTTTGGTTATGTGGCTGTCTTGGAAATATGAATTTAAAACACTCTATTGGGAGTAGCCTAATTCACAACTGTACATGTAATCCTCTTCCCAAATCATCAATTCTCCTAAAATGCTCAATAGCAAAAGAAAAACACTACGCTCAGAGGTTTAACAACAATCAGCACGGGGCACTTTGCTATTTTTTTGGGACAAATAACGGTCAATATCCACAAGTACTACCGGAGAACATATCCAGAGAGTATCCACCATATTATGGAGCTATTGGGTTGCTAGCAAACTTAGGCAAGTGTGACAAGCTAAAAAATACGGCAAATAAATATGAAGCCATATTATGCCATGTCTAAAGGAATACTGCCATATTTTTATTTTTATGGCATATGGAGTCTAAAAGAATCTTGTCTATGGATAGTTGGCAATCAAACAAACATTTGTTAACTCGATCAAATTTGCCTAGGTTTGATGTGCGCGTTCCGAAGTTGTGGGGAGATGTACGAAAACGTCGCCGCACACCACTCCCTAGGGCCCAACCATGTTAAGCGTGGGAATCCTGCAGGAAAGAGAGGTGCCAGCATGAATTTAACTTGTCACATGGGGTGCTTCAGGTACGGTGCCAAAATCACAAGTTGAGAAAGAATATACTCACGGAAGATGCAGTTGTTGGAAAGCTTCCTCGTTGGATGAAAAGAGGACCGCACAGCCCTTGTCCTTGAGCTCCAGAACAACCGTGTCCCGCTGGTAATAGCGTGGCATCTCGATGAGTTCCAGCTTGTTTAGTCCTGTGAGCGACAACAATCCCTCGGGAAGGTACCGGAGGCAGGTGCACCTGCAAACCGTAAGCTCCTTGAGACGTGCCATGGAATCGTCCTCCATCTTCCAGCCCACCATTGCAAGATCATAGAGCACCAATCGTCCAAGGCACTGGAAGCTGCCAGAAGGGCAGGTCATGATCGATCCTGTGTATGACCCTTCCCCTATCTCGAGCACCCTTAGGAACTTCATGCTCCCGAGCTCCAGGATATTCTGATCGGTGCTGAGCAGATTGGCGCAGTGTATCTTGAGCACAGTGATGCAGTCCATCTCCTCAAAGTCCAAGAGGTCGCTGTTGGTGAACTGAAGCCCTCTCTTGCACCTCCCCACAATGCTCATCTGGTTCCCCGTCGACTTGGTGTGATATGTCATCCCGAAGCAGCATGAGAAATTGGGGTCATTATTGTCCTTGGATAATTGTTGCTTGGTTGCTTCCAATATCCTGGTACATTCCAAAACTGCACTGGTAGTATCTTGATCTGGCGATGGGCAGTGGACATCAGCAGTCGAACTGAGTACCATGGCATGCACCTTGGACTGTGGGCTGATCTGTGGCACTGTCCAGCCTCCTGCACGGGAGATGCGCACGCTCTTCAGGGTTGGGATCTTCCATAGCGAGACCGGGACCACGTGTATTCTGCCTCCGGTAGCGTCCAGGGTCTCGAGGCTCAGGAGGTTCCCAAGCGAGACCGGGACCACGTGTATTCTGCCTCCGGTAGCGTCCAGGGTCTCGAGGCTCAGGAGGTTCCCAATAGAAGAAGGGAGATGATACGTGCAGGTTCCCCCGAAGCCAAGGTACCTCAAATATCTCATCCGACCAATCTCCCTCGGCAGGAACACCTCCATCTCCGAGCTGTGCAGGTAAAACACACGCAGATGACGATGCAGACCTTGGATTATTGATTTGCCGACCTTCACTCCGCTGAAACCGAAGGCTAGCACAGTGCGAAGGTGTCTCATGTAGGCAGCAACTTCCTTTGCCAGGAAACCATGGAGAACCACACGGAAAGCTTCCACCGCCTCCTGTGAGTAAGATGCCTCGACGTCGTTCAGATCACGGCAATCTTTTATGAACCCTTCTTTCCGAGCTCGCACTAGCGCACACTGGCGCAGGATGTCGCTCATCTTGATAGCGGTGACCCTCCCTGTCATCGCCGTCCTTGTCTCCACTTGGATCATGCATCGCTGCACCAGCTCGTCGATGTACTTGGCGGCTACCTCCTCTCTGGAGTGGTCTCTGACCTGTGGGATGAACCCCTCTGCAGCCCATAGGCTTGCCAGAACTCGCACATCAATAGAGGACTCTGCAGGAAAGGCTGTGGTGTACATGAAGCATGATCTCAGATGGCTTGGCATGTCATAGTAGCTAAGATCTAGCACGCCATCAATGACTCTGACACTCTCTGTCGTGATGGAGGCTTGCATATTATTCACAGTATTGGTGTTTGCTAATCTCTTCCATTGGGCAATATCAAGATTATTCTTGGATAGGTGCACCCCTAAGACAACAATAGCAAGAGGTAGACCACAGCATTTGGCGGCAAGATGTCTTCCCAGCTCCTCCAGCTCCCTCTTAGCTGATACTGACAGACTGCTCCTGCTGCTATCCACCGACTTGTACTTTGCCAGGGCCTTGCTAAGAAGCAGCCGTGTGCTTTCTTTGTCATTCAAGGGCTTCAGTTCTCGGGGTGTCTTCCTGACGCCAGGATGCCGTGCCACAGCTTGATTCCGGGTGGTCATGATGACTCTGCTGCCTCTCCCCTCATCAGGAAAGATGGCTCCAAATTTGTCCCAGGCAGTGGTGCTCCATACATCATCCAATACTATCAAATACCTTTTGCTCTGCAGGAAGTCGTGAAGCAACTTCATCACCTCATGATCGGTCTTCTTATCAAGATCTTCAGCTTGCTGGACCCCTATGGTTGCCTTGACCATTTCATTTAAGAGAAGACGAGGGACAAACCTCTGGGACACAGTTATCCAAGAACGAACTTCGAAATGTCCTTTTACTTCATCCAAACCATACACCTTCTTGACCACAGTCGATTTGCCTGCCCCGCCGGGACCAAAAATGGAAACAACGGTGAGGTGCCTGTTCCTTGTGTCCAACAACTCATCCTTGATCTGTTTGATCTCATCATTAAATCCAATCACGTCAGTTTTCTCGTCAAAGTCAGGGTGAACAAATCGCAACTGCTGGATGGTGTCATCCTCTGTGAAGTAATGCCATGGTTTCTCTGCAACTGCAGTAACGGCAAAGCTTAGATACTTAAAGTCCGTAAGGAGCCTTGTCAGCTCTGCATTTGCTGAGTCTATTCTTGCTCCCAGTTGGTGGAGGCGTGTGAGATACACGGGGAAGCAGGCATATTTGGAAATGGCCCCCATGATAGATGTCTTTGGGTCGCTTTGCCTGGTCCAGATGTTGGCCGTGTCGATGATGTCCTCCACCTCGTATGCAATCCCCTTGACCTGCGAGATCAGAGACGTGGACATGGAGCCATCCTTCACCATTGTGTCATCCATGTCCTTGAGGAAGCCTTGCATTCGGGCAAGTTGTTTCTTCGCGGACTCCAATTTGTCAGGGATGGCCAACAAGTTTATGGCCTCATCAACTGCAATGGTACTGGCCCGTTGCAGCACCGTGAAAACAGCTTCTTGGGCCATCTCCCTTGCTATCTCTCTC
>CM014273.1:65877489-65918261 GCA_004135705.1 Alloteropsis semialata
TAATGGGGAACGGATCACATACGCGTATACTTGGTGTTGGTGTGGTCAATCTGAAGCTTACTTCGGGAAAGACCGTGCAGCCGAGGAACGTGCAGCATGTCCCTGCAATCAAGAAGAATCTAGTTAGTGGCTCTCTACTATGTAGAGATGGTTATAAATTAGTGTTTGAGTCCAATAAATGTATACTTTCTAAGTATGGAACTTTTGTTGGAAAAGGCTATGATTGCAGAGGCTTGTTCCACTTTTCTTTATCAGATGCTTGTAATAATGTAGTGAATCATGTGGTTAATGATGATGAGTCGAATGTTTGGCATTCTCGGCTGTGTCATGTTAACTATGGTTGTATGACGCGCTTGGCTAGTTTAAATTTAGAGTAAAATGCATGGGAGGCCCTTAAACTTGTAGCAGTGTGTCAAACAGGTCCATCAACTTTGAAAACGCATTTTTGGGTCCCTAATCTTGTTTACCCGTTCACTCTGGGTCCAAAACGCCACCTGATGCCTTTTTTGCCGACGTGGACTGGCCAGCGTGGCGAGGGCCCAGCTGCAGCGCACGTGACGGGAGCGGGCGGGCGTGCAAATATGCCTGTAGCCCCCTGGGTCGAATCATTTTCATAACCGTGCCCTTCCCCTGCCGTCGCTGCGTCTGTCCCGCCCCCTTTGCTCCGCAGTCGCCGCCTCCCACCGCATCCTTTGCCCCGCCGTCGGGGCCTCCCTCCCTGCTTGTCTTCCCCTCCGTGACCGCCTCCGTCTGGTCTCACTTTCGTCGGCGCCACCGGCTCCTTCCTGCCTCCCGCTCTGGCCATCTAGGAGCCGCCATGGTAGGCGAGTCGAGCGCATCCGCCTCCAATCCACAGAGTGCGAGCGGCCTCCCACTCATCTTGTGCACTGAATGTGGAAAGAGTAGGGTTGTGATGCGCAGATCGGGGAAGGAGTGGAGCAAGGGGAAAGCTTTTTACTGCTGTCCATACTACAAGGTGAGTGATTGCTTCATGTTCATGTGAATTGATTTCAGTTGTGGGAATGCATTGCTGAATGGTTGATTCTTGTAGCGAGATGGATCTGGTTGTCCCTTCTGGTACTGGGAAGCAGATTACATGGATTTGGTCTTGAAGGATGGCCAGCAGGGAGTTGAAGCAAGGAAGCCAGTTGCTGATGAGAAGATGCAGAAAGGAAGCCAGATGTTTGAGAAAGAAGTAGTGAATCTGTTGAAGGCTATATGCATGCTTTGTATGTGTATGCTGTTTGTAATGGTGTTGAGCCTGTTTGTGCAACTGATGAAGTAACCAAAGCCTAACCTGAATAATGTATGAAAGTCTATGTACCAGATATGGGGATATTTAATTATTTGCCATCGTGTTGCTTACAAATTTGCCACTTTGTCCGACGTGGCGTGCCAAATCAGCGTTCCACGCTGGAGAGGCCACGCGAAATGTCATTCCTGCCCTCGTCTTCTCCATTCACTCGACGCCGTCCCCCACCCGACCCAGGCCACCCCATTTCCTCCTCCTCCCCATATACATTGTTCACTTCAAAGCATACCCTACAACCATGCCTACTAATGCTACAACAAACATAACTAAGACAATCACAATCTTCATCAGCGAGGTGAGGGGGTCGAGGTGGCGCGGTGGTTGGGCACCGACTGTTGCGGTGGTGGGGCAAAACCCTCATCGCAACAGTCCATGGGTCGAAAAACACCGTGCCGACGAAGGTCAAATCCAGATCCTGCGGGCCACCGACTGTTGCGGTGGTGGTAGGGATCTGGCACCGCAACTTTAGCTGCTTGGGATTTCTCAGAAGACCAAACACCCACGAATTGTTGCGGTGGTGCAAAAGTAGGTAATCACCGCAACAGTCCGTCAATCCAGAGAGGAATTTTACTGTTGCGCAAGACCACCGACTGTTGCGGTCATGTTTGATTGTTAGGTAAACCAACCATGGAAAGTTGCGGTAGTGTCCAAATGAGGAATCACCGCAATAGTCCGTCAATCCAGAGAGCATTTTCAATCTCTTCATGGCGACCGACTGTTGCGGTGGCCATTCCTCTGGCACCGCAACTTGCTGTGATAACGGCCTTTGCGTTTTGAAGTTGATTTTGCTTTGAATTTTTGAATCGAATTTTTGTTAAGTTAAGCCTTATCTACAACCATTCATCACAGATGCATGGGATCCCCATATACATTGTTCACTTGAAAGCATACCCTACAACCATGCCTACTAATGCTACTCAATGTTTGGAATTTGATGGTGTTCAACCTGTTTATTGACACCATGAATTAATGGAAGTATTTTGGACATGTTTGTTGACACCATGATTCATTGATTCATGCATAGACCAAATTTTATAAGCATTCTGCCAGATGAGCCATAGATGGTTTCACAGACACAAGCATCACAGACCAAGCATTGAGGCATTACAGACACAAGCACCATGGTTTCACAGACACAAGCATCACAGACACAAGCACCATGTTTTCATAAGCTTTACATAAGCTTTACAGAAGCTTTACAGAAGTGCCATAGATGGTTTCACATGACACAAGCATCACAGACCAAAAGCTATATACATGGTTCACAGACCAGAAGCAACTAGGTTCAGAAATGCATCACACATGCATCATAGACCAAAAGCTATATACAAAAGTTTCACTGCTGGTTCACATCATAGACCAAGTTATTTTTTCTTGGTAACTGGACCCTTCTTTTTCCCTGCACCCTTCTTCTTGTCTCCAGTTGATCCAGGAGCTCCTTTGCGCTTAGCCGCCCTTGCTTTGCCGGCCTTTGTTGCAGTAGTAGGAGGCACTGGCCTTGCAACTGGTAAGTTCGAGGCAATGAAAGCAGAATCTGGCAAAGGCATGTGTTCAATTGTCCTTGTTTGAGATGACTAGAAGCAAAGTATTTGTTAGTACAGAAAATGTTGAGAACACAAATTGATGAATAACTTGTAGTTCAAGATTACCTCAGCTGACATCTGAGAAAGCATTGTGCTGGACATCTGTGAGAATGGTGCAGCACTCCCTTCATCAAACTGCATACTGACTTGTGAAATAATTGGCTCATCATATGTTGGACCTTCAACTACATCTTCAGGTTCAAGTGTTGGTCCTTCAGATTGATGTGCTGGAGGTTGGCCTTGCTTTCTCAATGGACATCCAGCTCTGTTATGACCTGCTACTCCACAATACCTATAGTTGATGATGACCCCATGCTTTGACAGCTTTGGCCCATGTGGTCCTTCAATTTCATAGGGTTGTTTCCTCCTTGATTTGGGTGGCCTACCAACCTTTTTCTCATAAACAGGTGGGAGTATCTCAGTTGCATCAATCTTTTGCCAATAACTCAGGTCGTTGCATGGCCAAATGCTGTTACCATATGCAATCAAATAATTTGTTGTTGAGTAGCAAACAGGAAGGACTGACTCAGGAGAGATCCTTTCATGCCTCAGACATGAAATTGCATGGGAGCAAGGAATTCCAGTGAGATCCCACCTTCTGCAGTCACATTTCTTCAGTTTGATGTCCACAATATATTTGTTAGTTTGGCCTTGCACCTCAAAAATTCCCTGGCCAGCAGGCAAAGCATAACAGATGTTAGCTAGCTCTGTGTTCTTCTGCAACTTCTTTCTAATCTTGGGGCAGAATTGACCTTGCCATTCAGTTCCCACCTCTTTCTCCTTGTTGTAATGCCTTGTCATCAGTTGAGTCTTGATCTGTTGTAACATAGACAGCACAGGCATTTCTCTGGCATCCAGTATATAGTTATTGAAGACCTCACATGCATTGTTCAGTAGAATATCACACTTAGGGTAAGTACTAAAGAAAGCTCTAACCCATGTTTGTGGTGGCATGTTCTCTAACCATTTATGAGCATCAGGGTTTAGTGACCTCATTTTGTCCATGTTTTGGTTCCACTGAATTACATTGCTAGATCTAGCACAAGCCCAGAGTTGATTTTTCAAGTTCTCACCTTTGAAATGCATCTGAAAGTTGGAGTATAGATGCCTCACACAAAACCTGTGCTCTGACTCAGGAAAAACCTGTTGCACAGCTGGAATTAGGCCCTGCAGTACAAAATAGAAACACAGCATCAGCATTCATCACCACAATATGTCTTCACCACAAGTCAGAAACACATAAAAGTGAATTGCAGTAACAACTAACAACTATTCTCACCTTCTGTTTATCTGTCATGATTGTCCAAGGAGAAGTATTATCTATACCAAGGTCTTCTTTCAAGGTCTGCAGAAACCATTTCCATGAGGCCAGTGACTCCACCTCAACAATGGCAATTGCTACTGGATATATACAATCATTAGGATCTATGCCAACTGCAGTCAGAATTTGTCCTCCAAATTTTGTCTTAATGTGGCATCCATCCAAACAAATTATAGGCCTGCAGGCACTCAAGAATCCCCTTTTGCAAGCATTACGGCAAAGTTACTCAGGGACATCTTCTGATCTACCTCATCACCAAGCACTTCTTTCATTGCAAGTCTTCTAGCTCTTGCAAGTTTGGATCTTGATGGTGTCATGTTCCATTCCTTTTGAACAACTCTGGCAAAGTTACTCAGGGACATCTTCTGATCTGCTCTAAATGATTCCAAATACTTTCCAGCAAGCCATCTAGAGGTACACCGCTTCAATACCCAATGCTTCTGACAATTATGCACACCACAATATGTCTTCACCACAAGTCCTTTAGCCCTGCTATCATTTTGTAACATCCCGGATTTTTCCGGAATATTCTTTGACTGCAAAAATGTGGGTTTCAAAATTTTTCGTGCGTTGTCGTGAAAACACCTAGAATTGTCATCTTGTGAATCTCCCTAAATTCCTAGGAAATTAAAATTGACCTTTTAATTCTGCTTAGGTTAAATTTAGGTTAGAGCGTTTTGGCTTTTCTTCGGTTTTAATTGGATTTTTGAGTGTGATTTATATTTGAATTTCAAATTCAAATATAAATCTAAAGCTAACATCTAATTACCCTAAACTAACTTGGACTCTGACTCTAATCAGTCCGGCCTAACCTGACTACCTGCTAACCCTTCAGTCCTGCTAACTAACCGATCTTGCCTAACCTGACTACCTGCTAACCCTTCAGTCCTGCTAACTAACCGATCTTCAGCTAACATCCGCAAGGCCCAAATCCCTTTCCTCTCTCTAATTCTTTTTCTCCTTTCACGTAAAGCCATCCAACAGCCCAGCTCTCTATCTCATTTTCTTTTCTCTTTCCTTCCATTCACGTGAACGCTCAAAGTTTCTATCTGTTTCCTTTGTCTCAAGTGAAATCCTGGAGGCCCATTCTTTACTCTCATGTAAAACCCAGCAGCGGTCCGGCCTAGCTCTCCTTTTGGCCCAGCCCATGATCACCTTTCATCTTTTTCTCCACGTGAAAACCAGTCGAACCAGCCTGAGCTGCTGCAGCCCCTGTTCCTCTTCTCCGTTCGCACCGTACGCGCGCGTCGTGTGAGCACCGCGATGCCGGGCGCCGCACGCCTCCGTTCCAACCGCGCCGCGTCCTTCTTTCCCCTCGCCCACGCCAATTCCCAGCTTCCGTGGCTGCCAAGCCTGCTGCACCTGCGCCCATAAATCCCCAACCATCGCAGCCTCCCTTGCCCAGAACTCGATTGGGGATTTTCCCCTTCCCCAATCCAATCACCACCGCAACCAGTAGGGAAGCAGAGAAGAGGATGGAGGAGGGGACCGAGGAGGAAGGAGGAGGACGCGGCCCCGTCCCTGAACTGTGATGTTGGAAGCCGCGCCGCCCGACGTTCACGCCGTCCAGAGTTTCGCCCGTCGCCGAAGCGCTGCCACGGGAACCTCGCCGATGCTGTTGCCGACGAGGAGGGAGCTGCGGAGGGCCACGATCATGAAGCCGAGGAGCTGCTCCGCCGCGCACCGCGACCACAAGCCGGAGCAAAGCCGAACCGCGAGCCTCGAAGCCCCCTCACCGGTGCCGTTCTGCTTCACGCCGTCACCACCGCGTCGAACCGCGAGCTGTCCTTCCTGCTGCTCAGCCTGCACGGCACCGAACCATCTCGGCTCCACTTCGCCACGGCCCCGACCCTGTCGTCTTCGTGCCCGCAGGTGAACACCTCGCCGTGCCCCTTCCTCAACCCCTTTGATGCCCGTTCGTGAGAGCCTGCAGGCCGATGAGACCTCTGCCCCTTTGCCCTGTCTGCCTGTGTTGCCCGGCCCTCGAGCCGCTTGTCTGCAGGAGCCAGGTCACCCGCTCGCCACCTTCTGTTGTTCTGCCATGGCCAAGCAGAGCAAGCCCACCTCGCCCTCCAAGTGTTTGACGGAATGCCTGAACCCTCCTTGTGTGCAGTGTAGCCGTCGCCATGCCTGTCTGTGTGCCGGCCTTCGTGCCGTGCAGTGCAGGTGCTTCGCAACCATACCCCAGAGCTCCACCTTGCCCTGCCATGCTGCTGCCCTCCATCGCGCCCATGACCTGTTCGATGAAATGCCTAAACTAGCTAAGCATGTCCAGACCGCCCCTTTTCACTGTCGCCGTCTTACCCTGCATGCCGACTGTCGTGCCGTGCTCTTTGTGCAAGTGCTGCCCGCCGCCGAGCCGTTGCCCTGCTAGCCCGTGTCGCGGCCTTGGAATGCCGAGTTGCCGCGACCCTCGCCGAGCCATGTCTTCTCTACGTGCAGGTGTCGTGCTCGACGCTGCAACCGAACCGCGCCACGCAGCCCGCCATCGCCCTTGCAAACCGGCCCTCATACCGTGATCTTCTTACCGGAGCCGGCAACCCGTTTGACGATGTGCCTGAACCAGGAGCCGACACCATCATCTTCCTCGCCTCGATGCTGGACCGTAGGAGGACGCTGTTCTGCTTCCCTGATCTGCTGTCCTGGTACCTTTCTACCGTGCCTGCTCGATAATATGCCTAACCTGTCCATGTGTGCTGCCTTGCCATTCAAAGTTCGGTGCTACACCACCATGCAACAAGCTAAGTAACCGTGAAGCTAATTGGTGTTTTGCTGTGTACGTGTTTGAGCTTGTATTAGTTTTCTCTACACTAATTGCCCAAGCACGTACAAATGTTGCATCTATGCCGTACCTGCTGCTTGCACACACCTTTACCTTGTCGCTGCTGCTTGCCCGACGCACGCACCCCTGACCAAAGCCCCAGTCGTGCCTTGCCCTGCCTCGTCGCAATCCCGCGCCGTCGACATCCCTTGCTGAACATATGGCGACCATGGTACACCAAGTGCTCGCTAAACTATTCGTCTCGGCCCACTAGCATTTCTGGCCGTCTTTTAACAAGCTAGGCCTACTAACTGGTCTCCGCAGCCACTAACACTATGGGGCCCACGTGATGACATGTCAACCCTACTGACTTGATCAGCCTAGCCACCTGACCGTTGGGACCCATACAGTGATGCATGGGGCCCGCTAACTGTTTGCTAACTTAGCCAACTAACTTGGCCGCTAATCAGCTTTGACCGCTGACTTAACCTGCTGACCGATCTTGACCCGTTGACCGTATCAATCCTTGTTGTTGACTTGGTCCACCCCGACGTCGGTAGGGCCCACTACCGATACTCATCCCACGTGATGACATCATGATGATGTTAGCACGGCTAACCCGGGCCTGGCATGTGGCGCATTTCGGTGTGGCCACATGTCAGTTGTTTTCCTTTCCCTTTTGCGGAATGAATAAAAATCTAGGAAAGGGGTTTTATTAAATAAAATCATATAAAATCAAGCTTAGCTTAGAATATTGTGAAACCAGTTTCAGAATCCTTCTAAAATCATGAACTACCCGTTAGTGTGAGGTTTGGTGTTTTTGGTTCTTATTGCTTCTTATTTGGAGTTTATTCGCATTAGATGCCGTTGTTTATTTATGCAAACGTGTGCTAGGATCCAAGGAAGATCCAGAAGACTTCGTGGACTTCATCAACTTGAAATTCGGCAAGTGAAGACTTGTACGACTACATCAAGATGAGTTTGGATCGTAAAGTCACAGGTGTCCACGCCCATCCTATTTTGAATCCTATTAGGCATTGTTATTAGATTGCTAGCGCTTTACTTTCTCGCATGATGATGCTTGACCTATTGCATGGCCTTATTTACTTACCGTATTCCTTGTTAAGCCTGTTACACTTTGGTGATATGAATTTGCTATGCTTGCATGTGTATGGGCGGGTGTGATAGGATTCTTGGCGTGTGTGGGGCAAAAACCCGGGAAAGGAGTAAGGGGTTTTGGGAACTTTGCGGGGGTGAGCAGATTAACTCGATCTTCGTATCGAGGGCTTGGGGTGTGTGCTTGGGCACATCCTGTGTGGTACCTGTGGCGGGTACATGTTCTTGTGTTACTTGAGGAGTTTGGCGGCAATACCTGTAATGGGTGCGCGAGCGGACCACTGGAGGTGGATACGCTATTTGACGGTGACGCTCACCCCGGCACCAAAAACCGAGTTGGATTGGCAACTGGAGGAAGGAAACCCGTGCCCACCACTTACATCTATGGGGGGTGTTCCAGCCAGCCTAGTTAAGTGCGGTACCCGGACTGTAGGAGTTAGCGGAAGTGTGTGGGGGAAAAGGCGGAGACCTTTGTCCCCCGAAAGAGGCTCATACCCCGGGATCTGGCCACCACGGGGGAGGCCATCACAATTCTCGGGCACCGAGTTGCGTCCTCAGTGTATCCTAGGCCGAGAAAAGCAGGAGGGTACCGTTCACTGGCTAGGGTCTGTGCTGTGGGTTGTGTCTCAGTCGGCTGGCTACCGGCTTGCAGCCCGAGTGGGTCCAGGGGCACAAACTCTGCAGAGTATAATCTTTACGTAAAGCCGTGTCCACGGTCAAGGACAGCCTTCCCACCTTCCTTTCCGCCATTGTTTTAGGGATTTCTACCTCCCCTCTAGAGTAGGGCCTGCCTCGGGCAGTTGAGATGTGAAGGGTGGGAGCTTTCACATCGCCTAGAGAGTGATGAGTGGAAGATATTGGAGTCGGGTACCTGGTGCGCCAGGATTGCTCGTGGTGTTGTGAGAATGGTTTTGGGATGAAGATGCTGCTGCTTGCATAGGATGAACCTTAAGCCTATCCTTGATATTTCTTATACTAGATTTAGGCCACCTTTAAGCTTGCATTACGGATGGTGACGTGGACCTGTCCCAATCCTTGGGGGCAGTTTGTGAATGAACAGGTGAAGACTTGAATTGCAAGACCAACTCCGTTGAAGTTGGTGAGAAGGTTGCAGTGCTATGCTCAAGTGTTGCCTGTGGAAGTGGCGCCCTGAAGATGAAGCTGGCGTGAAGCCTAGTTACCGTTGCGTTGGTTTTCACATTGTCGCTTAGCCCAAGGGGCTTGTAATAGTACGCTTTCCGTTGTATATCCTTGTTGTAAGCTAACTCTGATGATTGTTTTCATTGTATGGATGTGATATCCTGCTGAAATGAGTTCTGTACGTGATAGCTGTTGATTCTGGGACTATCACAATGGTACAGGGATTCGGATTCTTGTAATTGAAAATCCGGGTCGTTTCACATTTGAAGCATAAAGACCCCAAGGACATCCTTGTGCACAATGTGCCCTTAACCTTTTCTTCTCATTTCTTGGCATCTTGATTTCTACCCTCTCTTTCAAACTGTATTCTGTTATTGCCTTCCTTAATAGTTCTACTGACTCAAACAGCATACCAACCTTGAATATAGGATTGTGCAAATCCCCCTCTCTAAATGCCCTGAACCCCATCTTGAGATGACCTTCACCATCTGAGTCTGGTGCCTGCAGATCCTCTTCATCTGTTGACAGATCTTGGTCCACCTCTTCAACAGCTTTACCCTTTCTCCCTATTTTCTTCCCTTTGCCAATGCCTTCATCCACCACATCCTCATCAACATTGTTAACAAAAAGATCATCATCATCTTCTTCTATTTCATAATCACTATCAATGAATTCTTGGTCATCCTCACTGTCACTACCTTCAGTGCCACTTTCATGGTTAGCTTCACCTGACCCTCCTGCTTCAAAAGCTCTCCAATTCTTCAAGTTGGAATAAAATCCAGGTAGTTGTTCTCTCTCTCTATTCTCAACAATTTGAACCTTCCTGGGGCTAAAAACTTTGGGCAAAGATCCAATTGGGTTTGCTACAATGTCCTCCCAGTTTACCCCTGCAATATTGTCCTCATGGTCCACATATAACACAAACTTCTTCACCTTGTCCACCACAGACATCATAACCAGTGCGTCTGAATCAGAACAAACTACTCTAAGCCCATCTGAAAGATCCTTCCCTGGTAGCAACCAATACACCTTCACAGCTGTGCTCTTCAGATAATTTAACTGCTCAAGAAAATCATCTATCCACAGAGCAGACCAACTATCAACCTCACAGTGATCAAAATAGCTGACTTTCTCATCAATATAAGCTCGATTCAAGCCTTGACCAACAAAGAAACCCCCATGATGCAACTCAATTGAGAACAAATCACTGCCAGGACCTACATTATCAACACCAAAACAACTTCTAAATTAAAGCGCTTGGCAGGGCAAAAACTTCGCCTAAATGAAAACCCTAGCACAACCAAACTCGAAATTTTCTTGTACCCAAGCATTAAATCCACACAACTACATCGCATATGAACCAAATCAAGTGATTGGGAGGGCTCCTGATGACTCACCATACTTGGGTGGCGGTTCACCTTCCCGCCGCAAGGAGGGCACCATGGCGAAGACTCCTGGCCGCGAGCCGCGGTCGCCGCGCCGCGCAGATTCTCCGCAACCGTGGTTCCTCCTTCCTTCGCCGCCTCTTCCCACCGATCGATGCCGCCGTCCTTGATCGCCTCTCCGCCCCGCAGTCGACGAACTCGAGGAGGGAGAAGGGGGTTAATGTCACGAGGACTAAGAAACGAGGGGGCTACAGGCATATTTGCACGCCCGCCCGCTCCCGTCACGTGCGCTGCAGCTGGGCCCTCGCCACGCTGGCCAGTCCACGTCGGCAAAAAAAGGCATCAGGTGGCGTTTTGGACCCAGAGTGAACGGGTAAACAAGATTAGGGACCCAAAAATGCGTTTTCAAAGTTGATGGACCTGTTTGACACACTGCTACAAGTTTAAGGGCCTCCCATGCATTTTACTCTTTTGGAAATCCCCATAATTTGTTGTAGGCAATGGTTTTTATTCATCGTATCATGTGGCCAATCACTATGTGAAAATTAAATATCACTGCATGCCTATAAAACAACACCATAAAAACATGCATTGGAGATAAATTTCATTCAACTCTTTGGTTATGTGGCTGTCTTGGAAATATGAATTTAAAAATTTCATTCAACTCTTTGGTTATGTGGCTGTCTTGGAAATATGAATTTAAAACACTCTATTGGGAGTAGCCTAATTCACAACTGTACATGTAATCCTCTTCCCAAATCATCAATTCTCCTAAAATGCTCAATAGCAAAAGAAAAACACTACGCTCAGAGGTTTAACAACAATCAGCACGGGGCACTTTGCTATTTTTTTGGGACAAATAACGGTCAATATCCACAAGTACTACCGGAGAACATATCCAGAGAGTATCCACCATATTATGGAGCTATTGGGTTGCTAGCAAACTTAGGCAAGTGTGACAAGCTAAAAAATACGGCAAATAAATATGAAGCCATATTATGCCATGTCTAAAGGAATACTGCCATATTTTTATTTTTATGGCATATGGAGTCTAAAAGAATCTTGTCTATGGATAGTTGGCAATCAAACAAACATTTGTTAACTCGATCAAATTTGCCTAGGTTTGATGTGCGCGTTCCGAAGTTGTGGGGAGATGTACGAAAACGTCGCCGCACACCACTCCCTAGGGCCCAACCATGTTAAGCGTGGGAATCCTGCAGGAAAGAGAGGTGCCAGCATGAATTTAACTTGTCACATGGGGTGCTTCAGGTACGGTGCCAAAATCACAAGTTGAGAAAGAATATACTCACGGAAGATGCAGTTGTTGGAAAGCTTCCTCGTTGGATGAAAAGAGGACCGCACAGCCCTTGTCCTTGAGCTCCAGAACAACCGTGTCCCGCTGGTAATAGCGTGGCATCTCGATGAGTTCCAGCTTGTTTAGTCCTGTGAGCGACAACAATCCCTCGGGAAGGTACCGGAGGCAGGTGCACCTGCAAACCGTAAGCTCCTTGAGACGTGCCATGGAATCGTCCTCCATCTTCCAGCCCACCATTGCAAGATCATAGAGCACCAATCGTCCAAGGCACTGGAAGCTGCCAGAAGGGCAGGTCATGATCGATCCTGTGTATGACCCTTCCCCTATCTCGAGCACCCTTAGGAACTTCATGCTCCCGAGCTCCAGGATATTCTGATCGGTGCTGAGCAGATTGGCGCAGTGTATCTTGAGCACAGTGATGCAGTCCATCTCCTCAAAGTCCAAGAGGTCGCTGTTGGTGAACTGAAGCCCTCTCTTGCACCTCCCCACAATGCTCATCTGGTTCCCCGTCGACTTGGTGTGATATGTCATCCCGAAGCAGCATGAGAAATTGGGGTCATTATTGTCCTTGGATAATTGTTGCTTGGTTGCTTCCAATATCCTGGTACATTCCAAAACTGCACTGGTAGTATCTTGATCTGGCGATGGGCAGTGGACATCAGCAGTCGAACTGAGTACCATGGCATGCACCTTGGACTGTGGGCTGATCTGTGGCACTGTCCAGCCTCCTGCACGGGAGATGCGCACGCTCTTCAGGGTTGGGATCTTCCATAGCGAGACCGGGACCACGTGTATTCTGCCTCCGGTAGCGTCCAGGGTCTCGAGGCTCAGGAGGTTCCCAATAGAAGAAGGGAGATGATACGTGCAGGTTCCCCCGAAGCCAAGGTACCTCAAATATCTCATCCGACCAATCTCCCTCGGCAGGAACACCTCCATCTCCGAGCTGTGCAGGTAAAACACACGCAGATGACGATGCAGACCTTGGATTATTGATTTGCCGACCTTCACTCCGCTGAAACCGAAGGCTAGCACAGTGCGAAGGTGTCTCATGTAGGCAGCAACTTCCTTTGCCAGGAAACCATGGAGAACCACACGGAAAGCTTCCACCGCCTCCTGTGAGTAAGATGCCTCGACGTCGTTCAGATCACGGCAATCTTTTATGAACCCTTCTTTCCGAGCTCGCACTAGCGCACACTGGCGCAGGATGTCGCTCATCTTGATAGCGGTGACCCTCCCTGTCATCGCCGTCCTTGTCTCCACTTGGATCATGCATCGCTGCACCAGCTCGTCGATGTACTTGGCGGCTACCTCCTCTCTGGAGTGGTCTCTGACCTGTGGGATGAACCCCTCTGCAGCCCATAGGCTTGCCAGAACTCGCACATCAATAGAGGACTCTGCAGGAAAGGCTGTGGTGTACATGAAGCATGATCTCAGATGGCTTGGCATGTCATAGTAGCTAAGATCTAGCACGCCATCAATGACTCTGACACTCTCTGTCGTGATGGAGGCTTGCATATTATTCACAGTATTGGTGTTTGCTAATCTCTTCCATTGGGCAATATCAAGATTATTCTTGGATAGGTGCACCCCTAAGACAACAATAGCAAGAGGTAGACCACAGCATTTGGCGGCAAGATGTCTTCCCAGCTCCTCCAGCTCCCTCTTAGCTGATACTGACAGACTGCTCCTGCTGCTATCCACCGACTTGTACTTTGCCAGGGCCTTGCTAAGAAGCAGCCGTGTGCTTTCTTTGTCATTCAAGGGCTTCAGTTCTCGGGGTGTCTTCCTGACGCCAGGATGCCGTGCCACAGCTTGATTCCGGGTGGTCATGATGACTCTGCTGCCTCTCCCCTCATCAGGAAAGATGGCTCCAAATTTGTCCCAGGCAGTGGTGCTCCATACATCATCCAATACTATCAAATACCTTTTGCTCTGCAGGAAGTCGTGAAGCAACTTCATCACCTCATGATCGGTCTTCTTATCAAGATCTTCAGCTTGCTGGACCCCTATGGTTGCCTTGACCATTTCATTTAAGAGAAGACGAGGGACAAACCTCTGGGACACAGTTATCCAAGAACGAACTTCGAAATGTCCTTTTACTTCATCCAAACCATACACCTTCTTGACCACAGTCGATTTGCCTGCCCCGCCGGGACCAAAAATGGAAACAACGGTGAGGTGCCTGTTCCTTGTGTCCAACAACTCATCCTTGATCTGTTTGATCTCATCATTAAATCCAATCACGTCAGTTTTCTCGTCAAAGTCAGGGTGAACAAATCGCAACTGCTGGATGGTGTCATCCTCTGTGAAGTAATGCCATGGTTTCTCTGCAACTGCAGTAACGGCAAAGCTTAGATACTTAAAGTCCGTAAGGAGCCTTGTCAGCTCTGCATTTGCTGAGTCTATTCTTGCTCCCAGTTGGTGGAGGCGTGTGAGATACACGGGGAAGCAGGCATATTTGGAAATGGCCCCCATGATAGATGTCTTTGGGTCGCTTTGCCTGGTCCAGATGTTGGCCGTGTCGATGATGTCCTCCACCTCGTATGCAATCCCCTTGACCTGCGAGATCAGAGACGTGGACATGGAGCCATCCTTCACCATTGTGTCATCCATGTCCTTGAGGAAGCCTTGCATTCGGGCAAGTTGTTTCTTCGCGGACTCCAATTTGTCAGGGATGGCCAACAAGTTTATGGCCTCATCAACTGCAATGGTACCGGCCCGTTGCAGCACCGTGAAAACAGCTTCTTGGGCCATCTCCCTTGCTATCTCTCTCCCTATATATATTTTGATAACCTGGAACAGATCGTATCATGAAAAGTACAAAATATTCCATTACACAGGGACCGCTATATTTATTTTCTTATAATGCTGGTACCGGTTATTTAGGTTTTTATATAGGGGCTTTTTTTTATAGAATAAGGCTAATCCCAGTGGAGATTTTCATCTCACTATTTCCAAGAATACCACGTCATCTAACCAGGCTTAAGTTGATAGATGAAACATGACCTTTCAATGCATATTTTCATTTTGTGGTTTCCTAGGCAAGACAAATCATTAATTGCGAAATGAAACTCTATAGCTTTAAATGGTGGTTTCAATAGGTTTCATAGTCTTGGAAACAGGTATACATAGTTTCATCCTGATGAAACTTCTTTCCTCCCTCTCTTCATTATTATCATGCCATGTCATCTTATATGCCGATGTGTCACCTATTTAGGGCGTGTTTGCTTCGTGGCTTGCAAAACTTGCCTGGCGCAGGCAGTGTTCCCAGGCGTTCGGACGCCTGGGGCTGAGATGCCTGCCTGGGAGGCTTCCATCCAAATATGCCCTTAATGCGCGTGAAGTTTTTATGAAACCCCAACTGGAATTGACCTAAGAAGCACATGCTATTTCAGGGTTTGTTTGATCATATTAGGATTATAAAAAATGGATAGTGGACTCAGCATCTAACCCTTTCTGTCTCACTCTCTCTTTAAATAACATCCAAATAGATTGGCTGGGGGAGATAGTGGGAGGTGGTTGGATTCTTATAATCCACAGAAGAATCTAGAGTGACCGAAATTGACATGAAACAATGTCTTTGAGAAAAACACGTCTGACCGGTTATAGAAGCAGTGAGACCGATTTATGGGGATTTTGACGTGTTGTGACCAAACTAGTCAAAATGGCTCTATAAAGCGGTTGGATTGGTTCTTTGATAGTCCAAGTAGGACTGTCTAGCCTACTATGGGGGTCTCCAAGGTAGTGATTTGTTCGGTGGGGGATCGCCAGACCTGAAGCCTGAAGGTAAACGCGGGACACAAGACACGATTTAGACAGGTTCGGGCCGCCAAGGCAGCGGACCCTACGTCCTGTATGGGGTGTATAGTATTGCGCCCTGCGCTGGTGTGTTTCGATCTGCCTGTCTAGGTACCGCAGCCCTCCTTTATATAGTCCAGGGGGCAGGTTCCTAGTCGGCTACAAGGTAGGAGTCCTAGTAGAATTACAGAGTATGAGTCCTAGTAGGATTACAGTGGAATTCTAATAGGATTCTGCCTTCCTTGTAGATACTGGGGATTCTATCTCCGACAAGCCCCCGAGCGCTTCATAGCCGTATGTAGCAGTCTCCGAGTACTTTTCAGATCCTCGCCGAGTAGTTTTGGTGCTCTTGAGTACTTCGCTGGCTGAATCTTCAAAGTTAATCAAGGCTGCCATGAGGGTATGTTGTGCTCAAAATCTTCACGCCAGCCGAGTTGTTTCCAACAAATTTAGAATTAGCCGAGTTGTTCCTCGCCCTACTGCGCCTTCGTTGAAAACCTCCAGTAATGTACATCTTGATATATGGGGTGCGGCGAAAGTCGCACTCCATATGGAGTAGCCCCGAGCCTTAGGTTGAATCGAAGAATCAGGCTGAGGGTCAAATCTTGAATCTTCTTCTTCCGTCTTGAAAAAAGCAATTGATGGGTGTAGCTTATCAGCCCCCGAGCCTTGGAGTGGTTGAATAATCAATCCAAGGGTCTTTGAACAGCAATCTTTTTTGAACCTACGACCTTCTTTAGGAAATAGACTTCTCGTCTGAGTTCTTGAAACTTCATCCGAGTTCTTCTTTGTGTTCGCCGAGTTGTTTTCTGTGTTCACCGAGTTGTTTTTCAACACATGTAGCATCAGTCGAGTTGTTTTGCGGCGTCCAGCCCCCGAGCTTATGCGGCAGGTGAGCAATTGGAGCCACGCCGGGTAGTTTTGCGGCATCCAGCCCCCGAGCTTATACGCTAGGTGAGCTGTTGGAGCCATGCCGGGTAGTTTTGCAGCGTCCAGCCACCGAGCTTGACCTGAAAGAAAAAATGCATACATTATGTAGCATATTTGTAAAATGTTCAATTTACTGAAATTTTTTCAGCGATAAACATAATACAAATGTAAATGTCATGCTCTTTTTAGGTCATATTTTTTCCGAGTAGTTAGCCTATTACGTTTAAGCATCTGGTCCTTGCATTAGCCGTTGCTCACAGCGTGTATTTTACGCATGTAGAGACGTTAGGCGTAACAGAAAGAGCCGAGGTTTCACGAATTAAGGCGTGTTCTGCTCGAAGAAATTAGTGACCGCCAAGAGAAGACAATAAGTAGTCGGCTTTGCGACAGGGAGCGCGGATTGCACGCAAAGTAGTCGGCATTGCGACAGAGAGCGCGGATTGCGCGCAAAGTAGTCGGTGAATGCATCCATAGGGTGTAGCCACTGCGGTGCCTCCAGTACTCAGTACACAAAATTTCGTGGCAAAGCCTCCTAATTCGATGTACCAAGCATGTGATGATGCCCTACGAACTCGATGTACCAAGTGCGTGGGCAAATTGCCTCCAATACTCAGTACACAAAACTTCGTGGCCAAAGCCTCCTGATTTGGTGTACCAAGCATGTGGCGACGCCCTACGTACTCGTACTCGATGTATCAAGCTCGTGGGCTGTCCGTTTAGCAGACCCCAGGAGTAGTCGATCACGGAGTAGCCCCCAAGGGTAATTCCCGTCGAAGAGCATATCCGAAGAAGTCGGCGCATGGCCAAACATGTAGAAAACATGTTAGAAAAATAATATCAAAAGAAATAAGCGACTTAGCTTGATTCGTGTCCGAGAAGGAGAATCAGCGCACCATTGTTGATGAAGCCGACTAGTCGGAGTCGATTCCGACTAATTGTTGGCGGAGTAGTGTCTGATCCCGACTAGTTGCTTAGTCGAGATGAGTAGTCGAAGTGGTCGGCCGAGTAGTCGAAGTGGTCGGCCGAGTAGTTGGTCGTCGTAGCCGAGTTGTTCTGAGTTGAACCGAGTAGTTTGTCATCGGATCCGAGTAGTTGAAGATGTTGCTTCATGTTGAATCCCCGATCTTCTTTCTGATTCGATTCCGCTCCGGACTTGGCAACGTTCCAATCTGCGCCTCAAACTCGACTAGGAAAATCCACACGCGAGTCGTCGAATAGGAATCCACCGCGGATTGGTGACCAACGCTCGCCGAGACAACGTGCAGCCGTCTCACGCTGGCTAGATCGAAGTTGATAATGAGGTCCTTCAAGCTCGCCAGATGATCTCGACGATCACCCCTACCTGGAGATTCATGTTGAATTCCATTTGTAAACAATCGCTGACTTAGGGCAAGACCTCTACACCCTCCGGATATGAAGGATATGAAGGGCCACGACTGATTGATGGTTTATCCAACCTATCAAATATAACTATCTTTAGTTTTTATTTCAAACCCTAATTCTATTATCCAACGTTGTTTGCTATTCTTCCTTTCGTCCCTTTGACGATTGACGTCGTTCTTAGTGCCATGCCGATCTCGGAGCAACCCTAGGTATGTCAGCCCCTGATGGGTCCCTCCTAGGCATGCACTCGTGGGTCCATGTAGCAAAACCTAAAAATTCGGTTTGACCAAATCCTCAAATCAGTCTGATCGGTTTGCGTTGAGCATGCTATAGTGCTTGACTCGTCATGGATCCGTACTTTCTAGCACATTCGGTGTGTATACCAGAATTAGCACCTACACACTTTTCGGTTAAAACCGATCTATCCATCTCTGGCCAAATAGCTGCTGATGCGAAGCTTGATAAAGACATATTAGGGCATCTATCTAGAAGATCGGTGATTCAAGAAGGACCGCCAAGGGGGTGTCACAAGAGTTCAAGAGTTTGTGGTGCCTTCACTCAAAACTAATGATAAATAATGTGAGGTAATAAACAATACAAGTTCTTCGTTCTCTGACACGTGTGAATAAATTAATAGACTGGCAATAAGGATACGTCTAAACTTGTGGTAACTTTGCTTGAGAGGATACATTTAATGGGAAAGAGGAAATCCATGGAAATGATACTCATTCCAATATTCCTCACATTACACAACATGAAGTCATTCAATCTAGTTCATCGGCTACGCCGGGAGCACCTCTCGAAAATTCTGTTATATAACTACTATTTGAGACAAACTCCATCGACAAGAACTGCCACGATAGAACTGGTCAAACCAGTTTCTAAAAGTAGTCAAACCGGTTTCGAGTGGCTTGCCCCATGCAACCCAACCTAGTTCGGAGACCCCTAACTGAACTATTGAGCTTGCAAATTTTGCACCACATTATACAACAATAGCACATAAAACACCTCCAATTCCACCACAAAACATGTTATACTAAGCATGTGTTTAGTTTGAAGCCAAGTGGGCTAGGTTGGGTTCATCCCACTTTTCTAGGTTGGATTCAACATATCTCGTATTTGGTTAGAAGGTTAGATCCGTTCCTTGGTTTTTTTTTGTTTTGTTGGATGGTTTAGAAGGTTGCAATGGATACCATTTTAAGACTGTTATATTGGGTCACACCTTTCATTGGATCCCACGTGTCATTCTTAGTTTTCTTGCCTTTTGGCTTATCTTCCTCTTCCTACCCACATCCTCCTCCTCCCCGTGCTGATCTCCACCGTGCCATCCTCCTCCCATGGCGGCACCGCAGCAACTCGAGCTTGCTCCGTCACCCTCCACCTCCGTGCGCCCTAGCCCAACTCCTCAGCTTCCAAGCCGTCCGCCCCAAGTATGCACCACTCCACTGCGTCGTGCTAGCCCTGCTCCACCGCCAGAGCTAGCCTTGGCCCACCGTGCCATCCTCCTCCGTGCCTCCGCTCTCCCCGTATCCCTCCTCGTCCACGTGCCCCAACCCCCTACTATGCACCGCCGCACTCCGCCAGCCAAAGCTTTTGGCGCAACAGCTTTCCCACACGCAGCTAGCATGCGGACGGAGGTATACAGCGCCCGATGGGGATGAGTGGGTCGGCATGGTCCCTTCATTTTGGAGAAATGCAACGACCTCGCATTTTTTGAGGAGTATATTCCCTACGAGGTCCGACCCAACTCATGTGACTTTTCATCCAAACGCGGGTCCTTCTAGGTTGAAGCCCGCACCAACCCTCAATGCAAACATGTGCTAAATGATGTGTATGATAATTATTTGTGACCTGCTCCAATTAATCATGTGCCGTGCACAGCACCATATGTTGCTTATAATTATATTCTACTGAGAAGTTTGGAGTGGATGTTCGTAGTTCTAGGCTTTATGGAAAACCATATTTTATTGATTTTAATTTGTTGCAATATCCTACTGGTGGCGGCGTATTCTTGACTATGTTAAGTTTAGTAGTGAAGACAATAATACTATTTGAAAAAATATTAGCCAATATGTAGCTTAACTGAGCGAAGTTAGTTCCATCGATCCTTTATAGGTTCGCTTCGTTTTCTTCATTGAGTGGAATAATTTTTGTTTGGTTTTTTTCTGTAGCTCCTAAATCTATTAATACTTAAAATCAATTAAACCAAAAGTTTGATGATAAACTTGGTCAAAGATAAACAGGTTTAGCTTAGGACAATAAAATGTGACATGTAAAAAAAAGAGGGTTAGAAGCAAATTGCGTGACAAATGGCATGCATATTACTCATATGTCCATAAATGTACATGGTTTGTCTTGTTTTTCTAAAGTCAAATTATCCAAAGTTTGACTATAAATACATAAAAGTTTGGACAAACTAGAAATCCCTTACATTTGTGGACATAAGGAATACTAATATATATTAGGTGATAATGAATTAAATATAGGATGCAAGTTTCACGGTTTTCAGCAAGAAAATTGGAGCAAGTTGGGGAATATATATGGATGTGATAATGTTATTACCATAATCACAAATTGAGCCTACTAATAAAAATGTCTTTGCTTTAAGATTTGTTTAGTTTTGTTGGGAGGTTTACACCGGAGCGCAATTGTTCGCACGGGCACGACCCTCATACGGATCAAGATTGTAGAAAATTTAGAGAGGAGGTGCATGGGTTTCTTTGGTGATCGTAACTAATGAGGGTGTTTAGATTTGAAGAAACACCTTATCTAAAATGAAACAACCCATCGTTCAGTCATCATATGAAATTTAGTAGGATGAATCCATTCCTGATTATTAAGCTAATATATGCTTATGGGAGATGGGTAGTGATAGATCAACACAGAACTTGAAAAAAAAAAGCCATAGATCAACACATTCCATTCTACAAAGTCTCATACCAGATAGAATGCAAAGGACTGAGAAAATGATAGAATATTCATTTCTCGAACTAAACACCCTCTAAGTTTGCACATACTACTTCGCTTCCACTGTATGTGACTATGTGTTGTTCATGTTATAATAACCCCCCACTAATTCAGATAAAAGCTTTCCTCCCATAATAATCCATTGTTTATGAGAGAATACTGACCTTCTTTGGTCTGGATATTCTACAACTCCGAGAAAATCAACACTACACGCCGTTGCGTATCCTGCTCCAAAGTTGGTCCATCGCGTATTCTGCTCCGAAGTTGGTCCGTCGCGTATTCTGCTCCAGAGTTCCGCAGAAAACACACGAGAAGTGCACATCATATATGTTAGCACGAACTCGCAAACCAAACACCAAAAACTTATTGATGAGTTCGTTTTAATTCCTATTAACCCGGCCCGTTGGTAATTCTGACCTTTCTCGAGGTTGCTGCGGCGAAACATTGCACAAATATTTGGAAGCAAACGCTGCTATCCTTGGTTGGTCGTGGATGATGGAAGTAGGCTCTTGGCCATGCGAAGCGTTGTTTGTGATGTGTGTTGCTTGCCTTTGCCCGCGACCAACTCCTACGATTGCCCTCCCCGGTGTTAATCGGAGAGCCCCTCCGGCAAAAGGGCAAACACTCGAACATTCTTTCCTGGGGCAGCAAGTCGTCGCTTCAGGTATCTTCTTTGCGTGCTAGTACTTCATTCGAGACAAAAGGAATCCCCTGCTTAATATCCGTTAGATTTAAGATTTATTAACCAGGATGGATCCATCTACTTTTGATAATTGCAAAGCCCATGACAATGGAATGATTCCCCTCGTGGTGGGTATCTGTCAGATTTAAGAGTTAACCTCTGTTTACTTTTGTACATGTCCTGTAGTGGACGTTGCATGAAATATATATATATATATATATATGATGTTCATATCTCTAAAGAACGAAACGCCACCAGTGAAAAGGCCGGAGAGCGTGCCACGTCGCCGGCCGTTCCCGGCCGTCGGATCGGCCGATTGGACGGCCCGGATTGGCCCAAAAACGACCATTTTGTAAAAAAGCCCTTCCATCTAGCAAAAAATATACCCACGGTCCACGAATTTTTACGGATAAGTCCCTATACTTTTGGAAANAAACCCAGCAGCGGTCCGGCCCAGCTCTCCTTTTGGCCCAGCCCATGATCACCTTTCATCTTTTTCTCCACGTGAAAACCAGTCGAACCAGCCTGAGCTGCTGCAGTCCCTGTTCCTCTTCTCCGTTCGCACCGTACGCGCGCGTCGTGTGAGCACCGCGATGCCGGGCGCCGCACGCCTCCGTTCCAACCGCGCCGCGTCCTTCTTTCCCCTCGCCCACGCCAATTCCCAGCTTCCGTGGCTGCCAAGCCTGCTGCACCTGCGCCCATAAATCCCCAACCATCGCAGCCTCCCTTGCCCAGAACTCGATTGGGGATTTTCCCCTTCCCCAATCCAATCACCACCGCAACCAGTAGGGAAGCAGAGAAGAGGATGGAGGAGGGGACCGAGGAGGAAGGAGGAGGACGCGGCCCCGTCCCTGAACTGTAATGTTGGAAGCCGCGCCGCCCGACGTTCACGCCGTCCAGAGTTTCGCCCGTCGCCGAAGCGCTGCCACGGGAACCTCGCCGATGCTGTTGCCGACGAGGAGGGAGCTGCGGAGGGCCACGATCATGAAGCCGAGGAGCTGCTCCGCCGCGCACCGCGACCACAAGCCGGAGCAAAGCCGAACCGCGAGCCTCGAAGCCCCCTCACCGGTGCCGTTCTGCTTCACGCCGTCACCACCGCGTCGAACCGCGAGCTGTCCTTCCTGCTGCTCAGCCTGCACGGCACCGAACCATCTCGGCTCCACTTCGCCACGGCCCCGACCCTGTCGTCTTCGTGCCCGCAGGTGAACACCTCGCCGTGCCCCTTCCTCAACCCCTTTGATGCCCGTTCGTGAGAGCCTGCAGGCCGATGAGACCTCTGCCCCTTTGCCCTATCTGCCTGTGTTGCCCGGCCCTCGAGCCGCTTGTCTGCAGGAGCCAGGTCACCTGCTCGCCACCTTCTGTTGTTCTGCCATGGCCAAGCAGAACAAGCCCACCTCGCCCTCCAAGTGTTTGACGGAATGCCTGAACCCTCCTTGTGTGCAGTGTAGCCGTCGCCATGCCTGTCTGTGTGCCGGCCTTTGTGCCGTGCAGTGCAGGTGCTTCGCAACCATACCCCAGAGCTCCACCTTGCCCTGCCATGCTGCTGCCCTCCATCGCGCCCATGACCTGTTCGATGAAATGCCTAAACTAGCTAAGCATGTCCAGACCGCCCCTTTTCACTGTCGCCGTCTTACCCTGCATGCCGACTGTCGTGCAGTGCTCTTTGTGCAAGTGCTGCCCGCCGCCGAGCCGTTGCCCTGCTAGCCCGTGTCGCGGCCTTGGAATGCCGAGTTGCCGCGACCCTCGCCGAGCCATGTCTTCTCTACGTGCAGGTGTCGTGCTCGACGCTGCAACCGAACCGCGCCACGCAGGCCGCCATCGCCCTTGCAAACCGGCCCTCATACCGTGATCTTCTTACCGGAGCCGGCAACCCGTTTGACGATGTGCCTGAACCAGGAGCCGACACCATCATCTTCCTCGCCTCGATGCTGGACCGTAGGAGGACGCTGTTCTGCTTCCCTGATCTGCTGTCCTGGTACCTTTCTACCGTGGCTTGCAACCTGCTCGATAATATGCCTAACCTGTCCATGTGTGCTGCCTTGCCATTCAAACTTCGGTGCTACACCACCATGCAACAAGCTAAGTAACCGTGAAGCTAATTGGTGTTTTTGGTTCTTATTGCTTCTTATTTGGAGTTTATTCGCATTAGATGCCGTTGTTTATTTATGCAAACGTGTGCTAGGATCCAAGAAAGATCCAGAAGACTTCGTGGACTTCATCAACTTGAAATTCGGCAAGTGAAGACTTGTACGACTACATCAAGATGAGTTTGGATCGTAAAGTCACAGGTGTCCACGCCCATCCTATTTTGAATCCTATTAGGCATTGTTATTAGAATGCTAGCGCTTTACTTTCTCGCATGATGATGCTTGACCTATTGCATGGCCTTATTTACTTACCGTATTCCTTGTTAAGCCTGTTACACTTTGGTGATATGAATTTGCTATGCTTGCATGTGTATGGGCGGGTGTGATAGGATTCTTGGCGTGTGTGGGGCAAAAACCCGGGAAAGGAGTAAGGGGTTTTGGGAACTTTGCGGGGGTGAGCAGCTTAACTCGATCTCGTGTCGAGGGCTTGGGGTGTGTGCTTGGGCACATCCTGTGGTGTACCTGTGGCGGGTACGTGACCTTGTGCTACTTGAGGAGTTTGGCGGCAATACCTGTAATGGGTGCGCGAGCGGACCACTGGAGGTGGATACGCTATTTGACGGTGACGCTCACCCCGGCACCAAAAACCGAGTTGGATTGGCAACTGGAGGAAGGAAACCCGTGCCCACCACTTACATCTATGGGGGGTGTTCCAGCCAGCCTAGTTTAGTGCGGTACCCGGACTGTAGGAGTTAGCGGAAGTGTGTGGGGGAAAAGGCGGAGACCTTTGTCCCCCGAAAGAGGCTCATACCCCGGGATCTGGCCACCGCGGGGGAGGCCATCACAGTTCTCGGGCACCGAGTTGCGTCCTCAGTGTATCCTAGGCCGGGAAAAGCAGGAGGGTACCGTTCACTGGCTAGGGTCTGTGCTGTGGGCTGTGTCTCAGTCGGCTGGCTACCGGCTTGCAGCCCGAGTGGGTCCAGGGGTACAAACTCTGCAGAGTATAATCTTTACGTAAAGCCGTGTCCACGGTCAAGGACAGCCTTCCCACCTTCCTTTCCGCCATTGTTTTAGGGATTTCTACCTCCCCTCTAGAGTAGGGCCTGCCTCGGGCAGTTGAGATGTGAAGGGTGGGAGCTTTCACATCGCCTAGAGAGTGATGAGTGGAAGATATTGGAGTCGGGTACCTGGTGCGCCAGGATTGCTCGTGGTGTTGTGAGAATGGTTTTGGGATGGAGATGCTGCTGCTTGCATAGGATGAACCTTAAGCCTATCCTTGATATTTCTTATACTAGATTTAGGCCACCTTAAAGCTTGCATTACGGATGGTGACGTGGACCTGTCCCAATCCTTGGGGGGCAGTTTGTGAATGAACAGGAGAAGACTTGAATTGCAAGACCAACTCCGTTGAAGTTGGTGAGAAGGTTGCAGTGCTATGCTCAAGTGATGCCTGTGGAAGTGACGCCCTGAAGATGAAGCTGGCGTGAAGCCTAGTTACCGTTGCGTTGGTTTTCACATTGTCGCTTAGCCCAAGGGGCTTGTAATAGTACGCTTTCCGTTGTATATCCTTGTTGTAAGCTAACTCTGATGATTGTAATCGTTGTATGGATGTGATATCTTTCTGAAATGAGCTCTGTACGTGATAGCTGTTGATTCTGGGACTATCACAATGGTACAGGGATTCGGATTCTCGTAATTGAAAATCCGGGTCGTTTCAGAGGATCACAAAAATTTATAGCGCCAAAGAGATATATTATGAAAATCTATTTAATGAAGAAAACTAATGGTACTTATTTTGTATCATAAATGTTAGTCATTTATGATATAAATTTGGTCAAACTTGAGATGCTTTGACTCTCCAAGAAAGTTGGAATGATTTATAATTTGAAACGGAGGGAGTAATAATTTTGACTCGAGTTTGTTAAGCCATTGCCTGAATTTTGTACAGCTATTGTCCAAGACTGGCACTCACAATAGATGCCATGCATAACTAGAACATGTGAATTTGATTTTATTTGATTGCTTGCTCAGCAGCAACATGCATGGAGACCAGCTCCCAAATCAACTGGAGACCGTAGGAGCTGGCAAAATTTGGAACCCACTACGCTCCTGCTGAGCAGAACAGAAAATCCTGTGGGTAAACATATCAATTTGAACAGCCAAATTAAATGCATCAAGCTGGCGATTCATCGTCTTCACGACAGCAATAAGCAACCACAGACGATAAGAAATATTAGCAGGTTTGAAGAACCATGTTTCCCACATGATTTTGCTGACTTCAGGATCGCGCTAAGTAATACCAGAGTGCCCAGTTATTGAGCAACCAATTATTATCAAAAGTGCGCAAATATCAGAGTATATGTACATCTGATGAATAACTTGGCGAAAGATAAGGTGCCTAGCCGAAAATTCAGTTTCAATGGCTCAATCTAATTGCCCCAATTTTTGCTATCATTTGTATTTCATCAGAATTCAACGAAGCAGACAGTAACTATCTACAGCTCATCATGGGTTTTTGCCTTATCCAGGGTAGAAGCAGGCTGCTGGTGCTCGAGCAGATAGCGAGCAGCCATTGCTGCTTGTGCAGCCGCCCCATAGGGGAGGGCCTCCTCGTTGATGGTGAAGTATGGTGAATGAAGGGGAGGGCCTGCGGTCCGCGGGTCTCGTTGTACATTCCCACGAAATAGTAGTAGGTGGAGGGGATCGCCTCGGCGTAGAAGGCGAAATCTTCAGCACCCATCAGCGGCTGCCTGTCCCTCACATTCTTGGAGCCAACCATATCGCTGGCCACATTCACAAAGAAATCGTGGAGCTCGGGGCTGTTGATAGTTGGGGGGAAAAAAGGGCGGTCCTTGGTGAGAAAGTCCACAGTAGCACTGCACCGCTGCACAGATGCCTGAGAGACAATTACCTGGGGCATGAAAGACAGAGGCTAGCTGATGATCTACTGCAGGACAATCCACTTTGAAATTTTCTTCGAGTAAATTGTTGAAGAACTCTTGAGTGGAATAGTGGGGAATTCACAAGGATAAGATGACTTTCAGAGTTCCTACCGTTGTGGCCTAGACACTTCCATCTGCTGACCTTCCAACCCATACTAACTATGAGGAAATTTGTTTTGCAAGTGCAATAAAACCATTACTAAGGTGAAAGCTACAAGCCTGCAACTATACTTTTCATTTAAGTAAAATGTGAAAGAAAAAAAATCTATTATGCGTGCTCAAATAACAAGGTACATGTGGTCCTGTATCCATGTAACTAAGCTTATTCATGGGAAAAAAAATAAGTGTCAGGAACTGCTCTTGTGCTCAAATTAAAATATAGTCTAGTAAAGATGGATAATAAGGGAATGCACCAAATTTGAGATATACACCAGCTTATTTATTTAATATATTCTTGGTTGTAGTATATATTAAAATTAGGTAACAGCCAGAGGATGAGGTGCCACTTGAAAGTACCCATTTCACTACAGCTATCAATAAGATGTGCAAATTCAATAATTACTATTAGTAGTGATTAACAAGTTCAAGCAGCCATTTATTTAACGCAACTTTGAGTACTTTTTCCTTTCTAAGAGAACCTGATTCGCACATAATAAGAAATTGATTACTCAGTAAAACAAAGTTCCAAAGTAACTAATGTTGTTACCTCTTCAATTCGCTGCTTCAATTGATTAAAACTCTCTTTCAAAAAGGCACGGAAGGTGCCACCTATTGTTACTGAATCAGGGATAACATTGAAGGCACCACCTCCTTGAAATTTGCCAACTGTTACAACCTGCAGAACAAAGCATGGACCCACCCAAAGGAAAAAATTATATGCTGGAGTGTAAATAAGGATAAATGGCCAAAGATTCAACATAGAGGAAGTACTATAGTCAGTGCACTTAACAAACTGATGGGGTCCTGGGAGTGACATATTGAATAAACAGCCAAAAATTCAGCTTCAATGGTCCCATTCCCATCTAACTGTACCCATTTTTGCTATCGTTTATTTGCATACAGTACTACAAATTCCTATATTGGACAACTTAAGAGAGTAAATCTTAAGTTTTGACATTATATAGTAATGGATGTGGAACTTTCTGTGCTGCCTAGTTCTCATAAGTACAGGCAAATCTGGGCTGGCCTCCTGGGTTGTTTCCATGCTAGCAGCAGGATAAAAAGTTCGGCGTGACATTGACCAATTTTAAATAGATCTCCCAAATACATGGCAAAATCATTTTATAAAATTTATACTATTCTTGTTCTGCAATTTAGACCAACAGAACAGTACATCATGCAACTTCTACAGGAGGGAGTTATGTCAATCATATAAATACATATAGAGAAGGTCGTCAATAACATGATTCCTTGCATGGGAATTTATGGCAAACAACAACAAATTAAGTCGGTGAAGGCTAAGATGGTACCTGTGAGTCCAAGGGATCAGCTTCCCGGGAAACAAGTTGCTGAAGGCTCACAATAACATTTGAGGCAGCCAATATCGGATCTATAGTGTGATGAGGAAGTGCAGCGTGTCCTCCCTTTCCACTTATTACAGCCTCAAAGAATCCACTCCCAGCCATAATAGGCCCGGGCCTGGATGCCAGCACACCAACAGGAATAGCATCAGCTATGTGAATTCCAAAAATGGCATCAATATTTTCCACTGCTCCAGCTTCTATCATTTTCTGGGCCCCACCACCACCTTCCTCGGCTGGTTGGAAAACAAGGACTACGGTGCCCTACAGTAATCAACATGATATTCATAAAAATTGAAATTTGTTCTAGGTGATAAAAATTCAATGATTACAAGTCAATTCATATAACTGATATGGAGGCAACTGAACTAAGTGATTCGATAAGGAGAATTGCGATGGACTATCAGGTAGTTGTGTGCTGTCTAAACATAATTACTCAAATCAGCATTTGGTTGACTAATGTGCATGCGTGCTTTCCCTAAAGAGTAATATAAGCAATTGAAAAAAAATGCTAAACCTATTGCCCAAAGTCGACTAAAGAAATGAAGTATAGACAAATAAAATAGGCAGAAAGACACAATACATTTTCATTTCACGGATTTAAACCTGAGATAAAAAAAATGAACAACTTAACTGAAAGAAGATACCTCTTACAAAATATACACCCATTTTAAATTATGCAAAATATAAGCAAACTACCATTAGATAATAGTATAGTATGCTCTGCAGTCTTAGGGATCAAGGAGTTAAAAACTAGGATTGGGTAATAGTTATCAGACAAATGAATTTCACTTCTACATTTCAGAAAGAAAATGCCAAAAAAAAACAGTCTGCATCCTAATCATTTTCCAAAATCTCCAGAAGAATCGAGAGCATGTAGCTTAATGCAATTTTAGTAAGGAAAGGATCACTATATACAAGTGTTACACATCTTCTATAGGTTTTCTGAAGGCAATTCTCTAATTATTTAATTAACACATCTATACAAGTGTTAAGCACTTTTTATAGTATTTCTGAAGGGTATCTCGCATAAATCAATTAACAAATCTCCCCTATCATTAGTGAACATACATAACAGGTGCTATGTAAACCATAAAAATCAATATATATGACCAAGACAAAAACAAAATATCGAATAAACTAGATATCCGTCTCAGGCTGTCTGCTGAAATGAAGGATTGGACATACAACTGTTGCTAAACCTCATAACTTCAAAAATTAATAATTTATCCATATTTAAATTCAAAATTCTGATATCTCACCCAAAGTTTGAAAATATCAATTATTTCAGAAAATTTCATCGCGCGATGAGAAATTTACTGCTTTGTGACTAACGAAAAACATCTTAACCAACCTTCAACTCATCACGATGCTCCTGAAGGATCTTGGCAGATCCCAAGAGCATAGCAACAACATGAGCATCATGTCCACATCCATGCATTTTCCCAGGAACTTTGCTCTTGTGTTCCCATTCCACACTTTCCTGTAAAACAAGATATGAATTTTAACTTGGGCTGACACAAACTAGTCATACCTCACTTTGGGAAAATGAAGCTTACTGCAATTAAATTTATCAGTAATACGAAATTGAAAATTGATACTATGCATTATGCAAGGTTTAAAGTTTGGGGATAAGTACATTGAGAAACGGCTCTCCGCATACTGAAATTAATCAATTGGATCATATGAATTATGGAGCTATTTTTTTGCACCAGAAAAATATATATCAATACAGTTCAATAAGCACATAATAGTTATGCAATCTACATGAATCGCATATTTGTCGCATCACTAATCACCACCTGAAACATTGATTGAAGGCTCACTTGGATGTCACATATGCACATAGGCAGCCCATGTGATTCATCCCAGTAAGAAGCTAAAGTATTTTCTCCGTATGTTCCTAATTAGGAGGACCGGGTAGCAAGCTAGGGAACTACTTAGGAGTAGGTTAGCACCTGTTCCACACCTTTTCTAACCAGGATGTCTGCCGTTAACTATATGCAAACTCGACAATTTCCTAAACCATTTCGATATCACACATGCTGGCCTAGATGACCCTTGGTCATTACCTTGTGTTGCTCTGCAACAAATTTAAAAAAGCAAACATGTGCGCCTTTTCCACTGCAAAGGTTTTCCTCTTCTCTTAAATCAATCCCCGGATGTCAAATTTTACAATAGGCCCTCCAATATACAAGTATGCCGGCCGTTTTATAGCTAGCAGAGCCTATTAATTAGGTACTCCCTCCGTTCCAAATTACTTGTCACTGATGACTTTTGATCGCAACGTTTGACCATTCGCCTTGTTCGAAAAATTATGTATACATCATTTGTTCTGTTTGTGACCTACTTCTTCATCAAAGGTGTTTCAAGTATAACTTGACGTTTTGCATATTTGCTCTAGTTTTTTAATAAGACGAATGGTAAACGTTATGATCAAAAGTCAACGGTGACGAGTAATTTGGGATGGAGGGAGTAGATTGCAAATTAACAGCATTAAAAATATCCAACGAAATGCAGTTTTCCACTATGCAAGCAGCTCCAAAAACAAACCCTTGTCAAACTAGATGAGCACTACTGAGGACAAGATACAATTTCGAAGCTTGTGATTCTTGCGATTGGAACTAATTCGATAAATAGACCAAGGACCTCCCGCCTCTATCTTTAGCAAAATCAATATTTATTTTTTCTTCAATCAGCAGCAAAATCAGCAGGCAGAGGAACCCAATTAGCAGGCAAGAGCCGACGCATCCGAAGAAGAAAACGGTGACAGCGACGGACCTGCATCGGTAGCGCGTCCATATCCGCCCGCAGCGCGACGAAGGGCGGGCCGCCGGTGCCGACGGTGGCGACCACCCCTGTGACGGCGAAGGGGTGCTTGTAGGGGATCCCCATGGCGTCGAGCTCCCGGCGCACGAGAGCGCTGGTCTCGAACTCCTCGTACCCCAGCTCCGGGTTCTCGTGGATGCGCCGCCGCACCCCGACCATCCAGTCCGCGAAAGCCGGCTCCTTGGCCCGCCGCAGGAGGCCCGCGGGGTCCTCCAGCGCCGCCGTCGCCACCGAAGGCCATCCCGCGGCGGCGAGGACGGCGAGGGCGAGGCCCGCGAGCAGGAGTGGCGGCGCAGCGGTGCCCATGGTTTGGTTGCGCAAGTGGTTCGCTGGTGCCTGATGAGGCGGTCAGGCGAGAGAGTGATGAGGCGGCTTCGCTTCTATAAACAAAGTCCGTTACTCCCATTGGTAATCTGTCTACACCGTTGAGGAGAAGCTTGCGTAGGGCGGCATCGGTGGATGAGGATTCATCTGCTCGGGCATCAAGACTGGTGGCGAAAAGAAACTTAGAAGCTACTGAAGGTAACATTTATAAAAATTCGGTTCTCAATCTTTCTAATGAGCATATACAGGACAACATTAAGAATGTAGGTATCTCAATGGGTAGTGAGTTAGAACATGTTCATTCTTCTATTGTGCTTATTAAGAATATAGAAAAAGATAGATTTAAGTTACCTACAGTAAAAACCAGTCAGGATAGCCATGTGGACATAGAGAACTCGGACTGTGAGATTGACCATTTGGCTCTGGGTCACCTGTGTGGGGACCTAACGGAAGAGCTAATGGACGACAACAGTATGGAACCAGTTCTTAATTCTGTTTTACATAATAAGAAAAACAAGAAAGGCGATAGAGTAAAGTCGTCTCGTAGAGGACAAGGTCCCAAAAAACAGGTTATTTTTAAATGAGAGGTGTTTTTTGGAATAGCAGAGGTCTTAGAGACTTGGCTAAACTCAACTTTCTTCATGATACTTCCATTGAAAAAGATCTAGATTTTATTGCCTTACTCGAAACACATAGAAGGAGTTTTTCGGATGAAAATCTAAACGAATTCTGTGGTGGTAAAGAGTTTTTTTGGCATTGGATACCACCCAAAGGAAGATCGGGAGGAATTTTAATGGGAGTAAGCTTAGCTGTTTTTAGTGTAGAGAATATTCAGGGGGGTGAATTCTTTGTTAAGTTCCACTTAAAGAATAAACGCGATGGCTTTCAGTGGGTTTTGATGGCTGTATATGGTGCAGCTCAACCAGAACACAAAGATCGCTTTTTAGCAGAATTCGTGAACTCTTGTAGCACAGAAACTCGCCCTTTAATGGTAGGTGGTGATTTCAACATTATTAGGAACCCAACTGAAAAGAACAATGATAGATATGATGGTAGATGGCCGTTACTTTTCAATGCCTGCATAGAATCTTTAAACTTAAGGGAGATTGAGCTTTCAGGCCGTAAATTCACTTGGGCTAGTTCAGCTGAGGTTCCTACCTATGAAAAATTAGACAGAATTCTAGTGAGCACTGATTGGGAACAGAAATTCCCTTTATCTACTGTGGAAGCTCTCACCAGAGACATCTCTGACCACACACCTTTATTGTTAGATACTGGATGTGCATCTCATAGAGGTAACAACCATCTGTTCAAATTTGAACTGGGATGGTTAACCAGAGATGGTTTCCATGATATGGTAACAAAGGTTTGGCAGAAAGAATCTCGAGGAGCCACTCCAATGCAGAGATGGCAAAACAAAATCAGATCGCTTCGTAGATTTCTAAAAGGCTGGGCTAAGAATTTAGTAGGAGAAAATAGAAACAAGAAGAAGTTTTTGCTGTATTATCTAGATGTCTTAGATAGGAAAGCTGAAACTACGTTGCTAACACCTCAAGAATTGGAATACAAGTTTTGCCTTAATACCGAGTTAGCTAAGTTGCTAAGGGAAGAGGAGCTTTATTGGCTACAACGTTCCAAAGCAACGATGCTGCTTAAAGGCGATGACAATACGAAGTACTTTCAATTATTGGCTAACGGTAAACATCGTAAGACCAGGATTTTTCAATTAGAACAAGATGAAGGAGTTATAGTGGGCGATGAGAATCTAAAAACGTACATCACCAATTTTTATAAGAATTTGTTTGGATCACCAGATAGTAATTTTTTTCGGCTTGCTGAAACTCAAAGAGAAGATATTCCACAAGTCTCTGATATTGAAAATGATTTGCTAGCGGCGTCTTTTAGTGAGAAGGAGATTAAAGAAGCAATTTTCCAAATGGAACACAATAAAGCATCTGGACCAGATGGTTTCCCGGCAGAGTTTTATCAAAACTTCTGGGAAGTAATTAAATCTGATCTTATAGAGTTGTTTAATGAGTTTCATAAAGGAAATTTACCCCTCCACAGTCTTAATTTTGGAGTGATCACACTTCTCCCTAAGAAAGCTGAAGCCACAAAGATCCAACAATATAGACCAATCTGTCTGCTTAATGTTAGTTTTAAGATCTTTACGAAGGTTCTCACAAATAGAATTACCTTGGTAGCCCAAAAAGTAATTAGACCTTCACAAACAGCCTTTTTACCTAGTAGACATATTTTAGAGGGTGTGGTTGTTCTCCATGAAACCATTCATGAGATGCATAGGAAGAAGAAGAGTGGTGTTATTCTTAAACTAGACTTCGAAAAAGCATATGATAAAGTGAAGTGGCCGTTTCTTCAACAAGTTTTGAGGATGAAGGGCTTCTCCCCACAGTTCTGTGCATGGATAGACAAAGTAACATCTAGAGGTAGCGTGGGCATTAAGGTAAATAACGACATTGGACATTACTTTCAAACAAAGAAAGGTGTAAGACAGGGAGATCCTTTATCACCTATTTTGTTTAACATAGTAGTGGATATGTTGGCTGTTTTAATTGCCCGCGCAAAAGAAAATGGCCAGTTTAGGGGAGTAGTACCACATTTAGTTGATGATGGTTTATCCATTTTACAATATGCTGATGATACTATTCTTTTCATGGAAAATGATTTAGAAGAGGCTAAGAATATGAAGCTCTTGCTATGCGCTTTTGAGCAGTTATCTGGACTCAAAATCAACTTTCATAAGAGTGAATTGTTTTGCTATGGGGCAGCCAAGGATCTTGAAAGGGAATACTCACAAATCTTTGGATGTGACATGGGATCTTTCCCTTTCAGATACCTTGGGATTCCAATGCACCATAGGAAGTTGCGGAACTGTGATTGGAAAGAAATAGAAGAGAGATTTCAGAAAAGACTGAGTGGGTGGAGAGGAAAAATGCTATCTGTAGGTGGTCGTCTGGTCCTCATCAATTCTGTTCTTAGTAACCTATCCATCTTTATGCTATCTTTCTTTGAAATACCAAAAGGAGTCTTAAAGAAGCTAGATTACTTTAGATCAATATTCTTTTGGCAAAGTGATGAGCATAAGAAGAAATATAGGTTGACAAAATGGGGGATTATGTGTACGCCAAAAGATCAAGGAGGCTTAGGTATCCTAGATCTTGACTTACAGAATAAGTGTCTTCTCAGTAAATGGTTGTTTAAACTCATTAATGAGGAGGGTGTTTGGCAGAAACTCCTAAGAAATAAATATTTGAGATATAAAACTATTACTCAAGTTGAACATATGCCTGGTGATTCTCATTTTTGGTCAAGCCTTATGAAGGTGAAGAAGGACTTTTTGAGATTAGGTAAATTCAACTTAGGAGATGGTACTCAAATTAGATTCTGGGAGGATACATGGCTAGATAATACACCTTTTAGTGAGCAATTCCCAGGCTTATATAATATTGTTAGGAAAAAGAGTGCAACGGTTGCAACAGTGCTAAGGTCGGAACCTTTAAATGTGGCCTTTAGAAGATCTCTAGTTGGAAATAACCTAATAGCGTGGCATCAGCTTGTGGCTAAGGTTATGCATACCCAATTGAGTAATCAAAAAGACTCATTTAGATGGACGTTGCAACAGGATGGAAAGTTCACGGTACGTTCTATGTATAGGATGCTTGCCGCACCGGACGTTGTACCTTATAAGCATGTCTTATGGAAGCTGAAATTGCCTTTAAAAATTAAAATATTCATGTGGTACTTGTCTAAAGGAATAGTTCTTACCAAAGACAATTTAGCAAAAAGGCAATGGAAGGGAAGTTTAAAATGTTGTTTTTGTAATACCAACGAAACTATCCAACACCTTTTCTTCGATTGTCATGTTGCTAGTTTGATATGGAGAATTGTACAAGTTTCTTTCAACATTACACCCCCTGTAAATGTTCAACATTTGTTTTATGACTGGCTACTTGGGGTGGATAAGAAACTTAGGTACAAAATTTTGGTAGGAGCTTGCACTTTATGTTGGGCAATATGGATATGTAGGAATAATGTGGTTTTTAACAGTACAAGAGCTTTTACTCCTATGCAGGTGATCTTCAGAGGTACACACTGGATGCGGTTCTGGTCACTCTTGCAAAAGGAGGAGGAGCGCCCCCAAACTATGTGGGGATGTCGTATACTTGAGACCACGTCGATGGAGATTTTTGCTAGCAATGGCTGGTGTTTTAGCAATAGACTCCCTTTTGTTTAAGTTTTTGGTAATAAGTACTGTTTTCTCTCTTTTTTTGTTTGATTATGTGGTCGTAACTGTAATAACGAACAGCTACATGCACCAATCGATGCAGAGGCTGGAATATTGAAATATATTCTCATTTCTAAAAAAATAAAAAACGAGGCAAACACATGCGACACGAGGGCGGCGGATGATTTTGTTTCTTCTCCAGATTTTCTCCTTCCTTTTCCCTGTTTCGTGCTACTGCATTTTTCATCGCCTCTGCTGGTGCTGTCATTTCTGCTTTGGGCAATTTTGCCTTAAAAGGCAGTCTTTTGTTTCGAGACGTTTTGGTTGATTTGATGCCCATGCATGGCAGAACGAATGGTTCTTGTCGTTAGGGTCAGCCATTTGCAGGAAGATTGTCCTTATTGCAGGGTGGTTGTGCGGGGGCTCCTATCTAGACTGTGGAAGCTAGAAACACTAGTTGGATTAAAGCCCAATATAGAAGAAGCGCGGCCCATGAAGGAAACAGCAGCTGTGACGAGTTCGCTGCGCGCGTGGGCTCCGTTCCGAACGGAAAAACGGAATTTTTCCGTCCCGCGCGGGAAGTGGCGCGAATAAAAAGATGACGCGCCAGAATTTTTCCGTGCCGCGAGATTTCACGCGAAAAAAACAAACAGTTTCGAAGACTTTTTACGGGCATCGTGGTTTTAAGGGGAACATGAAAGGGTGGAAACTTGAAACTTCAAATTTTAAGTTGCAATTCCATGAGTATCACAGTACAAACTACATATACGAAAATCAAAAATTTTCAAATACAAATTTTTGGGACATTTTAGTGCTCAACCGCAGCCCAGTCTTCAAATTTGTTATCAACTTTGACCTGTCAAATTCAGAAATGTTGAAATAAGTAATACCAAATGTAAAAATAAAGAAGCAGAAATATTGCGTGATAAAAATATTGACATATTGAGAAAGGCACTTACATGCAACAGAATACTTGGTCTATATCAAAAGTTCGATAAACTTTAAAGAAAACTTGTTATATTGATAAGACAATAGTTGAAATAACAATTTATGCCGCAATGGAAGCAGGTCAGCCTGAAAATAGAGGAAAAAAAGGAAAATGAAAATAATTCAAAAAGAAAAATGAAATAAAATCAGAATATTAGATTGAATATGACATACATTGGTAATGTTCTGCAAAAAGAAATCTTCCAAGAATTAAACGAATGTTGATTTACAATTTCAGAAATATTGATTTAGTTTTAAAGGAATGTTGATCTATTATGCCAGAAATGTTGGTTTACATTTTAAAGGATTGATGAAATGTTGGGGAAGAAATGCATAATTGTTGAATGCAAGCAAATAAATTGTTCGAAGGAGGAACATAAAATGTTAATAATGTTTGTTTGTTGCATCCCATATCCATATGTGTACAAACTTATATGTAAAAGATATGGAAAATGTTGAAAATTAGATATTGGAATGTAAAAACAAGAATATTATAAAACTGAAACATGCATATAAATTTGTTAGATGAATTTCAAAAATATTAAACAAAGTAAATATTAATTATAATATTATAAATATTATAATTTATTTGGAGTCACCCCAAAGTACACCGCAACCCTAACCATTCAGTCAGTAGGGACTTCTATGGCAGGGGGTACGGAGTTTTCAAAAAACCATCCAACAGCTTCTGTAACCGTTAGGAAGGAGTCGCCCCCAAATAAACCCCAACCCTAACCATCAGTCAGTAGGGCCTTCTATGGCAGGGGGTACGGAGTCGGCCCTAACTAGTCAGTCAGTAGGGCCTTCTATGGCAGGGGGTACGGAGTCGGCCCTAACCAGTGAGTCAGTAGGGCCTTCTATGACAGGGGGAACGGAGTTTTCAAAAAACACTCCAACAGCTTCTGTAACCGTTAGGAAGGAGTCGCCCCCAAATAAACCCCAACCCTAACCATTCAGTCAGTAGGGCCTTCTATGGCAGGGGGTACGGAGTCGGCACTAACCATCAGTCAGTAGGGCCTTCTATGGCAGGGGGTACGGAGTCGGCCCTAACCATCAGTCAGTAGGGCCTTCTATGGCAGGGGATACGTAGTTTTCCCCAAACCCTCCAACACCTTCTGAACCCGTTAGGAAGGAGACGCCCCCAAATAACCCCAAACCCTAACCAACCTGTCAGTAGGGCCTACTATGGCAGGGGTACGGAGTCGGCCCTAACCAGTCGGTCAGTAGGGCCTTCTATGTCTGGGGGTACGGAGTCAGAGTCGCCCCCCAAATAACCCCCAATATTTGAAATGTTGAGGTAACAATTTTGAAATGTTCACCAAACACTTTGGTAATGTTGAGGAAAAACATGGGAAATTGTTGAGCAAAGTAAATGTTGAGAAAGCCTATTGCAAATGTTGGCCATACACTTTTCACATATTGAGGACAAACACTTTGGTTATGTTGAGGCAACACTTTGGAAAATGTTGAGCAAATAGTTTGTAAATGTTGAGGAAGCCTTTTGCAAATGTTGGCCATACATTTTTCATATGTTGAGGACAAACATTTCAGTTGAGGGAAAAACTTTGGAAATTGTTGATCAAATAATTTGTAAATGTTGAGGAACCCTTTTGAAAATATTGATCAGACACTTTTCATATGTTGTGTACAAACACTTTGGTTACGTTCAAGAAACACTATGAAAATTGTTGAGCATAGATTTGGTCAATGTTGAACATTTTAATTCTCAGGCTAGCATGTAGGATTGGGCATCTTCAATTGTAAGCAACCTATGAAAGGAAAGCTCAGTATTTTTATCCAACAACAACAAGCATCGTTTTTGTAGATAGCACCGAAGCCCATTATAGAATATCAGCAGGCAAGTAGGGTCAAACCAGATCACTTGGCAGATGTCCATAATATTCAAACTAGAGCAAGTTTCACGCATTACAACATTCACTCTAATCCAAGGTTTAGTCCTTCGGTAATCATCTTGTAACTAGAAAAACAGTTTCTGCAGTATGGTTGTGTAGAAGTTGATGAACTACCTCATGAGTAAGAGCATAGGCCATTGCTCGCTCACGTTTAGCTGCAGCTTCCTGCCTCTTCAAAAGTTTTGCTTGAATATCTTCTACAGAACTGATAATATCACACCAGCCATCCTGTAATTTAAATAATTATAAAATTTCACAAACAAACAAAATTACTATCATGCAAGTTATTTCCTGGTGCAAAGAGAAAGATACATTTCTAGAGGAAAAATATGGCAATTTGTAAGCAAATCATGTCAGTCTTTTGGAAACAACTGAAATAGTATCAACATATATAACTATCAGCCAAAGAAATGACTGGATGATAGGATGTCTTGTTTTGTATCTTGTGAATCTCACCTCAATTTCTCTAACATGAGCCTCATTCATTTGCTCAGTTCATAATCATACATACCCAACCAAACGAAATTTTATACTCCTCTGAATCGGCTAGCAGCCTAGCAGTACGATCAATTTATTGTATGCTTCTACTTGGACCTCGCAATAGAGGGGCCATTGCATATGGTATACTGTATGCGATCTGCAAACAAGGAAATAAATTGAATATAATCACATGGACAACATGCAATTGAGCTGTAAGTGGACCAAATCATCATTCTGTCGAAAATGATATTCCTGTTAGTCTGTTACTCACCGCCAGGGCTGCTCCTAAAATCGTAAAAGCACCTAAGAAGCAATGACAATGCCAGTTGGAGGTACTCCATGGAAGGATAATCCATGTTCTTTGCAACATATGTTATTACAAGCATTGTCACAAAGCACAAAGCCATTAGGTTAATGTTTGTTTCCTAATTGCTGAGAACGATCACTGACTGTACTAGCCAGGAGATCCAAAGCTGCTTACATGGATGTATATAAAGATAGCTTCTGCTGCAAAATTTTCTAGAAAAGGTTCTTTAAATTTTCAGAGATGACTGTAAGAAACTGTGCTCACGAGATATGCTTCCAACAGAAAAGGAAGTAAAATTATCTAGAAAAGGTTCTTAAAATTTTCAGAGATGACGGTAAGAAATTGTGTTCACGAGATATGCTTCCAACAAAAAAGGAAGTAAAATTATCTAGAAAAGGCTCTTAAACTGCACAAACTTATTTTGATTTCAGTGCCTACAATTCGCCTAGTAAATCAAAATTCCAAAATTTCTTCTGCAAATTTCCTACCCAAAAGAACTATTGTTCAGTATATTTTTACTTCTTCACTGACAGCTAGCCCCAACGAAGAATCTTTTGAGGACCGGATGTGCCTCCACGCCCAAGTTTACTGACCACGAAAGGAGATGCAAACTTACATGGAGCTTGCCGCGGAGCTCACGCTCGGAGCGAAGCTCGACGTAGATGCGCTCGTCGAGGCTGAGCCGAATCAGATCCAGCGGCTCCTTCACCGCCATGTCCTCCTCTGCTGCCATCGCCGCCGCCACTCCTCGTCCCTTGCCCCCTTCTCGATTCGCAACGGAAACCTGAATCGAACCGCCTGGACGCCGAAAAGCCTCCCCGCCTCGCCGGCGGCTTCACCGAGGCTACTGGACGCCGAAGGGCCTCGCCGCCGGCGACACCGAATCGCCTCCCCGCCGAGCACCTCCTCGCCGAGTGCCTCGTCGAGACCTCCATCTCGCCTCCGACAGAAACCACGAGGGAATCACGGTTCACGAGCGATGGTAGTCAGATCGGGAATTTTTTTTTAATTTGGTATTATTTTAAAAGAAAAAAAAAGCAGGCGTAGGGGTCAAAATGGGGGAATTGCAAATTTAGTATCCAGTCGGCTATTGAGAAGAAGCCGACTGGGGACCTATCGGCTTTCCAGTAGCCGATTTGCCCTTATCGGCAATTGGGTAGCCGACAGGTCCTCCCCCGGCATTGGTCACCACCACGTGGTCCTCCACGTAGGCTGTCGGCCCAGGCCAGAGCTTATCGGTTTCTGAGCGGCCGACTGGTCCTATCGGCTACTCCGTGGCCGATAGGTCCTTTTACCCCGCCACCATCTTCCTCGAATTACTGTCGTCGGATCTATTCGGTTAGTTTCGCAGCGCAAGCGAGGAGAGTCGGAGAGGCGGCCGGTGGAGGGTCGAGCTCGGGCGGGCGAGCAGGCGGCGGCCCACGCGCGCCGGGCGGGCGAGCAG
>CM014273.1:65920395-65948705 GCA_004135705.1 Alloteropsis semialata
GTATCAAGCTCGTGGGCTGTCCGTTTAGCAGACCCCAGGAGTAGTCGATCACGGAGTAGCCCCCAAGGGTAATTCCCGTCGAAGAGCATATCCGAAGAAGTCGGCGCATGGCCAAACATGTAGAAAACATGTTAGAAAAATAATATCAAAAGAAATAAGTGACTTAGCTTGATTCGTGTCCGAGAAGGAGAATCAGCGCACCATTGTTGATGAAGCCGACTAGTCGGAGTCGATTCCGACTAATTGTTGGCGGAGTAGTGTCTGATCCCGACTAGTTGCTTAGTCGAGATGAGTAGTCGAAGTGGTCGGCCGAGTAGTTGGTCGTCGTAGCCGAGTTGTTCTGAGTTGAACCGAGTAGTTTGTCATCGGATCCGAGTAGTTGAATATGTTGCTTCATGTTGAATCCCCGATCTTCTCTCTGATTCGATTCCGCTCCGGACTTGGCAACGTTCCAATCTGCGCCTCGAACTCGACTAGGAAAATCCACACGCGAGTCGTCGAATAGGAATCCACCGCGGATTGGTGACCAACGCTCGCCGAGACAACGTGCAGCTGTCTCACGCTGGCTAGATCGAAGTTGATAATGAGGTCCTTCAAGCTCGCCAGATGATCTCGACGATCACCCCTACCTGGAGATTCATGTTGAATTCCATTTGTAAACAATCGCTGACTTAGGGCAAGACCTCTACACCCTCCGGATATGAAGGATATGAAGGGCCACGACTGATTGATGGTTTATCCAACCTATCAAATATAACTATCTTTAGTTTTTATTTCAAACCCTAATTCTATTATCCAACGTTGTTTGCTATTCTTCCTTTCGTCCCTTTGACGATTGACGTCGTTCTTAGTGCCATGCCGATCTCGGAGCAACCCTAGGTATGTCAGCCCCTGATGGGTCCCTCCTAGGCATGCACTCGTGGGTCCATGTAGCAAAACCTAAAAATTCGGTTTGACCAAATCCTCAAATCAGTCTGATCGGTTTGCGTCGAGCATGCTATAGTGCTTGACTCGTCATGGATCCATACTTTCTAGCACATTCGGTGTGTATACCAGAATTAGCACCTACACACTTTTTGGTTAAAACCGATCTATCCATCTCTGGCCAAATAGCTGCTGATGCGAAGCTTGATAAAGACATATTAGGGCATCTATCTAGAAGATCGGTGATTCAAGAAGGACCGCCAAGGGGGTGTCACAAGAGTTCAAGAGTTTGTGGTGCCTTCACTCAAAACTAATGATAAATAATGTGAGGTAATAAACAATACAAGTTCTTCGTTCTCTGACACGTGTGAATAAATTAATAGACTGGCAATAAGGATACGTCTAAACTTGTGGTAACTTTGCTTGAGAGGATACATTTAATGGGAAAGAGGAAATCCATGGAAATGATACTCATTCCAATATTCCTCACATTACACAACATGAAGTCATTCAATCTAGTTCATCGGCTACGCCGGGAGCACCTCTCGAAAATTCTGTTATATAACTACTATTTGAGACAAACTCCATCGACAAGAACTGCCACGATAGAACTGGTCAAACCAGTTTCTAAAAGTAGTCAAACCGGTTTCGAGTGGCTTGCCCCATGCAACCCAACCTAGTTCGGAGACCCCTAACTGAACTATTGAGCTTGCAAATTTTGCACCACATTATACAACAATAGCACATAAAACACCTCCAATTCCACCACAAAACATGTTATACTAAGCATGTGTTTAGTTTGAAGCCAAGTGGGCTAGGTTGGGTTCATCCCACTTTTCTAGGTTGGATTCAACATATCTCGTATTTGGTTAGAAGGTTAGATCCGTTCCTTGGTTTTTTTTTGTTTTGTTGGATGGTTTAGAAGGTTGCAATGGATACCATTTTAAGACTGTTATATTGGGTCACACCTTTCATTGGATCCCACGTGTCATTCTTAGTTTTCTTGCCTTTTGGCTTATCTTCCTCTTCCTACCCACATCCTCCTCCTCCCCGTGCTGATCTCCACCGTGCCATCCTCCTCCCATGGCGGCACCGCAGCAACTCGAGCTTGCTCCGTCACCCTCCACCTCCGTGCGCCCTAGCCCAACTCCTCAGCTTCCAAGCCGTCCGCCCCAAGTATGCACCACTCCACTGCGTCGTGCTAGCCCTGCTCCACCGCCAGAGCTAGCCTTGGCCCACCGTGCCATCCTCCTCCGTGCCTCCGCTCTCCCCGTATCCCTCCTCGTCCACGTGCCCCAACCCCCTACTATGCACCGCCGCACTCCGCCAGCCAAAGCTTTTGGCGCAACAGCTTTCCCACACGCAGCTAGCATGCGGACGGAGGTATACAGCGCCCGATGGGGATGAGTGGGTCGGCATGGTCCCTTCATTTTGGAGAAATGCAACGACCTCGCATTTTTTGAGGAGTATATTCCCTACGAGGTCCGACCCAACTCATGTGACTTTTCATCCAAACGCGGGTCCTTCTAGGTTGAAGCCCGCACCAACCCTCAATGCAAACATGTGCTAAATGATGTGTATGATAATTATTTGTGACCTGCTCCAATTAATCATGTGCCGTGCACAGCACCATATGTTGCTTATAATTATATTCTACTGAGAAGTTTGGAGTGGATGTTCGTAGTTCTAGGCTTTATGGAAAACCATATTTTATTGATTTTAATTTGTTGCAATATCCTACTGGTGGCGGCGTATTCTTGACTATGTTAAGTTTAGTAGTGAAGACAATAATACTATTTGAAAAAATATTAGCCAATATGTAGCTTAACTGAGCGAAGTTAGTTCCATCGATCCTTTATAGGTTCGCTTCGTTTTCTTCATTGAGTGGAATAATTTTTGTTTGGTTTTTTTCTGTAGCTCCTAAATCTATTAATACTTAAAATCAATTAAACCAAAAGTTTGATGATAAACTTGGTCAAAGATAAACAGGTTTAGCTTAGGACAATAAAATGTGACATGTAAAAAAAAGAGGGTTAGAAGCAAATTGCGTGACAAATGGCATGCATATTACTCATATGTCCATAAATGTACATGGTTTGTCTTGTTTTTCTAAAGTCAAATTATCCAAAGTTTGACTATAAATACATAAAAGTTTGGACAAACTAGAAATCCCTTACATTTGTGGACATAAGGAATACTAATATATATTAGGTGATAATGAATTAAATATAGGATGCAAGTTTCACGGTTTTCAGCAAGAAAATTGGAGCAAGTTGGGGAATATATATGGATGTGATAATGTTATTACCATAATCACAAATTGAGCCTACTAATAAAAATGTCTTTGCTTTAAGATTTGTTTAGTTTTGTTGGGAGGTTTACACCGGAGCACAATTGTTCGCACGGGCACGACCCTCATACGGATCAAGATTGTAGAAAATTTAGAGAGGAGGTGCATGGGTTTCTTTGGTGATCGTAACTAATGAGGGTGTTTAGGTTTGAAGAAACACCTTATCTAAAATGAAACAACCCATCGTTCAGTCATCATATGAAATTTAGTAGGATGAATCCATTCCTGATTATTAAGCTAATATATGCTTATGGGAGATGGGTAGTGATAGATCAACACAGAACTTGAAAAAAAAAAGCCATAGATCAACACATTCCATTCTACAAAGTCTCATACCAGATAAAATGCAAAGGACTGAGAAAATGATAGAATATTCATTTCTCGAACTAAACACCCTCTAAGTTTGCACATACTACTTCGCTTCCACTGTATGTGTTGTTCATGTTATAATATCCCCCACTAATTCAGATAAAAGCTTTCCCCCCATAATAATCCATTGTTTATGAGAGAATACTGACCTTCTTTGGTCTGGATATTCTACAACTCCGAGAAAATCAACACTACACGCCGTTGCGTATCCTGCTCCAAAGTTGGTCCATCGCGTATTCTGCTCCGAAGTTGGTCCGTCGCGTATTCTGCTCCAGAGTTCCGCAGAAAACACACGAGAAGTGCACATCATATATGTTAGCACGAACTCGCAAACCAAACACCAAAAACTTATTGATGAGTTCGTTTTAACCCGGCCCGTTGGTAATTCTGACCTTTCTCGAGGTTGCTGCGGCGAAACATTGCACAAATATTTGGAAGCAAACGCTGCTATCCTTGGTTGGTCGTGGATGATGGAAGTAGGCTCTTGGCCATGCGAAGCGTTGTTTGTGATGTGTGTTGCTTGCCTTTGCCCGCGACCAACTCCTACGATGAGAAAATTCCTTATTTGGCCCTGTCTAAGTTGCTTATTCCTTATTTGACCCTCAAAACTTCGTTCTTCCCTATTTGACCCTATGTCTCAAATTGGTTCTCTATTTGACCTTTCCATCTATTTTAACTTGTCACACCGTTAGATGGAGAACGAAAGGACAAATTTATCCTCCCGTCTCGTGAGTCTGTGACCACACCTGGTGTGTGCCTGCTCTCTCTTCTCACGCGCTGCTTCGCTCCTCCTGGGTCCGCGCGTCCACTCCTGCTTCGCGAGGTCGGCCGGCGAGGGCTCGAGGTCCAGGCCGGCCGACGGGACGCTGCCGCCGTCGGAGCAGCGCGGGGAGGAGGACACGAAGCCCGCCAAACTGGCGGCCGTGGGCGGCGTCTCCAGCTCCTCCCCGGTGCCGGCGAGGAGGGCGGCGGCTAGCGACGGGCAACGAGGGGCTAGGTGCCGGCCGCCAGCGTGGCGCGCGGCCACCGAGGGTGAGGATCTCACACGACTGGGACTGGCTGGCCGCGGCGCCGTGGGAGCGGGAGGCAGTAGAACTAGTGCAGATGCTGGCCGTGCGCCGCCACCATCGTCGTTGGTGGGAAAAAAATAGCCTGGCTCACTTCAGCGCCGGGGATGTTGGGGGTGACTCCATTGATGCCGGGAACGTTTCTGTTCAATGGCACTCAATGCTTTTTTCCCGTGGAAAGAAAACACGAGAGAGATTGGTGAACAAGGAGGATGCGCTGGATAGATTTGACTAGGGAGAGAGATTTCGATGGAGAGGCATTATACGGTATTGATACATCAGGGGCAAATTGGTCTTTTTGCCCTTGGTTTAACACTGTCAGTGCTATAATTTGACGGAAGGGTCAAATAGGGAACCAATTTTAGACACAAGGCCAAATTGAGAAAATCAAAGTTTTAAGGGCTAAATAAGGAAGGAGCCACTTAGGTAGGGCCAAATAAGGAATTTTCTCTCCTACGATTGCCCTCCCCGGTGTTAATCGGAGAGCCCCTCCGGCAAAAGGGCAAACACTCGAACATTCTTTCCTGGGGCAGCAAGTCGTCGCTTCAGGTATCTTCTTTGCGTGCTAGTACTTCATTCGAGACAAAAGGAATCCCCTGCTTAATATCCGTTAGATTTAAGATTTATTAACCAGGATGGATCCATCTACTTTTGATAATTGCAAAGCCCATGACAATGGAATGATTCCCCTCGTGGTGGGTATCTGTCAGATTTAAGAGTTAACCTCTGTTTACTTTTGTACATGTCCTGCAGTGGACGTTGCATGAAATATATATATATATATATGATGTTCATATTAGCCACGAATTTTCCCTCTGCCTGTGTCGCGGCTAATTTAGATCCAAACGACCGCGCTAATTAGATTAGGGACATAATAATACAAATTAGTAGGATGGGAACCTGAGATGACACCACGCTGATACTTTAAAGACGGGCATTGAAATTTACTCTTATCAGATATAAGATACTCGATCAGTCAGAAATTTCTATATTCGTGCAATCAATAATGAAATTATAAGAATTAAATAAGAATTGCAGTGGATGTTTTACGTTTGGATAGAGAGAAAACGATAAGAATTTCATCACCTCCCCTGCTGTGCTGAGGCTGGCATGCCTATTGGTATTGGAGGTCCGCGGGCGCATTCCATCGGAAACTGCCATGGCTGACGCTGACGCCGCTAAGCTCGAATCCTTCCTCCAATGGCTGCAGGTGAACGGTCGCCCCCTCGCCCTCCCCTCTCGTCCAACTCCCCTGCTCCCCAAACCCTAAACCCCGGCCCCTTCCTTCCCTCCGCAGGCCAACGGCGCCAGCCTCCGCGGCTGCACGATCCGCGCGTGCGGCGGCGGCAAGGGCTTCGGCGTCTTCTCCACTGCCGCCCCGGAACCGGGCGCCGCCGACGGTAACACCCCCTTCCTCTCCCCTCCTTCTCCCCTCTCCCGGGCGCTAACGTGCGCGCGGCTGCGCCGGTGCAGGTGTGGTTTTGGTGGTGCCGCTCGACCTCGCCATCACGCCGATGCGGGTGCTGCAGGACCCGCTCGTCGGCCCGCGGTGCCGAGCGTTCTTCGAGGAAGGTGGCGTCGACGACCGCCTCCTCGTCATGCTCTTCCTCATGGCCGAGCGGCGACGCCCTGGCTCACTCTGGAAGCCGTGAGAACACACCCCCACCCCCCACCACCCACCTCGCATCTTTTTTAGCTGTCTGAGCCGTGGTTCAAGTGTTGGGTCACACTGCTTTTGTAGGTATTTAGATATGCTCCCAAGCACATTCGGGAGCTCCCTTTGGTTCAGCGAAGAGGAGCTTGCCGAACTGGAAGGGACAACTCTGTACCGTGCTACGGTGATCCAGGTATATCTTTGCACACTGTTGTTTCTAGACTTTTATTACTTGGGGATGGTGGGTGGTTACGAGAAAATTATTATTTCAGAGGAAGTCGTTGCAATCCTCATTTTATGAGAAGGTTAAAGGTCTCGTCGAGGAGCTTTTACACATTGATGAATCAGTAAGGTTTGTATTGAGTCTGCACCATGTTGTTCTTCTATCTATTCAGCAACCATGCTGCACACATATTCTCATTTAAATCAGGTTCTTAGCAAATTTCTGTGGTTCTCAATGGCATTGTACCTCATCCTATTTTACAGAAAAGGTTCCCGCAAGGACATTGCATTTCTAGTGTTCTGCGAGCATTGCTCGCTTTTGTGTGATGACAAGAATCTCATGTTCATCTACTGTGTTTGGAATTGATTCATAGGAGAGAGCTTATATCATGATATTCAATGTGTCTGAATGCTGGATCGCAATGGTTGCATTTATAGAAAGTTTATATACCCTGTTTATGAGGCATGCTTAGTTTATAAGGTGTTTCAAAATTCGTTTCTGCTGGGGTTTATAGTTACTGATATGGTTTATTGACTTTTGGGGTCTATTTTGACCTGAATAGCGTTTTTTAGCTGCCCCTTTTTTTCTGCAAAAAAGGGTTCCCCACTTTTATAGGAAGCATATAAAGTCTGCACATCTCGACCTGGATTGCTGAATTACCTCATCGTCCCCTTATTAGTCATTGCGCTAACAGATCTTTTGCAAGGCCATTTGCAGTGGCGAATCTAGAACTCACATGAAGGGCGGGGGGGCTCATTTCATCTTCTTCCTCCTCTCTTCTTTCATTCTCTTCTTCTTCCTCCCCTATTTCTTCTTCATCTTCTTAACATATGGCTAAAAATTCAAGGGGGGGCTTTGGGGGGCTCCATGCACTATTGGGAGGTAGGGGGGGCTCCACCCCCCCTTGCCCCCCTGCTGGATCCGCCCCTGGCCATTTGTATGTATGTTTTGAGTTATGACCCTATTACATCTCTTTCCATTTTATAATTATTGATTCAGAATCTACTTAAGACTCATCAATTCACAAATTAAACATCACCCAGATAATGACACATCTATGTATTCATACTGAATTTATAATTTCTTTCTGACTCTGGTGTAATAGTGTTGGTGATCTTCTAAGTCTATAATGCATCACTTCTTATGAGCAAATACTGGCCTGTTGTATGCAGCCAGGGAATTGGAGCTAGGGTCTACCTGCCTAGCCATTCTATCTAATCATGCTTGACATCAAATTATCAGTTAGGTGTTTCTAAAATATTGTCAGTTATTCAGATTTTTAGGTGCATGGATATATATTTATCAGGTGCCTGGTCATTGGTTTGTCTCTTTAAATTAAGTTGTTAGGAGCCTGAAAACTGACAGGAAGTTGCATCATGATTAAGCAAGTAAATATTGACTTAATTCCATATCACTTCTCTTCCATCTACTCAAGTAAGCTGGTGCCATCTGGCTCTCTTCTCAAAACTATGTTTCATCACTTGGGATGGCAGAATGTGTTATGATTAAGCCCCCAAAAAAATCGTTCTCTCTCTGTTCAACTCCCTTTCCTCGAAGTAAATCGGTGCTTCCTGGCCTTCTCTCCTAAACTAAGGTTCATTACATTGACTGTAGCATGTTTGCTGAAAAGTGTCTTCTTTTGATCTGGCATGAACTTTCTTCTTGTTTGTTTTGCAGCTCAACTGAAGTTCTGTTTGAGGACTTCCTTTGGTATGTAATTGCACTAGTATAAACTTCAGTTGTTCCATTTTACTGTCTTGATTGATCATGCCAATATGTGGACTGTGGACAACCCCATATTAATAATAATGTTCTGTTAATAACAATGTTGTAAACAAAACATGAGATTAGAGAACCTCCTTCACTCTGAGGGCTGGACATGAATACCTAATTCTGACAAAGTCAAAATCCTCAAATACAGTAATCAGGAGAACTAGAGAAGAAGCAGAGGGATCTTCTGTTTTATTGCAGTAGATTAGTTGAGCGTCATCTGTTATAACCATATAACAAATTGGAGTATATTTTCACCAGAATTACTAGTGTTGCATATGTATAATATAGCTACTTACATAATTGAGCTGACCAAGCCAAATGAGGCATTACAGTATTAGTCATGCAAAAAAGTTTAACATGTTTTAACATCTAGCATGAGTACTTTGTTTCCTTTTCCATTGCGAGGTGTTAGGGAATCTTCAATTCTGTACTTGAAAAAAGTGAATGTGTCAAGGACTAGTTCTCTCCACAAATGCACACAATCAAAAGCTTAGTGATGTAGACTTCCTTTCACCAAAAAAAAAGGCATGTAGACATCTCTGTTCTTGTCTCCAGTTCTTCTTTTTTCATCTGATAAGCAGTACGATTCATTGACAGGGCAAACTCAATCTTCTGGACTCGAGCACTGAACATACCATTGCCTCATTCTTATGTTTTTCCGGGGTCATATGGCGATCAACAGACTGGAATTGACAATGATGTTTGTGATTCTAGTCTCCCTGCCCACCAGGTCAATTCCATCCTAGCACATTTGGAATTTTGAGATTCTTCACAGTTATTTGTCATTTGTTTGATACATGTGGTTTTACTCTTCATCCGATTTGATTTGTTATCAAGATTTATCTGCAAATGAACTGCAACTTATGCTCTCTCTGATATTGGGATTACATCTGAGAGATCATATTTTGATAGATTTTTTTTGTTGCTGTGGTTAGTGATTTATTCAAGAAAGTAATTCAAATTTTACAAATAAACAGTGGAAAATAGCATCTATAGAATGTATTGAAAGTTTGCAAGGGAAAAAACTAAATACAGATATTGCTGAAGTAACACAGGTTTCTAAATAGATGTCATCCTACTATTGTTCAACAATGACACATGACACTTCTTTTTATGTTTGAATCACTCACATCTGCAGAAGATTATATTACCCTCATTCGAAGCTTTCATTAGTTTAGAAGGTATAGTATCTTGTTCTAGTCCATAATGGCAAATAATCTTGTAAATAAACATGTATCACTAAAACTGAAGGGTGCTAAGGAAACAGTGATCAAGAAACCCTATGTAAGGAAACAATTACCTTGGAATTGTAGAATGACTTGTATTTAGGAACACAATTTTTTCAGCCAAATTTATAAACACAATTTTTCGAATTGAAAATAACATCAACTTAGAATCATGGCAAAAATGGCTTTTCCCACTTGTAATGAAGGCAAATCTACTATGACCACCATCAAATGTGCCTCAGGATTGTATCATGGACACAAATCCACTATGAACTCAGCATTGTATCGTGGACACAAATTTTGAGCCTCAACTCTCAAGCCATTTTGGAGGATTGATATCATAATTGTACCTGTACATATATGCTCAAGTGTTTTTGTGCCCTTTTCCTGATGCAGCAATAGTTCAAGAAACTTCTTGGGGCTCCGGTATTCAATGTTCTTGTACCAAAACGGTTGCTTTTTTTGGCAGGAAACTGACATTACATCTAAGGATAGTACTACTGATGAGAATTCTAAATCAAGTAACACAGAGTCAATTTGGGTTGAGGGCCTCGTCCCAGGAATTGATTTCTGCAATCATAGTAAGAGTTCTAAACTGAATTCTTCAACTCTGTAATCCAACAAAGGTATTTTAGTAGACAGAGGACTCATATGTCTTTTTTTGAATAAGAAATGCTTCTGGGTGCATTTGCAAGGAGTTATATAAATTATAGAGAAAGTAAATATTTATCTGTTGGCTAGCATCGGTCTTTGGCTCTTTGCCTATCCTCAGCTAGTTGATTGTATTTAATAGATGTAAAGGCACTGGCAACATGGGAAGTTGATTCTGTGGGAAATGCTACAGGAGTTCCTGCTTCAATGTACCTCATGCTTGGTAAGTTTTATGGTCCAAACTTTTTTATTTCTTGTCCATAGGATAGAAGAAACATGCGGCTTTCCTTTAAGCTATTTTTTCCTAAAAGATAATGATTCTCATATCTCATTATGATTAGTTGTATGAATTCATTTCTTTCTCAAGCTGACAAAAGTTCTGTTGAGGCTGGAGCAGAGATCTACATAAACTATGGCAACAAAGGAAATGAGGTACTTGCCGTTTTATGGTATCACAAATGTTTTTGTTCTTTTTTCTAGTTTTCCATTTTATGGTAATTGCCATTGGTATGGCTTGATTGATATATGTCTCACATATTCTTGTTTAGCGTCTCTTATCACAATATCTCTGATATACTAATATGCTGCCGTGATATGTCTTATTGTCTCTTCTGGAACTTTAGAACCCTTACTAGAAATTTCCTTAGAGACGTATCCTTGGACCTTAGTTACAATTTAGAAAAAATAAACCTTATTCCCAGGTCTTGGCGATGCATAATCAAAAAGGGAAAAAAATCAGATGAGGGGGATGCACTTATTGAAGATTCTGTGGCTCTAATTTTCTTTTATCCCTGGGTCCTGGTTATTTAATTTGATTGGTACATGGATTCAGAGATCCTTAGTTTCCTTATGGATTTACTTCTAGCGTAAATGCTAAACTATTACTCTATATTTCACAATAATTAGAAATGAAAAGTTGGTTCTGTTTTTATACACTTACCTGTTTAATAGTTCATCAGCCAGTGTAGCCTTACTGATGAAATGTTGTACTTTCTGTACTTACAGGAACTGCTGTACCTTTACGGATTTGTGGTTGACAACAATCCTGATGATTTTCTCATGGTAACCCTCACAATGATGTATGTGCTAAAAGATAACAATTTTATAGGGCATGCTTGTAATTTATCTTTTATGACTAATAAATAAAGGAAGGCCAGCCCAGAGCTCTTTTGTTGGAGGATATGTGCAGTGTTAATGTGAACATTTGTATGAAGTAAATGTTTGGTAACTTTTCAAAAAAAGAGAGTAAATGTTTGGTAACTTTTCAAAAAAAGAGAGTAAATGTTTGGCTTAAAAGTATGTGGTAACTCGCTCTGTCTTTTATTATCCTCCGAAATTTGGAAACCTATCTTTATTGCTCTTTGGAGCGACAAAAAGGAGAAACTTGCAGTTGAAGGTTAAAAGGAAAAGATGAAATGATTCACTAGCACTGTCCTTCTCATTCATTCCAGAGTCAGTAGAGCTAGGAATCGAAATTTCATAGAATGGATCCTTTGTATATATTACTTGGAAATTTATGATTATTCGATAAGCTGTTTGAAAGGCTTCGTGTATTTATACTTTATAGGATCAGATAGTTCACACTCAATATTGTCCCTCTTCGTGTCAAAAAAAGTATTGCCCCTCTGTGGCATACTTACATAAGATGTATCTAATGAAGCAAGCTCTGGTCTACTGTTCTAAGTGCAGGTTCATTATCCTGTGGAAGCTCTTAGACAGATCCAGTCTGCTGATGTTAAGATGAAGCTACTAGAGATACAGGTACGCCCAAGTGATGAGCCTTTTTCTCCCCTATTTATGCATGGCTTCTCTTACGATATTGAGTTGCTGTTTGGAGTGGCTTACCCGTATACGCTGGGGTATTGGGAACTGCCTATACTAGTAATAAGTAGCTTGTGCTTTCATGTTGCTTTTTTCATTGTTGATTCTGTACAAGATTTCCAAAATTGTTCCTGTTCAGAATGGCTCAAGATCATGATGACTGCAATAACCAGTTCAAGTCCTCTAAGCATCCATTACCATCATTTTTTTCACTTTGTTTGCCTTCTGTATTTGCAGAAGGGCGAATTGAGATGTCTCCTACCCAGAAATTTGCTTGATAACGGGTTTTTTGGTATCCATTCCAGTGAAGATAAGGATAACAAGAAAAACACTAGTCCTTTTTCTAGTTATAGTTGGAGCGGTCAACGCAAAGTTCCATCATATCTCCACAAAATTGTTTTCCCCCAGGAATTTATGACTACTCTGCGTACAATTGCCATGCAAGAACATGAGCTTGAACAGGTTGCTTCTTTACTTGGAGAGGTTAGTGCTTTCCTAACTCTGTATTTTGAGCCAAGAGTTGACTCCTAAGACTATGATCTCAGCATTCAGATTTAGACTTGACCCTTGAGGCATCACGCTACATTGGCTGCAGTTGCAGTGATGAATTTTTATAACATGAGCCTCTTGTGGTATTATAACATGAGACTCGTAAATTGGAATCCTTAGGTTGCACAAATCAGAAACTAACTAAAAACGCTGGTGCTTTTGCACTGATACAGTCTGTGTGACTCCATAATCTGTTGCATATATCCACTGTTTTTGGCAGCACCATACATGATAGTTATTTCAATTCCTTTCCATGGAGGCTCTTATTTTTGGCAGCGAATCCATGATTGTTACTTCGTGTCATGAAGGCTGCAAGGAGCGTTATGCATGCAGTAAAAAACTAAGCAATGGTGACCTCAAGTTTCACAGCAATACTTTCAATTTCTGGTCTAACCTTAGCATTTGCATAATACATTTGAATTCCAACCTTTTTTCAGCATCTTTCTATATGGCCTATTTAACTTTTGACTATGTTTATATTTGAACAGCTAGAATTTATTTGGATGCATTGCATATTGCCTTGAGAAATGACAGATCATGTATTATGGTGGAAAATTTATTCGAGGCCTTTGCTGATTTTGTTCTTGCTAGATTGGATCTAGTGAAGATAGAGAACCATCTGATACAGAGACTCAAAGTGCTATTTGGGAGGTCTGCGGTGATCAGGGGGCACTCGATTTGCTTGTGGATCTTCTTAGGGTCAAGTAATGCATTAATCTTTTATCCCCTACCCACCCCCATGTATTTTTTACAATACATCCTTATTTGATATAGCATCATGAATGACCCGTAGATCAATCAATTCATTTTGCAAGAATGGCTGAACTTGAAGAGGGCACTGGAACAGAAACATCTGACAGCCAATTGCTTGAGCAGTTTGATTCCCTTGATTCGGAGCACTGCACAAGGTGGGCAGAGGAATTTATGCTTTTTTTTCTGAATACTTGTTTTTATTTACAAATCTATATGGTTCAGTTATCTTAAGGCACATGAATGCATCTTATTATTCTTATTGGCTGCAATTTATTAATGATTTTCTACCAGACTAATTTAAATTCGTCAAGTAAAAAAATGAACACCTGTAGATATCGGACTTTAATACGCTTGCACTTACATAATCTAAAGGATCTTAGAGTTAGAGCACATCTTTATTTGCATTATGTTTGTTCAAAGTGAAACCTTTCCTTAGTCTCTATATTTTTTTTCCTTTTACTCATTTCACAGCGGATGTGATGAGAACAGCAAAAACAAGTCAAAAATAAATAGACGTTCATGTATAGTATACCGAAGAGGACAAAAGCAGCTAACAAGGTTGTTCCTAAGGGAGGCAGAGTATCTCCTGGAGCTTTCTGTAAAAGAACAGACCTAAGAAACTTATCAGGTATACATTTTCTTCGCTACTTTCCAGTAACATTTCCAAGGTTCCGTATGGTTGTAGTTGTGGAAGATAACGCTCACATAAATGTAAGTATTCCACTACAGAGACCAATTTACAACTGCAAAAGTAATTTTTAATTTGCACTGCGTATGCTGCAGCGTGATAATTTTCTACCTATGATAACAAAGCATACTATAAATGCTCCCCCACCTCGCTTGGTATTAGAAGCTTCATTGTTATTGTTGTTGGTAACGTAACGTAAGTATGGTTTCATATTTTGTAAGCTTCCCCATTTCAGTTAATAGGTCTTACCAATGGCGCGCGCGCNGGGGAGGCTGTTTTGGTTGATCTTGGTTTCCTCATTTAATCTGTGTGGCTCTTAATATTTGCCTTGGTTCCCCTGTGCTTTTGTATTTTGGGTTAATTGGTTCTGTGCCATTATAATTGTCGCGTTTTTGAAGAACGCCATTACTATTCGTGTAACTACGCCAGTGCCATTATAATTCCGCTGTTGTTTGAGATATGCCATTATGTACGCCCGACGCCGTCTCTGGCCCACTTGCAGGCGTACTGGAGGGGCGCGTATTCTCGTATGGACCCTTTTGCCCTCCCGCGAGAGGATAAGGCCGCCGACACCCTCCGGGTCCAGTCGTCCTCCCCGTTCCTCACTTCCCTCCTCCCCAGTCGCTAACCCTAGAACTCGACCAGCGCCGGCGCCTCTTCTCCCTTCCCCATCGCTGTCTGGAGATGATGAGCGCCGCATCCTCGAGCTCGAACCAGCTTGGTGAGCTCCCAAGGATCGAGTGCCCCAGGTGCCACATCAAGGTGATTAAAACCAAGAGCAGGAAGGATGGTGTGTACTACAAGTGCCCTAACCATTTCAAGACGGTATGTTGCTGTGCTTTAGATTCGTTCTTGGGTTATTTTGTTGTTGGATTGAAGAAGATTGTTTGTTGAAGCAGGAAAGAAGCACATGTCCATACTACTGGTATGAGCAACCCTATCTGGAATACTTGCTCTCGAATCACCCTAAGTTGCTGAATCCGGCTGCTGCTGCTACTCCAGAAGCTACTGCAGATGAAGTGGAATCAGTTGCTGAAGAGGTCAATGGTGACCTGAAACTCCAGATGTGTCAGTTGAAGCTCGAGTTGTATGAGATGAAGGGCAAGCTTGGTGAAGTGATGCAGGAGATCAAGGAAGCGAAGCAGGAGATAAAGGAAGAGATTGCTAAAGGAAACAAGGCTGCACCAGTGTTTAGTAAACAACTAGGGTGCTTGCACTTTGCAATAAATCTAGTAGGGTCAGTCTTGATGCCAGGAGCAAACTCAAAGCCAGTCTTCACTGCATAGTGCCTCACTGCTTTCCTGAATGTTGTGATGTCAGGAAACAAAGCACCCTTCTCTATTATTGGGTTCTCAGGATCATGGAGGACCCTTATCTCCTCAGGATCTGCATCAGTAACCTCTGCCTCAGGAGGTATAGGTATAGCTCCTTCAGCAGCAGCATTTTCGTTTGCATCATTAGTAGGCACATATGAATCAGTTTGTGCATTCGGAGATGGCTGTGCAGGCGGAATTGGAATGTACATATGCTCATCGTTGACACCAACATACTCTTCTTCATTATCAAAGATGTCAGGAATTGGATCGGTCTGCTTTGGTGGTTCAGGCTGCTTTGGTGGTTCAGGCTGCTTTGGTGGTGGTTCAGGCTGTTGTGGTGGGTCTATGTCAGGTGGAATCACACACAAGGGTTCTAAATCATCAAACTCATGCTCTTCCCATACGGCCTTATCCACCACAACTAAGAGGAGTTGGCAATGCATCTCTGACTTATACATTTCAAACAAATTTTTGAACTGCACGTCATCTACAAGCATTACATCCTCACCCAGAGTGTTGTCAAAGAACCATAATGTAGCCTTCTGGTTAGAGCTCCAACTGACCACACTGGACAGGCTAGAATGCAGCAAATCATATGAAAATGAGCCTATCTCGCAAGCAAATTTAACAACCTTGCCCTTACAGTAAGATTTTTTCCCAGCACTGTCTTTTGTCAGAAAGGCCTCAACTTTGATCTCTAAAGAAAACAAAGAAAGCCTAGCACAAAACAAATGACAATGAAAAATGAAAACAGTGAAAGCTGAAAACAGTGAAAGCTGAATTGAAACACTACCACTAAAGCACAATAAGATTCATTTTCGCATTTCAACCCTAACCCTAACAATGCAAGGTAATCATATCGATACAACGAGGAAGCGCACAACACAGTCAACAACGACTTACAGTTCCTCTACCACTAACCATACCTGGAGTCGTCGGTGTCTTCAGCCGCCGCGGGCGCCACGGCCGCTGCCGCAGCCGGGATGTCACCGCTCTTCATCGCCGCTGCAACACTAAACTGCCGCCGCAAGGATGCCGACCCTCATAGCTCGCGGATGCCAACTAGCCGCAGACCGAGTGCACCGCGAGCGAGCACCTCGACGTCGCCGGTGAAGAACAGAGGCGCCGGCGCCGGCGGATTAGGGATTCGAGTGGGGAACGGGGAGGACGACTGGACCCGGAGGGTGTCGGCGGCCTTATCCTCTCGCGGGAGGGCAAAAGGGTCCATACGAGAATACGCGCCCCTCCAGTACGCCTGCAAGTGGGCCAGAGACGGCGTCGGGCGTACATAATGGCATATCTCAAACAACAGCGGAATTATAATGGCACTGGCGTAGTTACACGAATAGTAATGGCGTTCTTCAAAAACGCGACAATTATAATGGCACAGAACCAATTAACCCTTGTATTTTCCCCCACGGGTTGAAGTGCACTTGTTATCATGATAACAGTGTTAGTGAAAATTTTCCATTTTGCATTTCATATACCCATGTCGATAAAAAAATGCAACTCTTAAAAGTTACTTTTGGGAGTACACTTTTGTAATTCTGAGTACAGTGATCTGTCAAGTGGTACTATCTGAATAGTTTGGCCATGGCTGATATGCTCTAGAGTTATTGAAAACAAATGAAAAGAATGCTCACAAACTCATCAAATGACTTGCCAATCAAACTCAAAACACCTGCAGTTGCACAAATCCCATAGTATATTCTAACTTGTTGAGGATGCTTTCTCTCTCCTTTCTAGGGTAAAGTTGTTGACGATTCTGATCTTTACAGGCTTGCAGCAAGGGAAGAATTGCTGCTGCTGCGGCATTTGATGTAGGATGACCAAAAATGGCACTTGTCTGTTCAGAGTTTGTGATGGGGCTTGCCCTGTGCCCTCTGTTTTTGTGAGTGCTCTGCTGGGGCGATGTAATCCACCCTGCGCATCGCAGGAGTTGCATTCTCTCGACGACCCCCATTTATCCTTTGCTGACAAGTTCTTGGAGGCTCTAGTATTTATCTCCACCCCCATTCAGAGACGGATGTGGCACATTTGGCGCTCACCAGTTTGATGAGAACACCAAACACGTGGAGACTGAAACATGCTCCCTTGTGTTTTGTTTTTTTGTGAAGACTTTGCTTCGATTGGTTGGCCTGTAGCTGGTTACAAATTTCAGTCATGGAAACTGGTGTTTTATGAGAAACGCATCTAAGGGCTTCACATGTGACATATCCCTTTTCCCATCCACGAGAAATCTGCTATTTCGTCATCAGGCTTCGCAATAATGCCATCAAAGTTTTGGGTTTCGTTGGAATGCCATTATGAAATGGTGTTTCTCCGCTCCAATGCGTTTTTCTTTACCTCTTATTCATTTTATAATTTTTCTATTCTTTAACCATATGAACTGACTATTATGTCATTGAGACACCAACCATTTCTCGGTCCTTGCGCACCTATGGCCGGCGGCCGCGAGCGATGGCCGGCAGTGCGGCAATCGCCACGGCTACGAGCGTGAGAACGGCAAGGCGGCGGCCCTCACGGCCGCACCCGCGAGGAGGTCGGTGGCCCTCGCGGCCGCGCGCGAGGGGCGGGACGAGGTGGCGGCAGCGCTCACAGCCAGAAGAGGAGAAAGGTGACGGGGGAGAAGAAAGAAGAGAAGGAGAAAGAAAAGAGTTCGACAGGTCGGTGTCACCTCTCAGTGTTTCATCACAGAATCAAGACAAACAGATGGCTTAGGGGCAATTTGAGCAGTGATGATGGAAAAATGAGTGAGACATGATTAAATGAATTGGAAAAGAGAAAAAATGCATTCTAGCTAGGAGACAATGTTTTGTAACGGCATTCTAGCGAAACCCAAAAGTTTGGTGGCATTTTTGGCGAAACCCATTTTTAAGAATGGTAAAATGGCTGAATTGGAAATTGAACTGTTTTTTTCTCAAGAGTGAAATACATGGGCAGTCCTCGAACTTGTCTCGAGGTGTCTAGGTCCGAACTCTCAAAATGTATTTTTATATCCCTAAACTTGTCTGGAGGTGCCATTCGGATCCCTAAACTCTCAACATGTATCCTCAGGTGTGGCAGACCGCCCCAATTAACCCGACTCAAGCGCATGGGACCACTTCCATTGCGGTGCTCCACATGCTTGAACCGAACTAATCGTGTAGTCTGTCGGGTAACGTCCCGATTAAACCACCAATTCTCGATGTAGACAGTTGGAGCGAACCCAGCCATCTGTCCCAACATGCCTACCTCTAAAGGAATCTATCTAAAAGTAAACAATCAGGGCAACGTTGAGTCAATGTTTTATCCAAATCCACTGATAATTCAGAGTAGGCAAATTCTGAATTGAACTTTAGAAATTAATAGCTCAAAATTGAGCAATCCAAAAATCACACGATTTTACCAGAATGTTGAGAACGGAATTCTCTACAACTTTGGTATTATAGTGCAGGGCTAAAACTGTTACTAAAGTAAGTAAATCCTTATGTTTCCAAACCGGTGCTCACAGAAATTTTCAGCACAACAGGTAGGTAATGTTTAATCATAGCTTCGGTTTTGCTGAGCAAAATAAGCTGAATTTTTGTCAGTAACAAACTTATCAAATTTAGAACTACTTTCTTATTCAACACATCTGCCAGAAATGGAATCTATAGGGTGAAAAAATCCTCCCAAAGCAACTATTCAGACTTGGCAGATTTAAGGTGTGTGATGAAACTGGCATAGTAGTTTGAGATCAGGTCCCCAAACTTGCCTCAGTGTGTCATTTGGGTCCCTAAACTCTCAAGATGAATTTTCATATCCCTGAAATCACCAATAATTAATTGTATTCAAAATACGTTTATTAAACTATTTTTCAGTCGATTCATTTAGAAGTCTTACCACTAAAAACCATGTTAAACTGAATTAGCTACTTATTAATCATACTCATCATGGGTTAATCAAGACCATTGGATCATTAAAAAAATGAACAGTGGATATTATAGTTTTCTCGTTTAACATGGAATATCAATGCTAATCTTAATATTTTCTATTAACTAATTATATTTTGCATGCGCTTTGTATAACTTTATTAAGATAATTTGTTCCCATTCTCAGTTAAAATCAAAATAGCATTTTTATTAAATTTAAACTAGCAAAAGATTTTTTTCATTGACTTAAAGTAGCAAAAAACATTTTTATATTAAACTAAAAATAGTATATTGAGAGTTTAGGGACCTGTTTGACATCACGGGACAAGTTTATGGTCCTAAAAATGCATTTTGAGATATTGGGATCTATGTGACACCCTGGAACAAGTTCAGGGATCTGAAAATGCATTTTGAGAGTTTAAGGACCTAGATAACACACCGAAACAAGTTCAAGGACCGTTGGTGCACTTTATTCTTTTCTTAATATATATAAATTGGAGAGGATTATCTTCTTTTTTTTTTGAAAATGGATTCTTTGGATTAGAAACGAAACGTGGTAGCATTGCATTGTGTGCAAGGGGGGCAAGTGGTGCAGGCGCAGCGAAGTGGACCGGGACGTGCGTGCCCACTTGGCTGTGACGGTGACGCAACGTGAGCGGCAGCCACTGAGCCACATGCTCGAAGGGGGAAGCCCTGAAGATTCACTGAATCCTGTGCTGCGGAAGCAGGGGATGGACAGTTTGTCCGCAGCTGCGCCGCCCGCGCAAACGCGTCTCCTCTGCTGTCTGCTCTACGGTCGCCAGGGCCGGTGCCGTGCCCATATTTTATTTAACTCGGAAATTATTTATATATTTATTAGGCGTCTTCTGACACAGCCGTCGTTCATTAAGCGTAGCTAATCACCTGCATATGATTCCCGATCAGGTATCTTAAGCTTGAGCTCGCAACCAAGTCCGCACGTGCGACGCGTACACTGGAACTTGTGCTGGGTGGCCGCCGCCGTGGATCGCCGCCGCCCTCCGATAAGATCTTGTCCCTCGCCGGAATATACAAGCCACAGGCACGTGACTGCGCTTCCTTAACACCTGATTTATATGCTGTCATCGACCAATCACAACCGACCTCATCGGATGAGCCTGAACTGAAGGAGGATGAGAGAGAGAGAGAGAGAGAGAGAGAGAGAGCTGTCACCATCCAGCATCCACCTCCAGTCTGTTGAAATTAGCCAAAAAAATCATGTGTTCTGCTTCTGAAAAAATATATAGGAGTGTGAAATTGTGCCATAAGAAATACCATCGACCCTCTTTAGTCAACTAATTAAACTATTTTTTATAAACAAATCTTAACTGATTGGATAAAGAAAACTGGTGATGATCTTTTGGGGCGCCAATTCGAAGCCAATAAATACTACAGTATTTTCAAAAGCTAGTTGCCATTCGCCCCCTCTGAAAAGTGCTGTGCTCGTCATCAGGTGATAAGAAGACTGCATGATCGATTCAGATCCCAACTGATAATTCCAGGTAGGCAAGGCAAAAAATCAGTAAACAGGGCTAGCTAAATTGCAGCCACTCATGCAGCAATTTGGATGGATCCTGCAATTCCTCCCTAATTAAATTCACAGGCACTGCTCTCCCATGAAGAACCTGCCTAGTTAAACAGCTACTGCTATTTGAGAAACAGAGAGGGGAAAATTCAAAAAAAAGGAAAATAAGAAGATGAAAAATCAGGAACTAGGTTTATGTGTTTTTGTTCTTCAAAAAATAACTCTAGGCTGAGTTGGTTTTCTTTATTCCCCCCAAAAAAAGAAAGAACGGCAAAAATTGCCTTTTGCATGCCCTTTGCCGTTCCTCGTTTTACAAACTTTGAATTCAAATTCAACTCCCTCCAAAAAAAGAACTCCCTATCAACTCAGCTTCTCCTCTTCCAATCTCTTAAGGTTGAGACTTTAGAGTAGCAGCTGAATTTATCCAGCTGGAGACACAGCTCCATCCACCTCTCAGTAACTCCAGAGCGTCATGTCGCTGCCGCAGCCGGCGGCGCCGCTGCCGTCGTCGTCCCCGTCCACATGCCAGCCGGTCTGCGTCCAATCGCTGCCTTCGACGGCGCCGCCGCCCATGGCGTCGTAGTAGTACGGGTTCTCGAAGTCCATGTTCCCGTACATTGCGGCGTAGTCGTACGGCGCGGAGTCCTGCTGGTGCTGGTACATGGTCGCCATCGGGGGCGCCGCCTCGGCAGCGGACGTGGACGCGGCGGCGGCCGCCGCGTCCTGCTGGGAGGAGGCCTCGGCGAGCTCGATGGCGGCGCGGCGGATGTCCTCGGGGGTCGCCAGCGTGGCCGGGTCGACGCGGAGGAGGCGCGCGGAGTCGGCGAAGTTGAGGCAGGCGGCGCGGCCCCGGAGCGCGAGCGCGGCGACGTCGTGGGCGCGCGCCGCGGCCTCGGCGGTGGCGAAGGTGCCGAGCCAGATGCGGGACTTCTTGTTGGGCTCCCGCACCTCGCAGACCCAGCGCCCGGCCGGCCCGCGCCGCCGCACGCCGCGGTAGACCGGGTGGCGGGTCTCCCGGAACTTGGTCCGCCCCGCGGGGCGCTTGGGCGGGGCCGACATGACCGTGGCGTACTCCCCGCCGCCGCCGGCCTCCGGCGACTCCTGCTCGTCGTACCCGACGTCGACGTACTCCATGGATGGCCGGCGATCGCTGCTGGGTCAGGCTCAGGCAGTAGTGTCGAGTGGCCTCTAGAATCTTGGTGGTGGCGATATGATGTCGGGTTCGTGTGGCTCTTGGTTGCTCGGCGAGTGGGAACATGCTGCTATATATATAGGATTTGGTGGTGAGGGAGATGGAGATGGAGGGAGCGGGAGAAGTTTAAAGCGGGCGCGTGGCGGGAGATGGAGGTGAGCTGGAGATGGAAGGGCCGGGCGGTTGCTTTGCGGTGTGGCGGGCGCGGCGTCGGGACTTGGGTCGGGGCGGAGAGCGTGCGTGCGTGGGGGGCGGTGGCGAGACGGCGGGGAAGCCGCGTTGGCGTCAGCATGGCGTCGGATTCCTTAACGAGGTGGGGGAAGGTGGGGATGGGGTTGGGGTGGAGCCCGCCATGGCAGTGACTGAGGATGAAGGAAGGGAGGGAGGAAGCAGCTGCGGATGGGGGCGAGGAAGCAGCTGGCCACGTGTAGATGGCGACAGGAGCTGGCTTTTGGTTTTGGGCGGCTGAGCTCAAGGACAACCCCGCTGCTGCTACCGTTTTGAGTTTTGACTGACACCTTCAATCAGGCATGAGGAGGACAGGATAGTTATATAGAATACTGTGAAACGGAATCTAAGAAGGGCAACTTGACTTCGGAGTTCGGACAAGGGACCAAACAATACAATTCTAATGTCATGTTTTACGTAGGTCTTGTTTAATTCGTGAAAGTTGGTTGAATTTTCTATTAAAAAAAGTGCATTGGAAAGCGTGTTGCAGAGGGGGGGCACGTTTTCCAATGTGTTACTTTTGGTTGAATTGCAGGAACTAAACAAGGCCTTATATGAAGTTTGACCGATTATAGTTTAAAAATATTAATATTTATAATATTCGATAAACATTATTAAATTAATTTTAAAATGTATTTTCATAATAAATGTATTTAAGGCTATAAATATAAATACAATTCGCTAGAAATTTGGTCAGACATGAACCATTCTCGCTGGCATGCAATCTATAATTCCATTCTTTTGGGGACGGTAGAGGTATGGCCTATGGAGTGACCGAGTCATCAGATAATGGTGCTTGCATGCGTCATGTCTACTAGTTTTAGAGCAAATTTGGACACCTTGTAAGCACATTTCTTGCAGTATAGCGTAAGGTTGGGGGATGAGGGGGAGGAGGAGTACCAACAGATAGAATGCTAAAACTTAGCACTAACACATCCAACACAAGAGTGCTAATACAAAGGGATAAAGTGTAGCCAAGGACAAAAAAAAATTAGCTAAAGGAGAAGTGTTAATGGGTGCTAAACTTTAGCAATCAATTTTAGCCCATACAAACAGAGCTCTTCCTTATTTTCTAGGAAATTTGAATGCTTAATAGTCTTTAAAATACTTATCTAACTAAGATGAACAGAATTTTCTTAGTATTTAGGTATTTAGATTCAAAATAGCAAAGGGGCCTATTAAGAACTTTTTAAATTGTAAAATAAGGACTAGGGATTGGTTTGGGTTGCGCTATATCTATCAAAGAGTATGATTTGATATGTTTGTATGAGTAGTATACGAAAAGGGGCATATGTGCTTTTGCCCCTACTTTGCAATGCAATTGTGATTTTACCCTTGTTTTATCTTAACTTTGTGTTTTTACCTTTACTATTCACGAGTCAATGCGATTTTGCCCTTGGTCAATGCAATTTTGCCTCTAGTCAATAGTCAGGGGCAAAATCACATTTCCTTATATTTCAGTTGTATGTACAATAATAAGTGGTTGTCATCTCCTCCTTTCCCGTCGAGACTCGAGAGCCTTCGTTCTTTTTCTAGTATATACGACTAGTACTTGTATATACTTCCTCCGTCATAAAATATAAGGTATTTTTTTTGTCCTAAGTTAAATTGTGAAAAGTGTGACCAAATTTCTAGAGAAAAATATTTTTTTTGCAAAAGACTAGTACAGATGCAGACGCTCACACACGCACACACAGTCACCCCTATGAATATAGGTACACAACCTCTCCGAAAGACTGGGCCGGCTATTCCAATCTTGAGATTGATGAAGACACCACAGGCGTCTCGCTATCGACGGTTACGTAGCCTACCACTGAAAGAATAGCGCCAATTAAATCCTAGCATAAATTCACGAAAATGAGGTTCCACCACAAGAAACCTAACCAACTAAGCAACCCTTAGTTCCACTTCTAGAGAAAAATATTGACACCCAACACATTAAATGAGTAAATTATAAAAATTTATTTCATTTTTTGATCTAACTATGCTTGTTTGATATCGTAAGTGTTACTGTTGCTTTCTACAAATTTGGTCAAATATGAAGTAGTTTGACTTAGGATAAAGTAAAGTGACTTGTATTTCAAGACAAATGGAGTATACGCGAGATAGTAGATACTAGGTACCCTGGAGAATTTTCTTAAGCGCCAAGACAGAGAGCGTATAGCAGTGTAGACCCTGTTAATTTCGTTATCTGAGGCCCTGTTTGGATCCACCAGTTATAAAATTTAGTACTACTGTTTACAACTTTGACCACTAATTAGGGGTATTAAATAAAGGCAGTTTACAAAACTACCTCCACAACCCCTGTGCTAATTCGCGAGACGAATCTAATGAGGCGTTTGACCACATGATCGGAGGATAGTTACTGTAGCGTCACTGTAGCTAATCATGGATTATTGTAGCTCATTAGATTCGTCTCGAAAAGTTACACTCATCCGTGAAGAGGTTTTGCAAATAGACTTCATTTAGTACTCCATGCATGCAAGATTTTTTTTAACGCTTTTAGAGTTATAAAGAACCAAACACAGAGCCTGAGTTTGGGGATCCGCGATGGAGGTGCTTGTTTGCTGATGAGAAGGGAGTCGAAGTCGCGTCCGATGCGACGTGAGGATGCTGGTGCCGGCGTGCAGTGGACTGGAGTGGCGCCGGCGCATGGTACGGGTCCGCATGGGCACGTGAGGGAGGCGGTGGTTGATTCCGTAACGGCTCCGTCTGGTTCCGCTCGCGGGTTGGCTGCCGCCGCTTGCCCCTCCCCCTCGCTGCCTTGCCTTGAATTGCCAGCTCGGAGACAGACAGACGGAGGGTGGTGGTTGGTTGCCCGTCCGTGGCGCCGCCCGCGGAAACGCGTGCGTGGGCCGGCGCTGCGCTTCGCCTGCAGCCGCGCGCACGAGAGAATTCCCAATCCCGCCGCGCGTGCTCGCCGACGTGCGCCACGATGCGGCCGCCGCCGCGCGCCGCGCATCCTACTGCCCTACGGCCCCACTCCACTGACCACTCTCCATTTCTCGTCTGGACGTCTGGTTCGATCGACCGATTCAGCGGCGCGTTGCCGTGCGCGCGTCTGGTTTGGCTTCCCCCGACCCAGCGTCCGACCAGCCGTCCGTCCCGTCGTCGCCTCCCGGGCCCCGGCGCGAGAAACTGCCGCCGAAGCTGCAGCCGTCGCTGTTTGCCGCCGAGGGCGCGACACGTGTGCCCGTCCCGAGCTTCTGCTCCTACCTGGGGAGCCGCCGGGCGGCACGTGGCGCTCCAGGTGGAGCGCCGGGAGGGGGTCGACGTGACGTGGCACGTATCTGTTCTCGGCTTGACCGGGTCGTGACGTGACGGGGACCGGGGGAGGGGAGGCACGCGTGGGGCGAGCAGGATCGGAGAGTGACCGAGGTTGCTGATGATAGGGTGCTGCGCGGCACCGCTCGATCCGTCCCATGTTGCCACATCGTCCGCCCGTGGTCGGTCGCCGTGGATGATGGGCATGTCTTCCGCTCCATCCCATTGACGACACGACCCCCGGATGCGTGCGGTGCGGTGCGGTGCGGGTCGGATCTTTCTTTTCTCTTCTTTCGGATCTACACCAGGAAAGACGAAATGTCCATCATCATGATTGATTGGAAAATGTTGCTAATAGAAAAGGAAAACATAATCACGACCATCACTGCCGATCCTGCCACTCGAGGAAGAGAGGACAGACGGAGAAGCACATGTAATCTGAACCAAAACACTTCCGTGCTGCTACCATAATTATCATACCAACTTCTTCATCAAAAAAGACTATCATACCAACTTACTACGGTTCAGCACAAATTTCTGATTGCAAAATCTGGTCGGTCCAGGCTGCCGACACCAAAACTCGCACGCCTCGATTCCAACTCGTTTCGGCCCGCCTGCCGTCTCTGGCCCACGAGGCAACAGTGGCTGCCACACTCACTCAGACGCGCGCCCGCGGCCCGTACGCTGAATCCGCGCCGGCCTGGTACGTCCGCAGCAGTATACACGGTCCTGGATAGAGGACACGGATTTACACAATCCTCCACGACGAAAACTCGAAATTAAATGTCGAATGTGGTTCCAGTAACAACGAAAAGATGCTTGCTGCCACATTTTTCTTTTCTTTTTTTCTCAAAAAAAAAACAGACACAATGGCTTTCACCAAAACAAGCTAAACAAATGCATACTGCTTATACTTGGAACGCCAACAGTGGCATCAAATTGCATCGTTCACACAGGCCACCTCTTATTCTGTGACAAGTCAGTCCGCGGGGCTACAAACCGGATCGTACACAAAGGATTATAATCAAAGCCCACAGAAAAAGTCTACCAAACCACCCTGCGCGCCAATTATCCAGCTATATGCTTGCTACACGGAACGGAAGAGCTTCATCCGGATTTTATTTCTAGGCGGCATACGCCAGCTGCACCGCGGCTGCAGACCACATCACTTGCTCTTGGCTGGGCTCGGAAGCAACTGCCAACGAGAGAGAGACAGACGGTCAGAAATGAAGCTCAAGCTTCGGGTTTCCCGGTGGTTCTGCGGAGAACAAGGAACAGGGGAAGAAGTGTTTGGTACCTGATAGCAAGCGATCAGTGAGCTGGCGAAACCAAACGCCCCGGTGACACGGGGGGTCACCTTCTTGGGAGCCAGCTGCAGTAGCCCCACGGCAACAACTATGTCGAGGCTGGATTTGGTCAGGGCCAGAAGCCGCTCGTTGGACTTCTGCAGCTTCAGACGGTACTGCTCGTTCTGGCATAGTCGTAGACATACAGTTGAATACTTCAACGAAGGGGGGATATGGATAAACATTTGCATCGACAACTATCCTTTAGTCAAGGTGAAGGTACCTTGTACAACTCTTGGTGCTTAAGCTCCTTCTCTAGCTTCTTCATTGATTTGGATAGCCTTTGGAGCTCAGCTAGCTACAATAAATAACACATCGGATGTCATTTCCACATAGTAGTACTTCCAACTCATGTAGACACAACGTGGGATCAGGTTACCTCAATAATGGTAGTACAGGTATTAGAGCCCAGAAAACAATAAAACGCTATCCGGCCAAGGAACTCTGCTCGCTCCTTGTTCTGCACAAACAGATAGTCGGATTATTTTTTCTCTCTCCTGTTAGTTACCATGTAAGCAGAATTTTTTTTGTAAGAATTTATTTAGCTGATGCATTAGGCAAAGAGACCAAAGACTCTAGCATGCCAATTGTCTTATTCTTTGTAGGAGGAACGATAGTAGAAAACTCTGTTACCAAATTTTCTTGCAAGATAATATCAAAAGAAGTTCAAACCTTGTATATTCCTGTCCTCCCAGCCCACACAATTTGGTCCAGAAACAGGAAAGTTGATAGCAGCGCATTCTTAGACTGAGAAGTACAGAAAGCAAATCAGAAAACTGAAAACAAAACAAAACAATCTTCAGTGGATCAAATTCCATTCCATGCCTGTAATATGTCTTTCAGCATACCTTTCCAAGCAAGATCAGTGGAAGCGGAGTTCCTTTTGCAGGAGGACTAATCAAAGCATGCAGATCATTGACAAACTGTAAAATGTTGATTATTAGCCATAAAGCATGTGAGATATAAGCATCTATTACCTTGCAACATGAACCCGCTACAAAGCAAACAATTATAAGTACCTTAAAAAGACGAAAAACTTTCCGAGCTAGACTAGTTGACTTGTCGACATTCTGTGCAGGCCCTGGTTCTCCATTACTCAGAAACTTCGATCCATACTGAATTGCTCTGCAAATCTTATCTCTTGCTTCCGCCTTGTTTAGGTACAAAATTACCAGAGCAAGATCTCCTCTTACGCTATCCAGAGAACTCATATTGTATCTTCAGTAACTGCATAAGCCACGACAAGTCAGAATATAGCAGTGAATGGATGGAAATCAGAATGACAGGAGCAGGAATGCACTAAAGCACACAGAAAATTAAAGTGACACTTGTGTGGGCACTCAAAGAACTATCCAGCATATCGATTACACTACAGGGAAGAATGCCATCAAGATTGCAAAGAGTGTGGCTTAGCAACTACACGGTTTAAGCATCAGATAAATCAATTCATGCAGAATGATGTTGCTGATCTGAATCCTTG